>JANAVB010009220.1:0-51939 GCA_029216955.1 Iris pallida
GCTAGTGGTTATCTACTAGCTAAGGTATTATTACATAGGGTAAGCGGTATTACCTTATATCTAAGGTAATGAGGATAACAAGGGTAGATATGGTTAGAATTAGGATAACGTGGTAGGTAAAGATTAGAAATAGGCTTTGTGGTCTAGTTTGACCACGGTTGACCATTTTGACTGAAAGTCGACGCAAAGTCAACACCTGACCTAAAATGGACTAGGAGTTGACCAGAGTTGACCAGTTGATCAAAAGTCAAGTAAACTGTTGACCTAGTTTGACCTAGATGTGTATGGGGGTTGACCAGTTGACCAAAAGTCAACTGTAGGTCGACCCTTGACCTATATTGACCTAGTTTGACTTTATGTGACCTAGTATGACCTAGTATAACCTAATATGACTTAGTTTGACTTGCTTTTACTTCTAGACCTATATATTGATACAATATTCCATCTTTAGGTCCTCGAGGCACTGTATTGGACTCAGTTGACATATTCCATCATTTCAGGCGAGTACATTCTCTGATAACTTTTTCAATTTACGATAACTGTTATAGTTCATGTATTAGTGTAGATATACTTGTTCTTGACACATTGGTCACACGGATTGGTATTCATGGATCCCGACATGAGATGTTATTCCTTGTTATCTTTGTATATCTTGTGCAAGCCCCTTGTAGTTCTTATACAGTATATGGACACCGATTCTCGAGAAGACTTGCTTCCTTCTCGTAGAATCCTGTATCGTAACGTGTCTTGTTTGGATCCACTCTACCAGTCGGGGACGGGGAGTATTAGTGTAGATGTGTGGTCATTATTCGCCTTATTTATTCTTGTAGACCTTGTGAATGCCAATCCTACACTCCATGTATGATTGGCTAGATCATTAGACCTTGTTTAGACCCAAGTCGGCCACATATCGAAGCTAGTATTCACACACCTAGATAGATGATTCTTGATTCTTGTACATGCCATGATCAGTTTTACTTGCCTTGTTCTAGCTCTAGTTTATAGCTTACCTTGCCATGATACTTGCATGTACATTTCCATTACTCTTATATATACTCTCTATTTACAGTCTCGTAGCATTTGTTATATCTTGTGAACTGTTGTTAGTAGATTGTGCTCGTTCCATCCTGACTGGATATGTTGACAAAAAATTATAGATGACGGTGAGGAGGACTGCTGTACTTAATACGGTCCATATGACGTAGTGGGTATTGATTGACTTGGAGAACCTGGTTCAGCAGGGATTAGCCCCGGCTAAGGAGACTTTAGCTATAGCTCAGTTAGACTAGGTTTTTACTGGACTATGTCTCCAGCTTGCTACGTATGTTTGTGATATTATTTTGAGATTGTAAACTATATTATTTGTGACTCTCTCTCTGTTGAGCTGGATATTGCACTCTGTGATTCATATGTATCTATATTCGTGCCTTAACCTCTACCTGCTAGATTATGATTGAGTTATCTGTTTTCCATATTATATCCTCTGTACGGAGATAACAGGTTATATATACTATTATTAGATTAGCAGACCTACAACGTTCTACGCCGTTTCTGCGGCGTAGACTTGGCACTGTTACGTACTCGTACCCTTATCCTGGGTGCAGATCGTGACATATTTTTTAGTGGTGGCCCATGTAGGTTAGAAGTCACAATTAGTGCGATGTCGTAGTGGCGCTCGACTTAGAGTGCTGTTACGAGTATATGCTATATATCTAGGATAGGTTATATGCTAAGATTACTCAATCACAAAACAGAAAAACTTCTACTTCCTAATATTTTTAACTGTCCTTTTTTATATTGATTCATACATTCTAACTGTCCTCCTTGATATAATCTTTCTTGTGCCATATTGATTTTCTTCTTTCAATCTGTCTTCAGGATGGTGCAGACAAGATCATAGCATCCTGAGCCCGCAGATACTGAGAGGTTCGCTATATCTCGCAGACCTGATCCAGTCACTTCTGTCGCAATCGGAGCATCGGTAGCATCTTTTCGAGGCGCTTCTCTACCAGTTTCGAGGACTGTCCTGGAGGTTGCTACGACTGTTCCTGCCATAGTACCAGCAGTTGACATGGGCACTCAGATCAGCACAGTATGATGATGTTGCCTTGAGGAGCATCAGGGAGCAGGTGCTGGCAGGTTTGCTCGACGATTTCTCTATTACAGAAGATGGGTCGTTGAGACATGGTGCCAGACTGTGCGTGCCGAGTGGAGAGCTTCGGGAGGAGGTTCTTCAGGTGGTGCATCATTCTCAGTACTCTATGCATCCTGGTGCCAACAAGATGTATAGAGACTTGAGACATCACGTTTGGTGGTATGGCATGAAGCGCGAGGTGGCTCAGTTTGTCTCTAGGTGCTTGGTGTGCCAGCAGGTGAAAGCCGAGAGACAGAGGCCAGGTGGTCTGCTACAGCCACTACCCATTCCGAAGTGGAAGTGGGAGCATATCACTATGGACTTTGTGTCTGGACTTCCGCGTTCTCCAGGAGGGAAAGATGCGATTTGGGTCATTGTTGATCGATTAACCAAATCGGCCCACTTTTGCCTTTGTAATGCCCGTGGTTCGTATTACGTATTTCGGTATACGTGTACGTATTTTGACTCGTATTGCATGTCTCCTTGCTTGGTTTAATTGGGCATTTCTTTGCTTGGTTCATCTTGGTTTGGTTCGGCTTGTTGGCTTGATGCGATTTTGTTGGAGAACCAACCCACCTACTGTAACTCCCTGAATCATATTTGGTGAATTTTGAGATTTTTCTAAATTTTCTTTTGATTTAATATATTGTTTTCTTATGAAAACCTAATTTCGATTATTCCTAATTGATTTACCAATATTAAGATTGTTATCTTGATTTTCTAATTAATTTCATAGTTATTTATTGATCAATTTATTTGGAGAGTAAATGTTTTGCTATAATAAAAATAAATTTTTGTAGCTAAATGAATATCTATATGTAAGTATTTAATTTCATAATAATAATCTTAATGATTTCTTAATAATATTATTTGAAAGATAAATAATTATTAACTATTTTCAGAATTAATTATTAGTAAGTATTAAAGGAGAACTGATTTTATTAACAGTTGGTAATTTTGTAATTGTGAAAATCTGTTTAAAAAATGTTTGAATATCCGAATTTGAAAATCTGTTAAAACAGTTTTGTATTTTGAAAATCTATGAAATATTTAAATATTTGAAAATCAGTTTTATATTTGAAATCTGTTAGGATTAATATTTGAAAATCTGTTGAAACTATTTGAATTTGAAAAATTTGTTATTGACTTTTAATAATAAACCGCAGATACTTTTATTTACAATACTGCCATTGTAAAGACCCCCAGATCTACTTCTAATTACTACTGTGCCACTACATATTTTATTATAAATACTGTACAATACATATATTTATTATTATTCTGACACACTATCAGTACACATCACAATTTCTCTCTCTACTCTCTCTCCCTTCCTGGCCACTCCGGCCACCGAACACCGCCGTGCGCCGCCACAGTTCTCGTCGGAGACTCTCCATCTCCGCCACCAGTGTCGGAGCATCACCGCAGTTCGTCCAGACGACCGAGCACCTCCGCCACCAGAGCTCTCAGCCACCGCTTCGTGGATCGAGCCTCCTCGCTGTCGGAGACCACCACTTCGTGGACCGAGTACCTCCGAGAACCGAGGAATTCTCGTCATCGACTACCAGATCAGCCGTCCGTCGACGACTCCTCGAAGTTCGAGCGGTCGAGCTCGTCAGCGACCGCAGGATCTCGACCCCGAGCCACCGTCGAGGAAGCTCCTCGACGCCTCTTTCCGACGCGACGTCATTCGAAACCAAGGTGAGCACCACCGTTCTCGTTCCGATCAGTTCATTCCTTGTCCTCTCTTCATTTTTTGTAATCTAGGCTTTAGTTGTGGTAGAGAGGGAGAAGATGAGTGAAGAGTGGGTTCGGCTGTAGTGTGAATAGAGTGGGTTTGGCTGTAGTGTGAATAGAGTAGATGAAGAAGAAGTGGGGAGAAGAAGTCGAAATGGGAGGGTGAGATGGGGACTTAGGTGCGGCTGTGAGAAAAGAAGAAGTGAGGAAGAAGAATAAGTGTTCGGCTGAGTTGTAGTGTATGGGAAGGAGGCTTTGAATAGAAGCATTTAATGGAGAGGGAATATTGCGTGTGTGTGTATTTGTACCTAAGGTTAGTAATGGCAGGTGGGTGCTAGATGTGACATAGTTTGTAATAGAGTTAGATTTGAGAGTAATGGTGGAGAGAGAGTAAGGTTTTCTCTGCTCTTTTCTCTATGCTCTTCCTTTCTTGTTATATGTGTTGACAGTAGATTAGGAAGTTGATCCATGTGAGCAATAAAGAGTGGAGAGGGAGTTGTTCTGGCCATGTGATTCTTGGAACCCGAGAGGTCAGCTGCTCTCTAATTTCGAAGGGGCAGTTGGTTTGACTCTTCAAACATGAAGAGTCATATGGGTGTAGCTGAGAATTGAACGAAGTTAGGTTGGGGTGTTAGAACAACAGCAAGTTGTTAGAAATTGCAATAGTATAGGTCAGGTGACTGGGCTCAGTTTATGGATTAGTGCATGGGCCCGACAGTTGGAAATAATTTACAAATAAATTATTTTGGGCTGGGCTTTGGGAATTTTGTGAGAATTTTTAGTGATAGTTAGATGTTGGGTTTAATTCTCTGAGTTGTAAGCAATAGAAAGTTTAGGCCAGTGAAGGGAATAAATGGCAGTTGCTTGGGCTGAGTAGGAAAGTGAGTAGTTGGGTTGGGCCTGCTATTTGGACTTAAACTACTTTTATTAAATGTTATTCCTTGATTAATTACTGTCTAAATGATTCTATTTTATACCTTGCTAGTAAAATGTTCTAATAATTTATAAAATATAATATGTATTTTTCATTAGCATTTATGGTGATTAAAATTATAAAATAAATAAGTATTTCCTAAAAATGAAATGTTTTCCTAGTATTTATTTGATTAGCATATCTAAATTTCTAAGTATTACTTGTTATAAATATTGAAGCATATTAACAAATGTTTACTTATAAGATTTTACTAAAACAAATTCGTATTTTAATTATTATTACTGTGCAAATTATTTCAAAAGGATTTTATCTAACTATATTTTGCTAATAAAATGTTTCTAAAAATTTCTAAAATCATATAGTATTATTTTCATTAGTATTTATATTGATTAAAACTATAATATTTTCCAAATATTATTAGCTAGAATGTTCCATTAGCTAAGTTAGTGATATAGTTGGCTAATGCCTTTATTTTAAAACCCTAATAACTTGTACAAAATATTACCAGGTGATTTACAACCATGCAGTACTACTCTCGTGATTCCAAGGCGAGGAAAGTACACTGACTCGACTTGTACTCTGTATTCTGTCTTACATTTCTGTGCCATGTTCTCATATCGGACACGAGATACACACGATTGTCCTGTACATTGTTCATTGCTTGTGAGTCATTGTTTATTATGGGGATTGGGGGAAAATTAGCTTTGTGTGACCACACCCAACATAGGTATTATGGATAGCCTAATCGTACACTTCACGTACGATGAAGCCGGACCTTGTAGAATTGAGTGACTCAATGATTGATTGTGCTCACTAGCCGATCACACATTAGTTTAATATTTCAAATTGTCACACTAGCATATTGATTGTCGTGTTCATTGCCTTGTACATTGATAGTCGTGTTCATTGTCTAGCATATTGATTGTCGTCCATTACCTGCAGTTTTATATTTCATTTCTGGTACCATAGTTTACTTCCATTTCTGGTATTCTGGTTTCACCTTGTATTCTGTACTACAGATTACATTGTATCTTGTCTTATCAGGGTTGTACTTTGCTCTTTTCTGACAGGATACGTTACAGGTGAGCTTGAGGCCACATGGAGCATGTGATTGCACTGGATATTGCAGCTTTATTTCTTTATTTTCTAGAGATTGTATTCTTATGATTTTACCATATATTTTATTTGACCGTATTTGTCTCCGGCTAATTTTGTACTAAAATGACTTGATGGATATTGGTGATCATTCTGGGAATGTTATAAAATTGTGTTTGTTTACATTACATTGTGACTTGGAGTTTTCCTTAGTATTGTACAGCTTACTTCGTTGTGTCCATCGACGAAGGCTGGACGTGTCCGACTCGTATCCAATTATTCGGGAGCGGGTCGTGACATGTACCTACCACCACCATCAACATTTATTAACCCCCACTCTTTTCACTCTCCTCATTTATTCTTCTTCTTTTCCACCATTACTTCTCCACCAACCTGGAGAGAGAAGTTGTAGGCAAGTGCATCTTACTTCATGGAGGAACCCCATTGTTATTGTTCCATTCTCTTCCTCATGTTTTCTAACCCACTTTAGAACTTAGCATTTTTATTTCCGTGGTTAAATTCTTATAGATCTTGCTTTGTGGTACTTTCGATTTTCAGGAGTTTTAATCTAACAAACCTGCGTATTTTTGTTATTTGATGGTTCCATGTTGCAGAGAATTCTATTTTACCCAAATTTGACCTACGGGAGTCTGGATTTGGGTTCCTATTGTTGTTCAGTGCAGCATGGAGGCCATGGTATTTTTCATGGACATGTTCTCTGTGAAAGCCAATAATTACACTTTTAATATTTGCTGGCTGTATGAGCAAATATTTCTGGCCGCATGGCCGTCAAATATTTGTTGGCCGCATGAGCATTTTAACTCTGAGCCGCATGAGCATTAATTAATTGCATGACCCTTTTATTAGTTGCTTGCAAGCTTGCATGCATTTGTATGCAACTTGCCTGAGCCGTATGGCCGTTAAAATATTTGCTGGCCACGTGCAAATGTTTATTTATTGGCCGCATGGCTCAATTACAGGATGAGCCGCATATGCCCCCTCCAATTATTTGTGTGAGCCGCATGGCCCATTAATTAATTGCTTAGCTGCATGGCCTTTTTATTTTGCATGTATTTAGCAATTGTAGCCGCATATGGCCAATCAAATGTTGGCCGCATGGAATCATTCTTGGCCGCATATGCAATTCTCTGTATGGCCTTAGCAATTGTGGCCGCATAAGCTTTTATATTTAATGCATGCTTTAAAGCTTGCATGCATTAGTAATTAATTTAATGGCCTTTCCATTTTAACTTGCATCAGCACATGCATTTAATGGCCTTTCCATTTTAGCTTGCATGGCATCAGCACATGCATTTAATGGCCTTTCTATTTTTAGCTTGCATTAATGCATGCTTAATATATTAGTTTGCATGCAATTCCTTAACCATATTACTTGGCCGCATGAAATGAAGTTGGCCGCATAGGCCATAAAATACTTGCTGAGCCGTATATGCATGCATATGCTTGCATGCTTGCACGTATGGTCTTCTTTAAGTTGCATGCATTTGCATGCTATTACATGCTTTAGCTTGCCTCCATGCATTAGCATTTATGCATGGCTTGCTTGCATTTGGGGCCGCATGCATATGTTACTGTGGCGGATGGCCTTATAAAATTCCTGGCCGCATGGCCACTAACCAATTTCTGGCCGCATGGGCCATCAGCACATGGCTGGCCGCATAGGCCATCATGGCAGGCCGCATGGTTTAAGTGCTGCATGCACGCATGGGATTAATATTCTGGCCGCATGAGGCCATAACAATATTTTGACCGCATGGGCCATTAGAAATAGCTGGCCGCATGCATTTGCTTGCCGCATAGGCTCAATACTTTATTTGCTTTAGTGCATGCAATTATTTAATTCTTGTACAGTGACAACATTTATTGGCTGGCCGCATGGCATACTTGCATTAATTGCGGGTCCCACTATCTTTTGTCTTATTTGTCTTTACAATTTATTATTATGATTAAATAATGTGTGATTCTAAATTTGCTTCCCTAAACACGAATTGTTAGTGTAATGTGATAGTGACTTGCTGGCCTAAATTTTTTCTGAGCCGCATGAGTCCCCCACAGCCCTTGCCCCTGCTAATATGTAATCACCACTTGTATGCTTGTGCCATTAATTTAATATGTTTCCTGACACGATGGTGATCCGTTGTGGTGCACTTTTGACATGACATGACATGATAGTGACCCGCCGTGGTGCACTCCTGACAAATAAACTTGACATGATAGACTTGACATGATAAACCTGACATGATAATTCTTGATAGTGGCCCGCCGTGGCGCACTCTTGACAAGTAAACCTGACATGATATATCTTGACATGCTATTGCGACGGCTAACCTGACTTGATAAAATGAATGACCTGGACACCGTGGGCGATTGTGCTTGTACAAATGAACCAGTCTCGTCTTGCATCATGTTTAGGATGGGACCCCTGAGTACCACGATCAGGGGTACCTACTGTAAATGGCTAAGGCTAATAACTAGAATAATCCAGTAGTCATGAAGAGATTTCCCCAGCTACAGGCAATCCCGTTATCTGGGCGTCCCACTTGGGATCTGTAGCCTGTCGTCGAGTAGGGCACATTTCCAGCACACTGTCATGTGTTGCACCCTCTAAGTCACCTAAGGGTACATACATTTCCTGGACGATGTACCCACCTGAATTCAACCCCTAATTACGTTCGGATAGCCTGGATAGTCTGCAGGGCTTGTGGCTGTGGAAGAATCTCGCTGCATCTTGCTAGTAACTAGGCCTGTGAGAACCCTAGTTAGTTAAAGTATCAAGCCGTACTTATTGTTTGGCCGTGAAATGTTGGATGGAGTTTAATCCGTCTAGTCTTGTCTTGATCCTGTACAAGATTGTTACATGTCCTGATTTCTTATATATCTTGCCGATAAATGGTGGGAGAAACCAAGTTCTGTTCAGACGAAGGGTTACAACCCCGGTCCTTATTTGGTTTACGGGTTGTAACCTGTTTATCTGAATAGTCCCATGGTTATCTCATCGTATATCACCTGTCATGCTTTTCCTTAATTACTGTCTTTTATTATGTAATTATATTCTTGTGCTAATTGCTGGTTTTAGTTCCTAAGTGAAGCCTCCTTTGTGGCACTTGCTCTTTCTGGGGTCAGATCCAGCTGGTTTTGTATGGCCAGATTCCGGAGCAGCTTTAGAGGATCTACCGACCTTCCAGCCAGATGGTGACCACTAGACGGAATCCTGGCAACGAGTAGATTTATTTTGGCTCTCCCACTCTATTGTAAAAATATTCTTTTGAGGCGTTTAGCCGGCGAGCACCTATTAGCTCGTATTGTATACTTTATTACTGTCTGCCTACGGGTGTAACATGATTGACAGATCCTAGGGTTGATCATGTATGACTAAACTCTTGCTAGTCCTCACATTTGGTAACGACTAGCTTCATGATCAACTGAATATGTAATGTTTGGGACGCCTTACCATTGTATATTGGTGATCTTATATCTCGTAACTTTACTTGCTTGCTTGAGATTGAGACATTTAGGCTTGTTATTGACCATAAAAGACTGATGGCTTGTAGTTAAACCCTCATATATCTAGACAGCCGTGACCATATAGTGAGGTGGATTCCATTTCATATACGTAGCTGGCTATGTTCGCCCCCGCTCTCCAGTATTCTGGTTCTGGGGAGTGATATGGTTTACGTGGTGGCCCATGCAGGTCTTGTAAATCAAGATATGTGAGGGTTTACCGAATAAATATCTCAATTAGTACTCGTCCTTGATCTCTATTCGTATCCTCTGAATCCCTGAATTCTTGACCTGATCACATGCTTGTACCGTTGATCTGTCCTAGTCCTTCCTTATTGTTCCCTATGTCGTCTTCTTCAGCGGCATTGTTCCTGGACCTGCCGATCTGCAAGGCGAAGCACCTCCCGCGGACCAGCAGCAACCTGGGGATCAAGTCCAGCATTCAGGAGTAGCTTCCAGAGTTATACCTACTGAGGGTCCAGAGCCACCAATTCAGCCTGTTCAGCCTGCAGAGCCTGATAATGGTACTTTGGTGGGTCTCATCAGATCATTATTAGCTTCCCAGGATCGTCGAGGAGATGCCTTGTACCAGGCGGTGACAGATGCTTTGACCAGAGGAGGTCATCATGGGAACAGTACAGCGAACAGCTTCAAGCGCCTGAACCCTCCATTCTTCGATGGCAGCGAAGATGCTATCGCTGCCGATGCGTAGCTTCAGGACACAGAGGTGATATTGGAGGCAGCAAAGACCCCAGAAGATGAAAAGGTGGCCGTAGTGCGCCTGCAGTTATTGGATCTAGCCCGCAGCTGGTGGGCGGCGCAGGCCGTTGGACTAGTGGCGCCTATTGCCTGGATAGTATTCCATGAGAGATTCTGGACCAAGTACTTCGATGCTGTGGCTCTGTACGATCTACAGACCAAGTTCACCAATTTGAAGCAGATGGACAGGACGATCGATGGGTATGCAGCCGAGTTTTCCAGGCTTAGTCGGTTTGCTTCCACCCTGGTGGCGACCGAGTTCGACAGAGCCCAGCGGTTCTAGCAGGGGCTCTATCTCGAGATTTTGTTGACAGTGGATCAGTTTGAGCATCAGACTTTTGATACGATATTGAGAGCAGCCAGGAGGCACGGGTATACCTCCCAGAGGATCATGGACAGGACCGGAGGTCGGAAGCGATCTCACGACCAGATGACCCAGTCTTCAGCACCAGCCCCGGCAGCTAGGGCTTTGACAATTGGAACTCCGAGGTAGGCGGCCTCAGTGACGTCGGTCACATCCCCTTCGCAACAGAAGCAGAAGCAGTCTTCCACAATGGGCTGTACTCATTGTGGGAAGCCAGGACACGTTGTTTCGGAGTGTCGCAGAGCACATGGATTGTGTTTGGCTTGTGGAGCACCGAACCACAAGATAGGGTCCTGTCCGAATAGGGCCAGTTCATCATCGGCCCAGACTAGTCCCTCGGTAAGGGGACCAGTACCAGCACCAGTACAACAGTAGTACCAGCCTCCGAGGTCATTGCCGCCTCAGGCACAAGCCTTCCAGCAGCAGAGACCCCAGCAGTATGCCCAGGTCCAAGCCTAGATTCAAAACCGGCAGAGAGGTTCCTAGCAGGATGTACCTCTTCCTCATGCCTTCAACTTCCTTGCTTGCATGATTGATTGTTTGATTGATTGCTTGGTATAGCTTGTCCTTGCATCTAAGCCTCTTGATTAAATTCCAAGGACAGAATTCTTTTAAGGTGGATAGAGTTGTAATGCCTGTGGTTCGTATTACGTATTTCGGTATACGTGTACGTGTTTTGACTCGTATTGTATGTCTCCTTGCTTGGTTTAATTGGGCATTTCTTTGCTTGGTTCATCTTGGTTCGGTTCGGCTTGTTGGCTTGGTTCGGTTTTGTTGGAGAACCAACCCACCTACCTACCACCACCATCACCATTTATTAACCCCTACTCTTTTCTCTCCTTATTTATTCTTCTCTTCCCCACCATTACTTCTCCACCAACCTGAGAGAGAGAAGTTGTAGGCAAGTGCATCTTGCTTCATGGAGGAACCCCATTTTTATTGTTCCATTGTCTTCCTCATGTGTTTTTAATCCACTTTAGTACTTAGCATTTTCATTTCCGTGGTTAAATTCTTGTAGATCTAGCTTTGTGGTATTTTCGGTTTTCAAGAGTTTTGATCTAAAAACCTGCGTATTTTTGCTATTTGATGGTTCCATGTTGCAGAGAATTCTATTTTACCCAAATTTGACCTACGGGAGTCTGGATTTGGGTTCCTATTGTTGTTCGGTGGTGCATGGAGGCCATAATATTTTTATGGACATGTTCTCTGTGAAAGCCAATAATTGCACTTTTAATATTTGTTGGCTGCATGAGCAAATATTTTTGGCCGCATGGCCGTCAAATATTTGTTGGCCGCATGAGCATTTTAACTTTGAGCCGCATGAGCATTAATTAATTGCATGACCCTTTTATTAGTTGCTTGCAAGCTTGCAAGCTTGCATGCATTTGCATGCAACTTGCCTGAGCCGCATGGCCGTTAAAATATTTGTTGGCCACGTGCAAGTGTTTATTTATTGGCCGCATGGCTCAATTGCAGGATGAGTCGCATATGCCCCCTCTAATTATTTGTGTGAGCCGCATGGCCCATTAATTAATTGCTTAGCTGCATGGCCTTTTTATTTTGTATGTATTTAGCAATTGTAGCCGCATATGGCCAATCAAATGTTGGCCGCATGGAATCATTCTTGGCCGCATATGCAATTCTCTGTATGGCCTTAGCAATTGTGGCCGCATAAGCTTTTATATTTAATGCATGCTTTAAAGCTTGCATGCATTAGTAATTAATTTAATGGCCTTTCCATTTTAACTTGCATCAGCACATGCATTTAATGGCCTTTCCATTTTAGCTTGCATGGCATCAGCACATTCATTTAATGGCCTTTCCATTTTTAGCTTGCATTAATGCATGCTTAATATATTAGTTTGCATGCAATTCCTTAACCATATTACTTAGCTGCATGAAATGAGGTTGGCCGCATAGGCCATAAAATACTTGCTTGAGCCGCATATGCATGCATATGCTTGCATGCTTGCACGTATGGTTTTTTTTAAGTTGCATGCATTTGCATGCTATTGCATGCTTTAGCTTGCCTCCATGCATTAGCATTTATGCATGGCTTGCTTGCATTTGTGGCCGCATGCATATGTTACTGTGGCCGCATGGCCTTATAAAATTCCTGGCCGCATGGCCACTACCCAATTCCTGGCCGCATGGGCCATCAGCACATGGATGGCCGCATAGGCCATCATGGCTGGCCGTATGGTTTAAGTGCTGCATGCACGCATGGGATTAATATTCTGGCCGTATGAGGCCATAACAATATTTTGGCCGCATGGGCCATTAGAAATAGCTGGCCGCATGCATTTGCTTGCCGCATAGGCTCAATAATTTATTTGCTTTAGTGCATACAATTATTTAATTCTTGTACAGTGGCAGCATTTATTGGCTGGCCGCATGGCATACTTGTATTAATTTCGGGTCCCACTATATTTTGTCTTATTTGTCTTTACAATTATTATTATGATTAAATAATGTGTGATTCTAAATTTGCTTCCCTAAACACGAATTGTTAGTGTAATGATTGATAGTGACTTGCTGGCCTAAATTTTTCCTGAGCCGCAAGAGTCCCCCACAGCCCTTGCCCCTGCTAATATTTAATCACCACTTGTATGCTTGTGCCATTAATTTAATATGTTCCCTGACACGATGGTGACCCGTTGTAGTGCACTTTTGACATGACATGACATGACAGTGACCCGCCGTGGTGCACTCCTGACAAATAAACTTGACATGATAGACTTGACATGATAAACCTGACATGATAATTCTTGATAGTGGTCCGCCGTGGCGCACTATTGACAAGTAAACCAAATGAACCAGTCTTGTCTTGTATCATGTTTAGGATGGGACCCCTGAGTACCACGGTCAGGGGTACCTACTTTAAATGGCTAAGGCTAATAACTAGAATAATCCAATAGTCATAAAGAGATTTTCCCAGCTACAGGCAATCCCGTTATCTGGGTGCCCCACTTGGGATCTGTAGCCTGTCGTCGAGTAGGGCACATTTCCAGCACACTGTCATGTGTTGCACCCTCTAAGTCACCTAAGGGTACATACGTTTCCTGGACGATGTACCCACCTGAATTCAACCCCTAATTGCGTCCGGATAGCCTGGATGGTCTGCAGGGCTTGTGGCTGTGGAAGAATCTTGCTGCATCTTGCTAGTAAGTAGGCCTGTGAGAACCCTAGTTAGTTAAAGTATCAAGCCGTACTTATTGCTTGGCCGTGAAATGTTGGATGGAGTTTAATCTGTCTAGTCTTGTCTTGATCATGTACAAGATTGTTACATGTCCTGATTTCTTATATTATCTTGCCGATAAATGGTAGGAGAAACCAAGTTCTGTTCAGACGAAGGGTTACAACCCCGGTCCTTGTTTGGTTTACGGGTTGTAACTTGGTTATCTGAATAGTCCCATGGTTATCTCATCGTATATCACCTGTCATGCTTTTTCTTAATTACTGTCTTTTATTATGTAATTATATTCTTGTGCTAATTGCTGGTTTTAGTTCCTAAGTGAAGCCTCCTTTGTGGCACTTGCTCTTTCTGTGGTCTGATCCAGCTGGTTTTGTATGGCCAGATTCTGGAGCAGCTTTAGAGGATCTACCGACCTTCCAGTCAGATGGTGACCACTAGACGGAATTCTGGCAACGAGTGGGTTTATTTTGGCTCTCCCACTCTATTGTAAAAATATTCTTTTGAGGCGTTTAGCCGGTGAGCACCTGTTAGCTCGTATTGTATACTTTATTACTGTCTGCCTATGGGCTGTAACATGATTGACAGATCCTAGGGTTGATCATGTATGACTAAACTCTTGCTAGTCCTCACATTTGGTAACGACTAGCTTCATGATCAACTGATTATGTAATATTTGGGATGCCTTACTATTGTATATTTGGTGATCTTACATCTTGTAACTTTACTTGCTTGCTTGAGATTGAGATATTTAGGCTTGTTATTGACCATAAGAGACTGATGGCTTGTAGTTAAACCCTCATATATCTAGACAGTCGTGACCGTATAGTGAGGTGGATTCTATTTCATTATACGTAGCTGGCTATGTTCGCCTCCGCTCTCCAGTATTCTGGTTCTGGGGCGTGACAGCCTTTCAAAGTGGGTTTGTCTACGAAGAAGCTGGCAGAGATGTACGTACGGCAGATAGTCCGATTGCACGGGGTTCCAGTGAGTATAGTCTCGGATCGGGATAGTCAATTCACTTCCCACTTCTGGAGAACTTTGCATCTTAGCTTGGGCACCCAGCTCAAGTTCAGTACCGCATACCACCCCCAGACAGACAGACAGTCGGAGAGGACTATTCAGACTCTCGAGGATATTCTTTGTACCTGTGTTCTGGACTTCGGGGGATCTTGGTGTTAGCCCAATGATTATATCATGTTTTTGAATATGGCTAATCAATTAAGTTTACCATAATGACATCACTAATATTCATGTAATCACTATCATGTTGCTACTTAAACTTAGCATTGTCCTAATGTTCTATATCATATTTCTATGTTTATATCATAATACAGTAGAAACTCTATAAATTAATACTCGATTATTTAATAAACTCTCTAAGATAATATTTTTGGCCGGTCCCGACTCGGGGATAGGGTGCTAAATTAATAATTCGCTAAAATTATAAGATAATACATTTTTGATAATTTCTTCAGACCCCATATAAAATATAAATTAATAATTCCTTATATATAGCATATTACATGAATGATTTATGAAGGTTTCTTGAAAAATGACTCAATTGTCTTTTGTTTTTTGTTGAAATCAATTTTCCCTTGAATCTCGTCTCTAATTTTCCTTAGCATGGTAAGAACTTCTGGTGTTGTTTTCTCATAGCGCAACAAAAAATTGTTCAATGTGATTGCCGCTTTAATAGCTTCGTTTCGCGAAGGGGGCTCCATTGTAGAACTTTCATCATCTTCTTCATCGATATCATCTTTATTAATTTCAATAACGCTTTCAATAATTTCTTCATCAGTCAACAACTGTGCAACTACATTTTCTTCTGGGTGAGTCAGAACATCTTCGACATCCATTGCATTGCGATAACCCAACTCTTTTAATTAATAAAATATTAATTAATATATAAATTAATAATTATTAATTTATCGATTAATTAATAACTCTTTTAATTAATAAATTTTGGTGGTCCCAAGTGTATTATTTTATAAAGTTTCTACTGTACATCATACTATTTTGTTTGCCTAACATTGATTTGCAGACATGAAGTAAGCATGATCAAACCAGGACATATGCAATGGAAAATTATTAATGGGCCAAAGACGGCGTTATACAAGGAGATTTCTCCGAACCGTCCAATAAACTATCCGGGGCCTCGCATCGGGGGTTCCGCTGCCAGGTCAGCGGACATGGGTCAAAGGGGCAGCACCCCCCGTAGGGGTTCGGGGGCGAAGCCCCCGAAGGTATCCAGATTTCCAGATATGTTCCTCTTTGGACGACCGCTGTCAAGGAAAAAGGTGTCTTCATATTTGCTTAAATATTAGAAGAAAGGCATCATCAAAGAGCTATTAGTTTTCCTATTTGATCAATGTATTTTTCATATTTATTGAGTCTAAAAATACGATGTAAACTACATCGTACTGGTAAATAGGCTATCCAAGAAACATTTTCAAAATACCCTTTCATTTTGAAAACAAGCCCACTTACAAAAGCCTAAACTACTTCCTAACTGCTTGGTCTTTTCAGAAAGTCCAAAACCAATTTGCAAAAACCCTGACAGAACTCTAACAAAATTCGGCCCGAGTTCGGCCCGATTTCGCCCAGAGTTCGGTTTGTGCCGTTGGATTTTGAACTTGGTCTTCCCGCAGTTACGGATCTTGCCGAGATTTTCTCATAGAGTTCTTCCCTAATATTGTCAGAATTCTGCCTTTAGAAAAACTATAAATAGAGAAGGATTTCGATCATTTCAATACACAAATTCACTTTCATATCTCTTCTCTATAATCCTACTACTTCTTCCAAAGTGTTTTAAGCTTTAATTTTCAAATCCCAAGCCAGTTACAATCCTCTAGTCGATTTTCCAGTGCGGTATAGTCTAGAAGCTTCAGAGTGATTGTAATCAGAGGCTTGATTGAAGAAAGACACTTCATAATTGAAGTTGGTCGAGTACTTCGGATCAAAGCTCGCATTATAGATATTCCAAGAACTTCGGATGAAAACTTATGGTATTTTCCAATAGTGGATTCAACTGGAGGCTAGAGTTCTTTCGACTGGACTAGTCCTCACAAGAGGGAAACCAGTAAACATCCTTGTGTTTGCGTTTGCTTTCTGATCTCTACATTTCATTTACTTGTGATATATTATCTGTGATCTTACTACTAACTTTTTTAATTAGATAATTTCTACTGCCTACTCTATTCACCCCCACTCTAGAGTATTGCGCTTTATAATTCGTTCCTACACTTGGGAGGACTATCTCCACTTGGTAGAGTTTGCTTACAACAACAACTACCAAGCCAGTATAAAGATGTCACCATTTGAGGCTCTATACGGACGGAGGTGTCATACTTCCTTGTCTTGGGATGATGCCGACGAGAGGCTTTTCTTGGCCCTGAGATGGTCGTGGATGTAGTGGAGAAGGTCTGAGTTATCAGAAATAAACTTTGGGTGGCACAGGACAGGCAGCGGCATTGGGCCGATAGCCACCGGAGACCTTTGGAGTTTGAGGTATAGTGTATATTTCTCTATTGTTTGAGTCTGATTATGATTGTCTTAGATCAAGCTTTAAGATTTATGTTTTGTTCTAGGTGGGTGATCCGTGTTTCTACAGATTTCTCCGACACGGGACATGATTCGCTTTGGTGGAGGCAGGAAGCTTAGTCCGCGATTCATCGGACCTTTCCGTATGTTGGAGAGGGTCGGTGCAGTGGCATACCGACTGGAGTTATCACCTGCACTAGAGGGAGTGCAGAACGTGTTCCATGTGTCACAGCTGAGATGGTACGCGGCAGATTCTAGTTACGTTTTGGACCACTCCGAGATCGAGGTGGGACCGACTCTCAGTTATCCAGAGCAGCCGGTTGAGATCTTGGACCGAAGGGAGAAGGTGTTCCGAAACCAGGTCATTCCTTTGGTTCGAATCGTATGGAGGCATCACTCTCCAGGTGAATCTACCTGGGAGAGAGAGGACGACATGCGAAAGCGATTTCCTTATCTATTGAGCCTTGAGGGAGAAGTTTTTTCTTGTTCTGTTTTGTTTGCTGTGATAGTTTCGCCTTCAATTTCGAGGACAAAATTATTTTTAGAGGAGTAGACTTGTCACTACCAGTTTTTTAAAATAAGGGTAAAATTATCATTTTTCAATATTAGAATATTTGTGAATATTTATTTCTCATGTATTATGATTTTAGGGATTGTCGGGTTTGAGTTTCGTCTCATTTCGACTTGAGTTAGTGACCTGGGTAGTTTAGACTATAGTCGGGATCCCAAGATTAGTTAGTCATGGCCCACAAATTCTACTATTTATGTTAGTATAATTAGTCAAATCCCACTTGATTAGAATGGTAAGATTAATGACTTAAACTTGACCTTTTTGACCCCTTCCATTCATTAAATTAGCCAAATGAGACTTAGAGAGGGGCATCCTTGTCATTTCAATATGGCTAAACCTAGCCTAATAGGGCCGGCCACACTAGGGATCCTTCCCATCTTCTTTTATCTTCACATATACCTCTATTCCATTTTAGGGTTCCTCACAAACTTGAGAGCAAATTTCATAGATTCATCCAACAAAACTTGTCTTTTCTCTACCAAATTCTCTTATTCTTGTAAGGAGAAGAAGCTACAAGTGTTGTGGAGTCAAAGCAAGGAGGGGTGTCCATTTGGAAGAAGAGTCTGTGTCGGCTCCGTGTCCTTTGGAGTTTTCATTGGGAATCAACTCCCAATAGGTAGATTTCTCTCCCTCTTGTCATTTTATATAATATTTGTGGTTTTGATCCATAGGAACCCACCCCATATGATAGATTCACCATTTAGAATATTTAGAGGCTCACTAGAGTCCTCTTTTGGTGTTTGCATGAATATAGGTGTGTCCCATGGAGAGATTCCTAAAGGGACACACCAAGTGCTTGTGAAAATGCCAAAGAGGACATGTTGATGTCTAATTTCTGTTTTATATTGATTAGAGGGTAGTTTAATCAGGTTAGGATAGATCCCTATGGTTTACATTAGGTACCTACAAATTTGGACATGTGTTTTAGGCCTACATATCATATTTATATGTATCCATGTGTTATTTTGTATATATAAGAATAGTGGACTGTTTTGAGCCTATTTGGTATATATTTATGTGTGTGTGTGGTGGTGGTGGTTGTTATGTGTGTGAAAGAGTGGGGGGTTCACAGCCATCCTCTTGGTTGGTTGGTTGGTTGGTTGGTTGGCATGGTTGTAGAGTGGGTGATGTGGTTGATATGAGTGTGGGGTTGAGTGGTTTAGAGTTGTGAATTGTGTTTATGTTGTATTTGTTAGAGTGTTTTGGGTTGTGTTTAGAGGTGTATTTGGAAGGGTATTAGAGAGGGTCTGTAGAGGGGTGTGTGGGGTATAGATTGGTGGAGTGTGCTGCTGCCAAACACTACCCACAGCAGCCCCAAACACTGCCCACAGCAGCAGCCAAAAGAGGACCAATAGCAGCCTTAGCTGCTGACAAGAACAGCAGCAGCTATGTTGCTTAATAGAGCAGCATCAGCAGCAAGGTGGCTACTCTAGGCAGCCACCACCACCCCCTTGATGTAGGGGTGTGTGTGTGTGTGTGTGTCTTGTTGAAGGTTAGAGAGTGAGTTAGATTATATGTTAGATAGGTATGTTAATGAGTTGGTTATAAGGTAAGGTATGTTAGTAACCTAGATATGGTTAGTATGTGTGCTAGTGTCTAGAGTACGATACCAAGTTGGTATCTTGGTTAGGATACTAGTTACTATCTAGAGTGGGATACCTTGGTAAGATTTGGGGTTTACCTTGAAGGTATAGGGATACCAAGGTAAGGTAATGGGTATTTACCTAAGTAGAGGGTAAGTATAGGTAAGTTGTGATAAGATACAGAGATACCTAGGTAGATGTTAGCCTAAGAGTCTATTAGGAACTAGTTAGCCTAAGCTAGTGGCTATCTACTAGCTAAGGTATTATTACATAGGGTAAGCGGTATTACTTATATCTAAGGTAATGAGGATAACAAGGGAAGATATGGTTAGAATTAGGATAACTTGGTAGGTAAAGATTAGAAATAGGCTTTGTGGTCTAGTTTGACCACGGTTGGCCATTTTGACTGAAAGTCAACGCAAAGTCAACATCCGACCTAGAATGGACTAGGACTTGACCATAGTTGACCAGTTGACCAAAAGTCAACTGTAAGTCAACTATTGACCTAGTTTGACCTAGATGGGTTTAGGGGTTGACCTGGGTTGACCAGTTGACCAAAAGTCAACAGTAGGTCGACCCTTGACCTAGATTGACCTAGTTTGATTTCATGCGTCCTAGTATGACCTAGTATGACCGAGTATGACCTAATATGACTTAGTTTGACTTGCTTTTACTTCTAGAACAATATATTGATAAAACATTCCATCTTTAGGTCCTCGAGGCACTTTATTGGACTCAGTTGACATATTCCATCACATCTCAGGCAAGTACATTCTCTGATAACTTTTCTAATTTACGATAATTGCTATAATTCATGTACTTAGTGTAGATATACTTGTTTTTGACAAATTGGTCACACGGATTGGTATTCATAGAACCCGGCATGAGATGTTATTTCTTGTTATCTTGGTATATCTTGTGCAAGCCCCTTGTAGTTCTTGTGCAGTATATGGACACCGACTGTTCTAGCTCTAGTTTATAGCTTACCTTGCCATGATACTTACATGTACATTTCCATTACTATTGTATATACTCTCTATTTACAGTTTCGTAGCATTTGCCATATCTTGTAAACTGTTGTTAGTAGATTGTGCTCGTTCCATCCTGACTGGATATGTTGACAATATATTAGGGGTTGACCAGGGTTGACCAGTTGACCAGGGTTGACCTAGATTGGTTTAGGGATTGACCAGTTGACCAAAAGTCAACTGTAGGTCGACCCTTGACCTAGATTGACCTAGTTTGCCTTTATGTGACCTAGTATGACCTAGTATGACCTAATATGACTTAGTTTGACTTGCTTTTGTTGACCTAAACTGGATCGCATTCAACCTAATCTTGATAATTAATAAATCGATATTTCACATGATCCAACTCGACACATAAATCGTCATCAAGCTACAAATCAGACAACTATTGCATATCAAGTCAGACAATCATCATCGATGACTGCTCGACGAATACTGCTCGAACTTGAAATCGGAAGTCTGTATTTTTACAGTTTTATTGATTCTAGGCTATTGTACGTTGAGTCGCACTGAGTACCTCAACCATAGACTAGATGACCAAAAGCTCCACAAATAAAAAGCCAAAATGCCAAAACCCTACATTTGCCCACGAGTATTCTGTCTCCAAGGAGGCAGAGTTCGGGCCAAACTCTGCCCTGTAACGCCCCAGTCCCAAAATACGTAGGACTAGGAACATAGACATGCCAGCCGTATAATAAATATACGTAAGCTGTAAAATGCAGTAGAACTATAACTAATCTCATCCACACAAAATAAATGAATAGAAGATCTCATATAATCAACTATGAAATTGTCATTTGGTACATGTAGTTGGGCGGAGACAAATCCACTACCAACTATGGAAAGAAATACATAACAAAAGAAAGATTTTGGCGAGCGAAGCGAAGACGATCCAAGTGCAATCATCCTCGAAAAAATAGCGATGAACACGGCTAGAGCTAGAACACCTGCGAAAGACAATAGCACACACCTGGAGAGATAACCAGGTCCTCAAAGGGACGTAACAAGACACATAATATCATGCCATATAAACTGAATAAATATTGCTCAAATAAATAAGTAAATCGAATTATAACATGATCCAATACGCACCTACTGAACGAGCGTACCATCTCCCCAACCAAACAAGGACAGGAGATGGTAAACTAATTCACGGTGACGTATCTTTCCATGCTATGAATCCAATATGGTATCCGGACCCCAACAAGGTTCAATACCTTCTCATCGAAGTAGTAAGTCACACCTACAACCAAACAAGGACAAGATGTGACAAACTAATCCGCGACAAGTTATTGTTCCAAGCCACGGTCAGATACAAGTACCCAAACCAAAAGTACTCGTACCTAACGGATAAAGGTGCCTAACCGTTCTAAGTGAAATGTAGTTAAGAACAATCCTTCCTACGCATGGGCCCTGGCTGAATAGGATCGGCGTAGTCCCCCCTTGGGCACCAGAGGCCCCATCAGTAAGAGCATGACGTTCCGCAGAATCGTCAGTGGCCGTCAGTAATCATGGGTCATCAACCCTGTATCTCCAGCGAAGAATCCGGGTCACGAGGCAAAGTGCATCGAAGCCCATACGCTAAGGAATTGTCCTCCCCGCCCAATGCCTACTATGTTGTATCCACAACAATAACCTCTATAACCGCTAAGTCAACTAGCATGCAACCTCTATTAGCGGTTATTCCTATCGCACGACTTGTACGTACTGGTGGCCAGCCAATCACGCACTTCCGTGTTCTACATGCGATACACAACTTCGTGTTACAACGTGTCAAGGCCATGAATGCAACACACAAAGGTGGTCCCTTAAATCTAGGTTTAATGTGTAAGAAAAATAATACATAGCAGGAAAAATGAACAGTAAGTTCTAACAGGTTATGCCATGTATCACAGTTTATTTTGCATAAGAAAAATAATAAACAATGCATGAAATATGAGCTAAAATAAATAAATAGCAAATGGCAAGGTGTCTTGCCTGATATGTCATCTGGCATGGTGCAATGTTCTGAAAAGTCCCCAGTAGTCTAATAGCTTGAGTTGGTTGCAGTTGATGCGCGGTATGATAGTGTTGGCACATAAAAGTCGTAAAGGTCATGAGTACGCAAGATAATCTCAATTGATGGTATGGGCCGTGTCATTGAGTCCATAATAGTCAAATTATTTAGGGACGATATATGGAAGTTTGAGATTTACAAGAAGATAGAAATATGACTAGCAAGGGACAAGATTGATAAGCGAGAAATTTTTGTATATACAATTATATAAATATTTTAGGAAACTATTTATGATAATAGAAACTATATTTGAAAATCCAATATAATTAAAAACTATGTTTTACTTTTATTCAAAATATTATAAATAAATAAATACTTAAAATTTAGGAAAACAACTTATGATAATGAAAACAAATTTTTTATCAAATATAATTTATAGAAAAGCCATAACAATACACAATAATATTTTTAGAGCTTATAAACCCAATTTGAAATTAATATAGGACTACGCCTCATACCATATTTGTTATAATAGAAAATACAAATAAATAATTTCCACGAAAATAATAATTTTAATAATAATAATAACAATAATATTAAGTATTATCTAGTAATAATAATACTATATAACAAAAAAAAATTGTAATAGTAATCAATAATAATATTATTAATATTAATAATCATAATAATAATATAAAAACATAATAGAGAAAAGAAAATAAAAATAGAAATAACAAACAAACAAAAAAAAAATAAAAAAAACAACTGCTGCTCCTTTTTTTTTACAAGGAGGAAAGAGTGTGAGAGGAAAGCAAAAGTGAAGAGGGGGCGATCGAGATCAGCGGACGGGTGCTCGGCCGGAAAGTCGGAGGCGGAGGCGTAGGCGGGGGTTCAGTGGAAGTGGCGGTTTGGGTCGGAGGGGGTTTGATGGTCCGGTGGCTAGGGGTCGGCGGCGAGCGGGCGGTCGCTGCGGCGGATCGGTGGGTTTCCGGCGAGAGGAGGGTTTGGGGAGTCGGAGTGGAGGGCGGTCGGTCGAGAGGCGGTGGCTCGCGCGGAGATGCGGAAAAGGGGACGGTTCGAGGCTCGGGCGGACTCGGCCGGCGGGGAACGGCGTTTGGTCGGCGGAGGAGTGGAGCGGGGAGATCGGGGAGGGGCGCAAGGGGCAGCACCGACGGCCGGAGGAATTGGCGGGGAAAGTCGACCGGGCGCTGTTCGAAACACGGCCAGCGGAGTCGGGCTAGCCGGCGGAAACACGGCGGAGGGGAGTTTCGGCTCGTGCAGGCGGCGGATGGGGGTTCTCGGTGGAGGCGCTGTGCTCCGGCACGACGCTCAGATGGCCGCGTTGGCGGACGCGCGGCGCTCCGGCACGAAGGGAAGCGGGCGAGGGGCAGACTGGGTCGGTGCGTCGTGGTCGAGGCAGGGCGACGGGTCGCCGGAGTTCGAGGGGGACGGTGGTGATTGGTGAAGGGTGTTGGGTTGGTCGAGGACAGGTGGCCGGGGACGGGCTGTCAACAGAAGGCTAGGGTTAGGGTTTAGAATAGTATTGGGTTTGCTGTGTCGAAATCGTGTCAGACATGTGGACACGAAGAAGGTGAAATGTACATGTAAAAATAAAATAGTGAAAGGGAAAAATATAGGGGCACAGACACGATGCACGGGTTGGAAAAATATTTGTGGATGTGAATTGTGGAGAAATTAATAAAAAGTTTGAGGAGTACCTGCCTATTTATAGGATGTGGGAATTCCCAATAAGATAAGGATTATGATATTTAAAACCCAATTTAGATAATTCCTAATTTAATTTAAATTCAATCAATCCAATTCCAAATACAAATCAAATTTAAATCTAATTAAATTTTTAGTTTAAAAATCGAATGGGATAAATCAAATTGCAAATATTTAACTAGTTAAATAAATCCATAAATTCAAATCAAGACTTAAATGCCACAATAATTTCAAAATATATTTTCTAAAATACTAATAATATTAATTTTGAAAATTCATTATTACTTACAAATAAACTAATAAATAATTACTAATTATATATGTATGCACAAATAATGTTTTCATAATTATGTTTTTTCTAGTATACCATAAAATATTATTTATGATTAATAACTGCTAAAAACAAAAGGCTTTTACAGCGAGAATAATAATTATATATAATATTTTGAAAGGGTATATTTAAAATAGAAAAATGTTTTTCTAAAATATGTACGCTCGCACATATTCGCACTCGACGAGCAAGAAAAATTTCGTGCGCGACGTACGATACGACTACGCGACGTACAATACAATAAAAAATTTTAAATCAGTACTAAATTTAATATAAAAATATAGTAGAAAATTTAGGGGTTTTACATGCCCCCACACAGAGTTCAGGCCAAACTCTGTCCCCTGATTTTCAGGAGCTAATTTTTAGGGATTGCTCATTGCAAGTTGTCCAACGGCCAAAATTTTGAATATTTTGGACAGAGTTCTGGCCGAACTCTGCCTCCTAGAACTAGTATATATAGGCACCCATTTCTTCCATTTTAAATCATCCAATCTTCTCTTCTCTTCTACTCCTATAGCCTATACATCCTAAAGAGCTATACTCTTCTCATCTACTAGCCACAAAACTTCCCAAGCCTACAAGGTGCTCGGTGCGAGTCAATTAGAAGTTTGTGTGCAAGAGTCTTGAAGAAGTCACTTGAAAAATTCTAAGTTTCGCCTCGGCGATCTTTCAAGAAGGTGGCGTGCTCTTCTGAGTAAAGGCACGTGATTGTAAAGCTATTTCACAAATAGTGGATTTCAATCCTGAGCTAGAGTTCTCAGGCCTAGACTAGTCCTCCACGAGGGAAACCAGGTTAAAAACTGATGTGTCTGCGTCTGCTCTCTGATCTTTATTTACTCTTCGCACTTATACTCTGATTAATCATTTGCTAGTTGGGATTTAATATAGTTAATTTTTTAATTGTTCATTATTGACACAAGTACTCTATTCACCCCCTAGAGTTGCCTACACGTACTTCAATTAGTATCAGAGCTCTGTTCTCTTGATACAGAATTTACATCCTAGAGTTGATCCATGGCAACCACACAACCCATCTCTATCAACTATGGTGAGGGTCAATCCACAAATAGGCCACCCCTATTTGATGGAACCAACTACACTTATTGGAAGACTAGAATAAGTTTTTATCTTAAGTCTCTAGACTTTGACCTATGGACTGTAGTCACTGATGGCTACAAGAAATCTCCCAGAATAACTGTCGAGGGGAGTCTCGTCGAGAAGCCCCACGACAAGTATACTGATCAGGAGAAGAAATCAGGCAAGTCTAGACGCTAGCATTATTAATTCTCTCTTCTGTGCCATAGATAGGACTGAATTCAATAGGGTCTCCACATGCACCACCTTGCACGAAGTATAGAAGCTTTTGGAGGTGACTCATGAAGGGACCACACAAGTCAAAGAATCAAAAGTCAGTCGTCTGAAACAGGAGTATGAGGCTTTCAAGATGAAGACAAATGAGACGATCACCCAAATGTTCACCATATTTCTTGACATTGTCAACCCGCTATCTTCCCTTGGAAAAGATTATTCCAACCATGAGAAGATACGCAAAGTGCTATGAGGATTGTCGAAGGTCTGGAACCCCAAAGTCACGGCGATCATCGAAGGCAATGATCTTACGGTAATATCACTGGAAACATTGATGGGCAAGCTGATGACGCATGAGCTCGATCTAAAAGATTTCGAAGAAATAGCTCCAAAAGAGAAGGAGATTGCACTGAGAGCTCATCACCGAAGAACCAACTCAGATGACACTAATGACGACGACTCCAAAGATGACGATCAAGCTCTCTTAGTTCGAAACTTCAAAAAGTTTCTACGCTTCAACAAAAAGAAGAGAGAACAAAGAGACAATGAGGAAGAACCCACCTTCTTCGGATGCAAGAAGACGGGACATGTCAAGAAAAATTGTCCCTTAGCAAAGAAAGGAAGCAGATATGAGAAGCCGTACAAGAAGCCAACTACAAGGAAGTATGCCAACACTAGCATCTGGCACGAAAGCGAGGCTAGTGATTGAGACGAGAAAGAGGACTCTCCGCAAAACACGGCTAACGTCTATCTAATGGCGACTTCAGATAAGGTAAAAGATTCTTTTGACAATTTCTCATTTGATGAACTTGGTGATGCTTTTAGTGATCTACTTGAAGATCACAAAAAGCTACTCAATAAATATAAACATGCAAAGGATAAGATCAAGGACTATGAAACCGAGATCCATAGACTTTCATGTTTACTAGAAAATGTTAGAAACACTACACCCACGAAAAATACTGAAGAGGTATCCAAGCTTAAGTTAAGCTTACACGATGCCGAATCAATCATTGAGAAACAAACACTTGATATTACGGCTTTAAACAAAGAACTTGCTGAAGAGAAAAAACAAGTTCAAAATTGCTACAGGTAGAATACACGATCTTACTGCTAAATATGATGAGTTAAATGCTGTCTCTAAAAAATTAGAGATTAAACTTGGCAAGCAGGTTATTCAACCGCAAGTTCAGTCTCATAGTCACAAACATGAGACATCTCAACACAAAAAGGCACGTCACCACAAGAACTCTCATCCACATGCTACACAAAATCATGCTTTTATGTACACCTATTCACATGCAGGACGTAAAACATACACACGTAAACACCATCATCATCCTGATGCACTCAATCATTATCATCATCATGCTGCTATACATAGTCACTACAATCACTTTACTGCTGCACGTAGCTATCATTACCCCACTTATAGACATCACTATCAACATGCTCCTAACATAAACATGCATGCTAGATGTACATATTGTGGCCCACATGGACACATTTTACAATAATATAGAATTAGAAGATTAGTTGATAAGAATATATATGTATGGGTACCAAAGTCTAACCTTTCAGGACCCACAAAAATCTGGGTACCAAAGGTCACATCTACTCGTGGTGTAGGTGGACCTTCCCTCTTCAACTAGAAGCAAATGAATTCTCGATAGTGGGTGCTCCGATAGTGGGTGCTCGCGACATATGACTGGAAATGCAAAACTATTCGCAACACTATCGATAAAAAAGGAAGGATGTGTTTTCCTCAAAAATAACCTTAAGGCTATATTATAGGTAACGGTACAATTGGTTATCCTTCTTCTCCCGTCATTAATGATGTCTATTTAGTGACCAAGTTAAAGCATAACTTGCTCAGCATTAGTCATCTTACTGATCATGGTTATGATATTAACTTCAGGAAAACTAAATACTTTATCTATGATAGATCAACTGGAGACATCGCCTTTGAAGGAATAAGGGAAGATAACATTTATATTTTCTATCTATCTAGTGATACTAACCGTGCAGGAAGATGCCTTTATGCTCATAAAGACGAAAAGCTCCTATGGCATCAGCGTCTTGGTCATGCCAACATGGATACTATATCCAGACTATCCACCAAGAAGCTAGTCAGAGGATTGTCGGATATCACATTCAAGAAAGACACGGTATGTGTCGAATATGAAAAGAATAAGGCTACCAAATCTTTCTTTAAATCTATAAACACTGTAAATACTATCCGACCATTGCAATTACTTCATATGGACTTATTTGGTCCTAGTAGAGTAGCCAGTCTTGGCGGAAAACTCTACGCTTTTGTTATTGTAGATGATTTTTCAAGATTTACTTGGGTTTTCTTTCTTACAAACAAAAGTGATACAATTTCTATTTTTAAAGTATTTGCTAAAAAAGTCCAAAACAAAAAAGGCTACATGATTACTCGTATCCGAAGTGATCATGGTGGCGAATTTGAAAATTCTGATTTTGAAAAGTTTTGTGATTCAAATGGTTTTAGTCATGAATTTTCGTGTCCAAGCACTCCTCAACAAAATGGTGTTGTGGAGCGAAAGAATAGAACTTTTGGCGATATAGCTAGAGTTATGATAAATCAATTCTCTCTTCCGAAATACTTTTGGGCAGAAGCTGTCAGCACAGCGTGCCATATTTTGAATAGGGTGATGATTCGACCTATTTCGAAGAAGACACCCTATGAGCTTTGGTTTGGTAGGACTCCTAATGTTTCTTACTTTAGAGTGTTCGATTTTTGCTGCTTTATCTTGAATACCAAAGACAACTTAGGCAAATTTGATGCCAAAGCTGACGAAGGTATTCTTTTATGGCTATGCGGCCAAGAGTAAGGGATATAGAGTGTTCAACAAACGCTCCATGATTGTTGAAGAGTCTACTAATGTAACATTTGATGAGGATAATAGTACAGCTGTCATTCCCGACGACGATGATGAACCATCAACTTCTATACCTATAAATGCAACGTCTGAAACCAGCTCTCCGAAGGAATTACCAAAGAAGTTTCACTTCACTCCCTCTCATCCAAAGGACTTGGTAATAGGTGAAATGTCAAAAGGGGTAACTACTCGATCTTCTGTAAGAGACACTATAGCTAGCACTGCATTCATTTCTCAAATAGAACCTAAAGGTGTTTTAGAAGCTTTTAATGATGATTTTTGAATTTTCGCAATGCAAGAAGAACTTAACCAATTTGAAAGAAGATCATCAGTGGTTGGGAATGACTTACTTTTTTAATCTTTCGACCTTGGTTCCGTAGGAGCAAGTCAGAAAGATTGAGAAATAGAACCATCTGATTTGATTCGTTCTCAATAGCCATGAGATGATCATCTTAGGGTGATCCTTTTGTCAACGAATGCTCCAAAGTTTGGGAACTTGTTCCTAAACCTACTGGCCACTCAATAATTAGCACTAAATGGGTTTTTCGAAACAAAGTGAACGAGGACGGTTCATTCACTCGCAACAAAGCTCGTCTCGTAGCCCAAGGATACAACCAAGAGGAGGGAATCGACTATGATGAGAAGTATGCTCCTGTTGCCCGACTTGAATCTATTCGGATGCTTTACGTATTTACGAATTTTCAAAACTTTAAACTTTTCCAAATGGATGTGAAAAGTGCTTTTTTAAACAGTTTTATCAAAAAAGAGGTTTTTGTCAAACAACCACCTGGTTTCGAAAATCATAAATTTTCCGACCACATTTTTAAACTTAGAAAAGCTCTCTATGGCCTCAAACAAGCTCCTCGAGCTTGGTATGATCGTCTTAGTACTTTCTTACTTGATAAAGGTTTTTCAAAAGGGAAAGCCGACACTACATTGTTTATAAAATCTCTTGATGACACAATTCTTTTAGTACAAATATATGTTGATAATATTATTTTTGGGTCTACTAATGAGGGTCTATACAAGGAATTTGCCAAGTGTATGCAGAATGAGTTCAAGATGAGCATGATGGGGGAGCTCAACTACTTCCTTGGACTGCAAATCAAATAAATCTCGTAAGGCGTCTTCATTAGTCAGTCGAAATATGTAAAGGAAATACTGAAAAAGTTTGAGCTTGACAGCATCAAACTGATCAGCACCCCTATGGCTACTACCACAACGCTGGAACCTGATAAAAGCGGCAAACAGGTCGATCAACGTAAGTATCGATGTATGATTGGTAGTTTATTATATTTAACTGCTAGTCGCTCCGACATTATATTTAGTGTTTGCTTATGTGCTAGATACCAAGCCAATCCTAAAGAATCACACATGACTGCAGTTAAGCGTATCTTTAAATACCTTAAAGGAACTATTACGGTAGGCTTATGGTATCCCAAAACCACTTCCTTTGACTTAATCGGATATTCCGATGCTGATTTTGCGGGATGCAAAGTCGACCGTAAGAGTACCAGCGGCACGTATCATTTGCTAGAAAAGGCGTTAGTCTCATGGTTTAGCAAGAAGCAGAACTCTGTCGCACTATCCACAACAGAAGCTGAATACATCACAGCTAGTCGTTGTTGTGCACAGATTCTGTGGATGAAGCAAATCCTTGAAGACTACAACTTATGTTTCAAGCACATACCTATTTTTTGGGATAACACTAGTGCCATTAATCTGACCAAGAACCCAGTTTGTCACTCACGCACTAAACACATAGAGATTAGATATCACTTTTTGCATGATCATTAACAACAAGGCACGATTAATTTAGAATTCATAGACACTGAACATCAGCTAGCAGACTTCTTTACGAAACCACTGGCCGAAGAGAGCTTCAACTTTCTTTGTCATGAGTTAGGAATTTTGGATGAAACGGTCATAAAATAAATTGGCCTGCGTAAATAACGATTATGACATATATCTTTATGGTGACTTTGCTATGGGTACAAGCCGAAAGGGTCCTTCTGACAACAAGGCGTAAAAGCCTAAGCGACACGGTGCACTAGTCTTCGGACTACCGCTAGCTGGAATCCGGCCCCTACAGCTACCCTATGGCAGTTTTATCATAATGATCGCTGTCTTAAATCATTATTTATTATATGGTTTAATTATGTTTATGACTTATTTAATTCAAACTTTCAAATTCTATTCATTTTCCATCAAAACTTAGCCATTTTTCAAAATTTCCAGTGTTCTATGCACATGGAGGCAGAGTTCGGGCCGAACTATGCCCCACACAGAGTTCGGGCCAAACTTTGTGTCTATGTTCACAGAACCTTCTCTGATTCTCAGCCAACCATTTTTTTGATCCAACGGTCAGGATTTAACCCGACTTACTGCCCCCAAACCTCTTAAACCCGAAAGCAAACCCTTTCTCCTCACTTTGATCTTCTTCCACCTTCCTCCAAACAAAAATTTCTCAAACCCTAACCCTAGAAACTCCATTTTTAGGCCTCTTTTTCTTCCCAAAACTCAAGATCTAAAGCTTTTGGGACGATCTCTTACATCTTTTCTCCTTTGGGTGAGGTATAATTCCATATTCTTCTCTATTTTCTTTTCAAACTTTAAAATTCTCCATGGCTCCAAGACTCTTTGGTAGAGGCAAGAGAAGAAGGAGTGATGGTGCATCATCTTTCCATCCTCCTCCTCCTCTTGCTCCTCCAATCCATCCTCTTTTTAATCCACCACCACCACAAGACCCCAACACCTACAATGAACAAATTTTTATATCTTTGGAGGCTTCCAATGAATGGTTTGCCGATTTTCGTTCACGAAGTGTGTATGCGGGTCATCCGATTAATTTTACTATCTCTTCGGCTTATGATTCATTGTTCCATGATCTGTGTTTAGATGAGTTAGTTACTACCTCATCTATAGTCTATTTGAATGCAATCCAAATGTTGTATTGTCATCTAACTTTTAACGACACGCGGATCTACTCTCGTGTCGCCGGTATCGACATTTCTTTTGATGACTTTGAGCTTGCGGAATATCTTGAGATCCCAGAACCCAATTCTTGGGAGAAACTTATCGATGCCCGACATTTTTAATTTTCCGATGGATCGTCACTTAAGAGCTTCAAGGATGACTTGTGTACTCCTAACACTCGTCCCCGCAAGCTAGGGCTAAATATCTTAACTCGTATTTTTATGAACTTTATCGAATTATTTTCTCCACGATCTTGTCCAAAGCGGGATCGACCGATAAAGTATCTTATCTTGAGATTTCTGCTATTTACCATCTCCACTTTCATGTCCCTTTCAACTTTTTGTGCACGATGATGGACTGGATGATTCGTGCACGGACGAGACCCTAATCAATGGTCTACGCCCTGTATTTGCCGTTGATCTTTCGTGTGTTCCATGTTCCACTTGATGAGTGTCAGTTCCTTCCTGCCCCTGCCTATCTGTCTAAGGCACGGAGGCTTCTAGCAGTTGTTGAGTCCCCTGCTGAGTCTGAGCACTCCGTGTCTGATGCTCATGCTGATTGTAAGCCCCCTGAAATTCAGGGTTTATTTTTATTTTTCTTAATGAATTATTATCGATAAATATTTTATTTATTTAATTGTTTTCATCATTTATGTCCTTTCCGTAACTTTGACTTCTGGAGCGTCAGGGATGCCAATCTCTGTAAACTCTCTTCACGAGTTTTGAAGTAGGCAAGATTATCTTCGTTTTGATATATCGTGTCCCACTTGAACTCGTTCCCTTGTGCTCTTTTTGTATCGCGCAAGTTCGGGTCAACTTAGGCCAATTAACCGTTGAATATTATTCCCACTTTTATTTTTGATCTTCGTTTGCACGTCACCGTGGCTTTTAATTTAGGAGCACCAGATCAGTCATTTTCTCGGAACCAACTTCTCATGAATGATCTACTCGAGACGCTCTCCACCTATGACCTTCGTGTCCCACTCAGACAATCCATTTTGTGCTCCATTTCCTTCGCACAACTTCCGGGTCAATTTAGGCCGATTTATTTTCTGCCGTGAAACCCGATTTAATTTTCGATTTAATTTCGGGACCCGACATCGATCCAACCTAGTCGACCCAAAGTATGGACGTGGCCCATACGAAGCCTACTCCCCGCCTGAAACTTGTGTCCCATTTATTGGAGTCCCCGCATGTTGTTTATTTACCCGTGTTCATAAATACGTATTTAATTCAATTATTGCACTCTGTTCAATTTTGACTCGACCCGGTTTGACCGAACCCAATCCAAGCTCCATGTTACTCTCCATCACCATCACCCTCAGCCTCATTACCCTTGAAAAAAAATACTAAATATTCATTCTACCTATTTGTAATATTTATTGGAAATTCCATTGATTTTAATCTATAGGAATAACCTATTTTTCCTACAAATAAATTCCTAGCCTTTGATTCCCCTCATTTAATCCTCACCATCCATAACACCTCACACCCCACCTTATTCCCTCCCCCCCCCCATGTGGTCAGCCGACCTTCCCCTCCCCCTCTCTCTAAATATCCATATTTCTCTCTCTCTCTCTTCTCTAACACACAACACACACACTCATATAATATATACATACCATCTCTCTCTCTCTCTCTCTCTCTCCATAACACCCCCCCTCACCTCCACCTCACAGTAGGAGCACCCCCTAGCCGACCTCTTTCTCTCTCCCCCTCTCAAATATCTCACTCTCTCTCTCTTCTTAAATCTCAACACTCTCTCTCTCACTCTCTTTATTCAAACACACACACACACATACAAAAACACTCTCTCCCTCTCTCCTTACACAACACCATCATCACCACCAGCTCCATTGGCCGAACCCCCTACTCCACCCATGGCCGAGCACCACCACCACAGCCACCATCTCCTCCTCCTCCTTCCTCGTCCACTTCATTATCACCACCACCATCTCCATTATCATCAACAACACCATCACCATAACCATCACCAACACCCCGAGCACCACCCCTCCTCCATGCCGAGCCAACTCCGGCCGGCCAGGCACGGCCAGGCGTGGCCATGCCACGTGCGCACACGCAGCAGCGCTGGCGCAGCTGCAGCAGCGCGCATGCACGGCCGCGCGCGCGCACCGGCAGCCGCGCGCCGCCGCGGTCGTCGCCGCCGCCAGCGAGCACCCCCCCATGGCTGGGCGAACCCTGGGCGACCTCCCTGTGGCGGCCACCGTCCTCTGGGATGCGCCGCCTAGGCGTTTCGTGCGTTTCGCACGGGTTCCCGATGTGACGCGCGCGGGAACGGAACTCTGAATCGTGTCTCGAAACAGCAACTTTGCGTCGATTTTCTGGGAGATCCGACCGTTGGATCGGCGAACTCCTTGCTCCGTCTCAATCTCGGTATATCCCTCTTCACCTCTGTCAAGTTTGAACCGTTAATTTCGTCGTTTGATACATCAAAACCGGCCACCAAGTTGATGTTTTAATTTGTACTATTTTTGGACAGTTTTGCGACGCCAACTTCGCGGGTTCGTAACTTCGCCGTTGCAGCTCCGTTTTGCGCACCGTCAGTTCCGGTGCACAGCTGGTATAACCATCTTCCTGTCTCCTTTAGATTTCATTTTATTTTAAGCACGTTCGGTTGGTCGAATTCGACGCCAAAGTTGGCCGTCCGAATTCTTTAATTTGCACTTGTAAAATTCCATTTTTGAACCCGGGACTCCGGATTCAATTTCTGACACCACCAGTAGACTCGTGGCGTCGTTCTGGCATGTTTTCATATAAAGTATGTTTGATTTGGAGAACGTGGGCCCTGGCACGCATTTCGGTGCAAAGCGGGTCCCACTTTTCGAGTCAACGGGTCACTTTGAGATCGGCTCATCGGAATCCAATTCCGGATATACCGTTGAGTTCGTATCGTCATTCTAGACTCGTTGACATATAATTTGCTAGATTTTGTAGACTTCTATCCCGACACGCTTTTCGGTGCAAAGTGTGTCCAACGGCGGACATCATTTTGACCTGAAATTACCGTTTTGCCCCTGTGTCCAAATTGGACTTATGGGTAGGCTATCCTAGCTGATTTGACCGTTCTGGACACGTTGGTGATATTTATTTTATCATCCGACAACATCTGTAGATTTTGATTATATATTATCCTTAATTTATAATTAATTATTTTTCTAGATATTGTTACTTTCTGGTTTTGAATTTTTATATATATTTTAATTGCTGTAAAAATCTTGGAAAAATGGTATTTAAATATTATGTTAATTTAGCTAATTTATTATAATTTTTCCAGTATTTAATAAGTACTTTTGGTATTTTATAAAAATGGGAAAACATAACTCATTTTCAATATATTTATGTTTGCTGATTTTTAATAAATATTTATGAAGGTTTATAAATCCCAGAAAAATTAGTATAAATTTCTATAATTAACAAGAATTATTTTGGTACTTTATTTATATATTTAAGCTTTTTGTCTATCTCTAAAATTGTTGGAACTTAGTGTACCGTTTGATTTATTTATTGAGTAGTTACAACTTGCAAGTTTTGCGTTGATTTGAGTTGTTATAGTATTGGACCTCACCCCGCACTAGTGTAAAGACCTTAGAGAGTTAGTTTGTGTATAGTGGCACTCCACATTAGACTTTTATGCTAGGTCTCCACTTAGCTTAGTGTCCAGTTAGGAGTCGTGTCTCACCACTATTGTATTATTGAACATAGCTTAGAACTGAGTTGTATATCATTATTGACAGGATACCGGACATCTATATCTTCGTACTAGTATTCTTGCTTTGCTCGAGGCAAGTACATCTACACACTCATTTACTGTCTTTTAATGCTAGAACATGTATTAACCCTGTTAAAATACTGCTTTCTGAATAACTGCAAGTTAAATCTTCACATGTTACATTAAATTGGTCCCTACCATGCTTAGGACAGTTATCATATCTTCTCATGTTCCTTACTGGTTCTCAGTACATATTTTACTATGCTTTTATACTACTCGGAGTATTCACATGTTTCATACTGTTCCCAGTACCGGCTATGCTTACATTACTCCCAGTGTCTCTCACATGTTTTACTGTTCTCGTATCTCTCACATGATAGAATATGGGTTATGGGGAAACTGATAGTAGTGTACGTGATCATAACCCCCCTACAGTAGCGAGCTCGGTCGCATTTTATATGCATACCTTGCCGCAGGCCATTATCCCGCATTTCTGTACGGATGTACACCTATGCCTGTTGACTTGTACGTATGTACATTTTATTTACATGTACCACAGTACATTGTACATCTATTGACCGATCACGTACTTGCTACAGTTTTAAACATTACATATACATCTGTCTTTATGACATATGTATCCTTGCCATGATAGATTATGAGATATACCATGATTCCAGATATGCCATGTTCCCTGTGTTACTATGATATTGTGATCCCAGTTGTACCATGAGGTCATGTTTCTAGTATTTCCTGTTTTATAGACTTATCACACCATGTTTCTTATTGTACATCTCTTTCATTATATGTTCAGTACTTTAGTTGTAGAGGTTGTACTTGCTCCCGTCCTGACAGGATAACGTTGTAGGTATACTTTTCGAGAAGGAAACGCTGTGTGTTACATATTATGGTACTGCATTGAGGACCTGGCCTTAGCTCCAGTAGAGGCCCCAGCGGGGAACCTTGCTTAGTTATCTTTCTTGTGTTTTGGGACTGAGACTTTGGTATGTTCTTATATTTGGATACTGGACTCTGTCTCCAGTTAGATACTTTGGTTATGTATTATTAAGTCTGTGCTCATGTTACCTTCGCTTATAGATGCTGTGTTGTGATGAACTTTAAATGTGATTTTAGAACTGTTAGTAGCTTAGATCATTTATTGTTTATTCTAGAACAGCTTACTGCGCTTTAACCAAGCGTAGGCTGGACATGGCTCGGCCCGGCCCAACAATTTGGGTATCGGGTCGTGACACTGATCCTCCAGCTATTGGCCAACCTGAGCCCGAGCCACCTGCTACCCTTGAGTCTATTCAGACTATGCTGAGAGATCATTTCCGCTTGGAGGACGATCGCTGGACTCAGATGGATTATCATACTACCTTACAGATGACGGCCATCAGCAACACCCTGTATGACGTCCAATACTTCCTAGCTACCCATCCTACAGTGTCTTACCCCATGGTACGATACCCTTCTCGCGAAGGTTACCGTATCGACGACACTTGGGTCATGAGGTATTTGGATCCGGATGCAGCGTTTGTTGATCCTCGTCGCTCTGCCAGCGGCCCATCTGATTCTGCTGGACCTTCCCGTGCTCCGTAACGTCCGTGGTCCCTTTTATGATGCTGCTGCTGATGCTTAGGATTTATTTTGTTTATGCACTTTGTAGTTTCATTCAGTTGTTATGTAGTTGCACTCTTTCCTTTGTATTACTTTATGCTTTTGTAGCTTATGTTTGGATTATTTGCTAGCTATCTCTTACTTTGGATTTGAGCCTTGGTTATGTGATTGCATATTTTCTCCATGATTATTTTTTATGGGGAGCTTATATTTTATTTTGTTAAATACCAAAGGGGGAGAATATGTGATATTTGCTTAACCATTTTGGATAAATACTTGTGCTATGTGTTATATTATTTGGACTAGTACTTGTATCAGGACTTCTCTATTTACGGGGGAGCCGAAATATCCATCTACGGGGGAGCTATATATGTGTCCAGATATGAATGTTGCATCACGCAAATATCGCAATTTTGTCAATTATCAAAATGGAAAAGATTGTTGACCCAAACTGGATCGCAGTCAACTTAATTTTGATAATTAATAAATCGATATTTGACATGATCCAACTCGACAAATAAATCATCATCAAGCTACAAATCAGACAACTATTACATATCAAGTCAGACAATCATCATCGACGACTGCTCGACGAATACTGCTGGAACTTGTAATCGGAAGTTTGTATTTTTACACTTTTATTGAGTCTAGGCTATTGTACGTTGAGTCGTACTGAGTACCTCAACCATAGACTAGATAACCAAAAGCTCCACAAATAAAAAGCCAAACTGCAAAAGCCCTACATTTGTCCATGAGCATTTTGTCTCCAATGAGGCAAAGTTCGGGCCGAACTCTGCCCCCACACAGAGTTTGGACCAAACTCTGTCCCCTGATTTCCAGGAGCTAGTTTTTAGGGATTGCTCATTGCAAGTTGTCCAACGGCCAAAATTTTGAATATTTTGGACAGAGTTCTGGCCGAACTCTGCCTCATAGAACATAGTATATATAGGCACCCATTTCTCCCATTTCAAATCATATAATCTTCTCTTCTCTTCTACTCCTATAGCCTATACATCCTAAAGAGCTATACTATTCTCATTTACTAGCCACAAAACTTCCCAAGCCTACAAGGTGCTCGGTGCGAGTCAATTAGAAGTTTGTGTGCAAGAGTCTTGAAGAAGTCACTTGGAAAATTCTAAGTTTTGCCTCAGCGATCTTTCAAGAAGTTGGCGTACTTTTTTGAGTAAAGGCACGTGATTGTAAAGCTATTTCACAAATAGTATATTTCAATCCTGAACTAGAGTTCTCAGGCCTGGACTAGTCCTCCACGAGGGAAACCAGGTTAAAAACTGTTGTGTCTGCGTATGCTCTATGATCTTCATTTAATTTCCGCACTTATACTCTAATTAATCATTTGCTAGTTGGGATTGAATATAGTTAATTTTTTAATTGTTCATTATTGACACAAGTACTCTATTCACCCCCCTCTAGAGTTGCCTACACGTACTTCAGCTTTTACTTCTAGAACTATATATTGATACAACATTCCATCTTTAGGTCCTCGAGGTACTGTATTGGACTCAGTTGACATATTCCATCATATCTCAGGTGAGTACATTCTCTGATAACTTTTTCAATTTACGATAACTGTTATAGTTCATGTACTTAGTGTAGATATACTTGTTCTTGACACATTGGTCACACGGATTGGTATTCATGGATCCCGATATGAGATGTTATTCATTGTTATCTTGGTATATCTTGTGCAAGCCCCTTGTAGTTCTTGTGCAGTATATGGACACCGATTCTCGAGGAGACTTGCTCCCTTCTCGTAGAATCCCGTGTCGTAACGTGTCTTGTTTGGATCCATTCTACCAGTCGGGGGCAGAGAGTATTAGTGTAGATGTGTAGTCATTATCCGTCTTGTTTATTCTTGTAGACCTTGTGAATGCCAATCCTACACTCCACGTATGATTGACTAGATCATTAGACCTTGTTCAGACCCAAGCCGGCCACATATCGAAGCTAGTATTCACACACCTAGATAGATGATTCTTGATTCTTTTACATGCTATGATCAGTTTTACTTGCCTTGTTCTAGCTCTAGTTTACAGCTTACTTTGCCATGATACTTACATGTACATTTCTATTACTCTTGTATATACTCTCTATTTACAGTCTCATAGTATTTGTCATATCTTGTGAACTATTGTTAGTAGATTGTGCTCGTTCCATCCTGACTGGATATGTTGACAAAATATTACAGATGACGGTGAGGAGGACTGCTGTACTTACTACGGTCCACATGACGTAGTGGGTATTGACTTGGAGACCCTGGTTCAGCAGGGATTAGCCCCGACTGAGGAGACTTTAGCTATAGCTCAGTTAGAGTAGGTTTTGACTGGACTATGTCTCCAGCTTGCTACTTATGTTTGTGATATTATTTTGAGATTGTATATATAACTATATTATTTGTGACTCTCTCCCCTCTCTCTGTTGAGCTGGATATTACACTATGTGATTCATATCTATCTATATTCGTGCCTTAAACTCTTTCTGCTAGATTGTGATTGAGTTATCTGTTTTCTATATTATATCCTCCGTACGGATATGACAGGTTATATATATTATTGTTAGATTAGCAAACCTACAACGTTCTACCTATTTCTGCGACGTAGGCTGGGCGCTGTTACGCACTCGTACCCTTATCCCGGGTGCGGGTCGTGACACTAGGTTCATATGCAAAAGATAAGCAGTGAACTATGACTAACAGGTAAGCATCATATCAACTGGAATCACAGTAAGGAAGCTATAAACACTAATAATGATGCAGCTGGAGAAACTAGAAGTAGATGACAGTAAACATATAAGAACTAAATAGCAAAAATGCAAATAATATCAGTAGTAAATATGACAAGGTATCTTGCCTGGTGTTGCGCCTGGTCTGGTGCCATGTTCTGAAAAGTCCGAATTTTTCCAATAGCCGAGGTCGATGTATGTGGGTCCAAAATTCACGAGAAATAGAAACGCACGATTAGGCGTGATTAATGGTAATAATCGAGAAGAATTTTTGGAGATAGATACATATACTACCTTTTTTTTAGTAAATATTCATAATACCGAAAAATATTTTTGTTAGTTAAAAAATAGTTTTTAGATAGAAACAAAAATATATAAAAATCGTTTTTAGGCAAAATACCTTAAGTTTATAAAAAAAACTCTTTTAGGTAGAAAGCTATTATTAGAAGACTAGGAATCATTGTATAAAAAATATTTACTCCGGTATTACTAGTAGTAAAAATAACCAAAATGAAGATAAAATAAAAATACTAAGGCTTCTAAAAATTTATACCTACTAAAAATATACAAATAAATTAACACCCAAAATATCTAGTCATATATATGCTATTTATAAAAAGTAATGATAAATTTAATAATAATGATAATTATCATACTAGTAATAGCACACATCAAAAATATATATCAATATACCATTTATTATATATGGGAATTTTTTTTAGCAAAAGAATAAAACAAGGAAAGACAGAAAAATCAAAATCAAACAACAACAAACAAAAAAAGTAAACAAAACAAAAAAGTAAAAAACAAAATAAGATCCCATAGCAGCTCTAGTGTCTTCTTTCGTTTAGAAATGGGTTCCTTTAGAAATGGTGAGAGAGAGAAAGAGTTGAGAGCAAGAGAGGGGGAAGGAACCGATCGGGTGTGAGAGAGGAGAGAGGGAGCGAGAGGGCTCACCTGGATCGAAGGCGGCGCGCGGTCGCCGGCACGCATTAGCCGGCGCGGTCGACGGTGTTCTGTGGCTGGGTGGCCGACGGAGGAACACTCGCGACGGTCACGGGGTCAGGGCACGGTGCTTACGGCTGGCACGGGGCGTCGATACTGTTGGAGGAGTTGTCGTCCAGCCCTCGAGGCAGCGGAGGCAGATCGGGGCGGCACTTGGCGGAGTAAGTGGAAAATCAAGGGGTCTCGAAGCTCTGGCGAACGTGGTTCGGGGCGGTCGACACGGCGGCGACCTGCCAACGGGGAGCGCACCGCGGTACGCTTGGCCGGAGAGGTGAGTTAGGTTGTTTTTTTTTGTCGGATGTTTTTGATGCCGGCCGGTTTGGCCACGACGGGGGTGTGGTCGGAGTTGCGGTGGTGGTGGATGAATATGGTGGTGCTGGATGTGGGTTTTGGGGGAGGCACCGTTGGTGGCAGATTTTTTTGGGGATGACGGCGTTGGTGGTGTTGTAGGGACTGTAGCGGTGATAGCAGTGGAAGAGTATGGGGCTATGGTGGAGATTGGGGCGGCCTCTGGCCAGAACGATGGCGGATGTGTTGGTGGCGTTGCTTGGCCGAAAGAGATGGGATTCTATTGGTGGCAGACTGGGGCTGTGGTGCAGTGGTGCTAGAAAAGGCGGGCCAGCATCGGGTGGTGGATTGGACAGTAGATCGGGGTCGGCTGATAGGAGATTAGGGATAGGTTAGGATTGTGTCCTGCGTGACATGGAAGGTGTCGAGGTCCGGGATTGTCGGACATAGAAATATGTTTGTATTTGTAATAGAAAAAAAATAGTGGATGGGAAGGAGAACACGGACACGATGTACCTTTTGGTTGTGGTAGTGGAGAAATTTGGGTTGTAAAATTTACGGAAAAAAGATAGCAAAGAGCCTCTCCTTATATAGGAGGTGGTGCTACTAGTTGGGTAAGAACTAGTAGTAGTTTAAATCTCGATGGATAATTCCATCTTTTAATTTAAATCGATCTAAAACTATTTCAATCAAATTCAAATCGAATTTAACTCTAAATAAATACCATTTTTAGCTTAAAATAATAAGATAAGTTCAATTTAAATCACCATATCAATTAGATCGGGGTCGGCTGACGGCGGATAGGAGATTAGGGATAGGTTAGGATTGTGTCCTGCGTGACACTGAGGTCCGGGATTGTCGGACATAGAAATATGTTTGTATTTGTAATAGAAAAAAAAATAGTGGATGGGAAGGAGAACACGGACACAATCTACCTTTTGGTTGTGGTGGTGGAGAAATTTGGGTTGTAAAATTTACGGGAAAAAGATAGCAAAGAGCCTCTCCTTATATAGGAGGTGGTGCTACTAGTTGGGTCAGAACTAGTAGTAGTTTAAACTAGAGGTGTGCGTCGGTCGGTGGTCGACCTATTTGGTCCCAATCGAAGTCGAACCGAAGTTAATCGGTTTAAAAATAAACAAAACCGAACCAAACCAACCAAATGGTCGGTTCGGTTTTGAAACCGACCGACTTTGTTCGGTTTGGATCGGTTCGACTTGGTCGGTTTTGATCACATAAAAAAAATGGACTGTATGTTTTTTTTGTGAAACCTCAGTCAACTTGTACTTAGCAACAGTAAATACAAGTCAGCAGCTTCAATTCAACTTGCGCTTTGCAAGTGGAGAAAAATGCCAATTATACATAAAAATAATCATATACATTCAAGTCATTTTCATGTGCACAGGAGCAATTAGAAAAGAATATGAGCCGCCAGCACTCCTCTTTGAGACTAGAGAGAGAGCTCTTTCAACTTCAACTTGATAAATGGTTGTGATGTGAATAAATGAACCAAACCGGTATAATATAACCCAATGAACCCATACACAACCGGCCAACCCTAATTATTTAACAAGGATTTGATTCGGTTCGGTTTTAACGATTTTTGGCATAACCAAACCGTGAACCGCACCGAACCGGTCGGTTTTGAAAAAATTGAAGCCAAACCAAACGAACCAAACCATCGGTTCGGTTTAAAACCAATCGGTTCGGTTTGGCTTGGTTCGATTTGGTCGGTTTGACTTAATTGTGCACAGCCCTAGTTTAAACCCCGATGGATAATTCCATCTTTTAATTTAAATCGATCTAAAACCATTTCAATCGAATTCAAATCGAATTTAACTCTAAATAAATACCATTTTTAGCTTAAAATAATAAGATAAGTTCAATTTAAATCACCATATCAATTAAACATTTAATTCAAACGAAGTTTTAAAATATCTTTTTCGAATAATAAAATAATGATAATAAATAAATTTTGAAAATCAAAATAAATCTTTAAACATTTAAAATACCTTTTATAAATAAATAAAGTAGTTGCAAATAGTTTTTGGAAATCAAAGTAGACATGAATTTAATTTCATGTGCCTCGCATGCAAATAGAATATTTACATAGAACTTAGTTTTCTAAATAACCAATAATATAAAATAAATAAAGTTTTGACAATTATCGACATGACGCGTTTTAAAATTTTTAAACAAATGAAAATATTTACCTTATACTTATTTTGAAAAATAAACTATTTTCCTATAAGAAGAAAATCTTTTAATAACACATTTGTGTATAAAAAAAAATATACTACTTCGCATATACGTACTTGCACGCGACGTACAAATGCGAAAATAAAAATCAATACCAAAATTAATTTTTAAAAAAATTGTAGTGAAAATTTGGGGGGTTTACATCCTACCCAACTTACAAAAAATTCGTCCTCGAAATTCAGGAATAAATAGGATAGGCAGGATTGAGAAGGAGGAAGTGTTTCTTCGAATAGAAATACGATCAAAATATCGGACGAGAAGGCAAACGACATTTCCACGACAACAGGTCATCTGAATAACTAGAAAAAAAAGATTTGACGGATCTAATTCAGAAGATGATCATGTGTATGACAACCCATCGTCTAATTAACAATAACATCGATCCCATGAAGGTATAATCTCAAAAATAGGTAATAACTTCCTCAACATCAACTCTCATTATTCAAAATTTCAACTTTGTGTTGATATCATCATATTCTTGCGGTTTAACAAAATCATCAAATGATCTTCTATAATTAACTCCTCTTTTATTTCTCGTCTGTTTATATTCCATAAATTTTAACTTCTCCGAAGTTTTTAGACTCCTTAAAATATAATTTGACTCCAATATTTCATAATAGAAGTCAAATTTTAAATTTCTTATCTTCTTCTTCTAAACTAAGTTTCGTTTTTCATAATTTTCTCGAAATTTGAAATTCAATGAACCTTCAATCAATTTAGTAGGAGCAAATCAAAGTCTATCTTAATCATGAGATTCATATTCATCATGGATCATCATTTATTTATTTTTATTTTTTTACACACCAAAGCTTAGAATTTTTTTTCTTCAATATCTCATTAACCTCGAAAATTAATAAGTATCCACACTTCATTATCACATGAAATTTTCTCAATAATTGACTTATCTTGTCTAATCCCCTTCGATCTTTTTTTTTTTCATATGAAACACCATATCCCATTCCTAAATTTCATGTAAGAACACTTATCACATATTTAACTTATGCCCAATCTTATTCCTCGTAATCGCGTAATTATCTTAACCAACTATACCATTAAAAAAAAATTAATCGAAGAGTGTCATGATCAATTTCATATTCGCAAGGGAATCATATAGGAAACAAGGTTCACATAAATCACGGGAAGGCCAAAATAAAAATTCTCAAAGGGGAAAGCAAAACGATTGGGAGGAAAATATGGTTAGGCTTAATGATCGTGGTAGGGTTGGGTATATAGGAATAAGGGTCGCTAGATAATGCATGAAAAATAAAAGAATAAGGGTTAAGAATCGAGATGAGAATGATTAGAGACTAGAAAGACATGAATTCTAGAGAGAGAAGATAGTACGATAGTCGTCTAGTTTAGGGGTACGATTAAGGAACGATCCTAATTATTTTTAAGTTTCAAACGATTAGAAGGTCACGATAATAGATCTAGATTTAAGGGAAGGTCGAGTAAGTCGAAATGAAGATATAGTTACATGGTTTGGTTGATGACTAACTACACTTGTGTATATACCACTATCATGGCCATGGGTGAAATATGAAGTACCTCTATCTTATTAGGGTGACCTCGTGCCTATCTTGGTTGCCTATAAATATAAGTCTAAATTCCTAAATTCGAGCTTCCATAAAATTCTCAATGTGATTCTCAAAATAATCTACCAAAAATTCTGATCATTTTACGTCGTCAACTATAAACATAATTTAAAGTTTCAATTCCTTTAATCAATCACGAAATAAACCTTTATCACATTACTATTAACTTTTTCCCAAAAAGATTTTTAATATTATCAATCCAAACTTTAAACTCAAGATTTAAATAATCTTATCAATCATAAATCATAAGACAAATATTTAAAAAAAACCCAAACTAAACTTCTACATTATCTAGTCGGTTGAGGTCGTCTAACAAAATCATAACTTCAAAATTTTCAAACTTTATAATCAATCTCGAAATAAATCTTTATCACGTCACAAATCAAATATACGTACATTTTTTTTCTTCAACATTTTTTTTCCATAATCGAAGCTTTAAACTCAAAATCTAAATACATTTATCAATCATAGATTATATGACACAATTTTGAAATTTAAAATTTTCCTTAAGTCGAGTCCATATATCCAAAATAGGTATATCTATAAACCCAATAAGTCATAAATGTTCTAAAATCTTCAAAAGTCAAAAATCAATTTGTTTTCTCAATTGTTTAGAGATTCTAACGAACCTCTTGTGAATACCACCTAGTAGCCTCAAAATAAATTCTATCTATCTTTCGAAGTTGGTAATATCGCTGCTACCCAACTTAGAATTTAGTAATCACACTTTTAGGAAAAATAGAGTTCCTCGATTCTCAAAGTATATAATGCTTTTATAACTCGAAAATACATACTATTTGCTAAGATAATTCTTCTAGCCATGTAATTGACCTATGGGACATATACTAGTGTAGTCATCTTCCTAACCGCTATTAGGCACGAGAAATAAGAATTGTCGGTAAGAAGGAATCAAGCGGGATGCAAATCGAAGAAATCAAACGAGAATTCGAAATGGAATCAATGGAGGAGGTCAAGTATGTGGATGAGATTCTTAGATTCTAATCCTATATGCAGGTCCGCTCGATACAGTAACGTAACAGAAACGGCAAACTCAACCTGCATGGGCCACCACAAAAATATGTAACGCTCCAGTCCCAAAATACGTAAGACTAGGAACGTAGACATGCCAGCCGTATAATAGATATACATAAGCTGTAAAATACAGTAAAACTATAGCAACTAATCTCATCCACAAATTAAGAAGAAAGATATTATAAATAACCTATAAATTGTTATTTATACAATTCGTTGGGCGGAGACAAATCCACTACCAACTATTTTAAACGAGAATTATATATAACAATGAAAGAATTTGTCAAGCGAAGCAAAAGATGATCCAAGAGCAATCATCTTCTAAGAAAGAGGGTAGATCATGGCCTTAGCTAGAGCACCTGCAAAAAGTCACAAAAAGCACACTTGGAGAATTCATCAGGTCCTCAGAGGAACATAACAAGATACAGGAAGAACATGCCATATAAACTGAATATAAAAATATGCCACAAAGTCACAAGAAGAAGTAAAGTGACATGACATCAACTAGGGTCACCTAACCGTTCTACAGCGTACATGCAGTTAAGAACAAACCTTTAGTCGCATGGGCACTTCTGGCTATAAATGGGATCTGGTATAGTCCCCACTTGGGCACCGGTGACCAAGCGCCTAACGTTCCAATAACATCAGTGGCCAACCTGAGAGGGTAAGCTTACCCGTATCTCCAGCGGAGCTTCCGGGTTACAAAGGAAAGTGTAATAGTGGCCCATACGATAAGGATATGTTCTCTCCACCCAATGTACCTATCAAAGTCGCATCCACGACCATGTATCTCTACTAACTGCCAAGTCTCCTAACATGCATCTAATTGGCAGTTAGACCTAACGCACATCCCATACGTATCAGTAATCAGCCAACACGCAAGTTCAGAGTTTACATGCTCCTCACAACTCACGCACATCTGTGTCAAAGTTTATGAAATGTACTAAACTAGAGGTAGTCCCTTAACTCTAGGTTCATATGCAAAAGATAAGCAGTGAACTATGACTAACAAGTATGCATCATATCAACTGGAATCACAGTAAGGAAGCTATAAACACTAATAATGATGCAGCTGAAGAAACTAGAAGTAGATGACAGTATACATATAAGAACTAAACAGGAAAAATGCAAATAATATAAGCAGTAAATATGGCAAGGTATCTTGCCTGGTGTTGCGCTTAGTGTGGTGCGATGTTCTGAAAAGTCCGAATTTATCCAATAGTCGGGGTCGATGTGTGTGAGTCCGAAATTCATGAGAAATAGAAATGCACAATCAATTGTGATTAATGGTGATAATTGAGGAGAATTTTTGGAGATAGATACATATACTACCTTTTTTTAGTAAATATTCATAATACCCGAAAATAGTTTTGTTAGTTAAAAAATAGTTTTTTAAATAGAAACAAAAATATATAAATCGTTTTTAGGCAAAAAAAACCTTAAGTTTATAAAAAAAAAAAAACATAAACTCTTTTAGGTAGAAAGCTATTATTAGAAGACTAGGAATCATTGAATATAAAATATTTACTCTGGTATTACTAGTAGTAAAAATAACCAAAATGAAGATAAAATAAAAATACTAAGGCTTCTAACAATTTATACCTAGTAAAAATATACAAATAAATTAACACCCAAAATATATAGTTATATATATATTGTTTATAAAAAGTAATGATAAATTTAAGAATAATGACAATTATCATACTAGGAATAGCACACATCAAAATATATACTAATATACCATTTATTATATGTGGGAATTTATTTATTTATTTATTTCAGAAAAATAATAAAATAAGGAAAGACAGAAAAATCAAAATCAAACAACAACAAACAAAAAAAGTAAACAAAATAAAAAAGTAAAAAAAAACCAAAATAAGCCCCCACAGCAGCTCTGTTGTGTTCTTTCATTTAGAAATGGGTTCCTTTTGAAAGGGCGAGAGAGAGAAAGAGTTGAGAGCAAGAGAGGGGGAAGGAGCTGATCGGGTGTGAGAGAGGAGAGAGGGAACGAGAGGGCTCACCTAGATGGTGCGCCCTCGCCGGCGCGGTCGGCGGCGTTCCGTAGCTGGGTGGCCGACGGAGGAACACTCGCGGCGGTCGCTGGGTCAGAGCATGGCACTCACGGCGAGCGCGGGGCGTCAATACTGCTGGAGGAATTGTCGCCCAGCCCCCAAGGCGGCGGAGGCAGATCGGGGTGGCACTTTGCGGAGTAAGGGGAAAGCCGAGGGGTCTCGGCGCTCATGGTTCGGGGCGGTCGACATGGCAGCGACCTGGCGGCGGGAAGCGCACCGCGGGCGCGTGGCCGGAGTGGTGAGTTAGGTTTTTTTTTGTCGGAGGTTTTTGATGCCTGCCGGTTTGGCCACGGCGGGTGTGTGGTCGGAGTTGCGGTGGTGGTGGATGAATGTGGTGGTTCTGGATGTGGGTTTTGGGGGAGGCACCATTGGTGGCGGATTTTTTGGTGATGACAGGGTTGGTGGTGTTGTAGGGACTTTGGCGGTGATGGCAACGGAGGAGTGTGGGGCTATGGTGGAGACGGGGGTGGCCTCTGGCCAGGACGATGGCGGAGGTGTTGGTGGCATTGGTTGGCCGGAAGAGATGGGATTCTATTGGTGGCGGACTGGGGCTGTGGTGCGGCGGTGCTAGGAAAGGGGGGCCAGCGTCGGGTGGTGGATTGGACAGTGGGTCGGGGTCGGCCGACGGCTGATAGGAGATTAGGGATAGGTTAGGATTGTGTCCTGTACAACACGGGAGGTGTCGAGGTCCGGGATTGTCGGACACAAAAATATGTTTATATTTGTAATAGAAAAAAATAGTGGATGGGAAGGAGAACACGGACACGATGCACATTTTGGTTGTGGTGGTGGAGAAATTTGGGTTGTAAAATTTATGAGAAAAAGATAGCAAAGAGCCTTATCTTATATAGGAGGTGGTGCTACTAGTTGGATAAGAACTAGTAGTAGTTTAAACCCCGATGGATAATTCCATCTTTTAATTTAGATCGATCTAAAACCATTTCAATCAAATTCAAATCGAATTTAACTCTAAATAAATACCATTTTTAGCTTAAAAATAATAAGATAAGTTCAATTTAAATTGCCATATCAATTAAACATTTAATTCAAACGAAGTTTTAAAATATCTTTTTCGAATAATAAAATAATGATAATAAATAAATTTTGAAAATCAAAATAAATCTTTAAACATTTGAAATACCTTTTATAAATAAATAAAGTAGTTACAAATATTTTTTTGAAATCAAAGTAGACATGAATTTAATTTCATGTGTCTCGCATGCAAATAGAATACTTACATGGAACTTAGTTTTCGAAATAACCAATAATATAAATTAGCCTTTTATAATAAAGAAGTAAATAAAGTTTTGATAATTATCGACACGACGTGTTTTAATATTTTTACGCAAATGGAAATATTTACCTTATACTTATTTTGAAAATAAAACTATTTTCCTATATGAAGAAAAAAATTAATAACACCTTTGTGTATAAAAAAAATACTACCTCGCATATACGTACTTACACGCGACGTACAAATACGAAAATAAAAAATCAATACCAAAATTAATTTAAAAAAATTGTAGTGAAATTTTGGGGGGTTTACAGTGTTTGGAATGATAATTATTATTAACTAAGTTGAAATAATATTCCTAGGTTAAAATTAGGTCCTGGAAGTCAAACTAGGTCAATACCTTGTTTCTAGGATCAAACTAGTCATCATTAGGTTATACCTAGGTTTCTAGGTCCATACCTTGAAGGTATAGAGATATTTGATATCATAACACTATATATATAGACTCATATATAATATTATCTCTAATACCTTAGTCTATTTACCCATTATCTTAGCTATGAATTCAATATCACATGTATTACCTTGGTATCCTAACAAATTTCTATTATCATAGCCTTACCTTAGTATCCTAGTATTAGCTCATACTAGTTCTATTACTTTGGTATCTTGGTATTATGAATACCTTAATACATCCTAGGATATCAATCTATCTTACCCTCACATACACTCTACTTACCTTTCTTGAGGTGATCCTTGGTTATTCCTTCGTATCTTGACATCATCATATATTCACATAGGTACATACTCTATACGCATGGATTACTTAACATATTACCTTCACCTCCATATTACCTTGATCTTGACCTTGCATCAATATCTTACCCATTAGTATTCGAATAACACATCACTGATATTTGTATCAGTGCACACCCATTCCCTCAAACACTGATACCTGAGCCCCCCTGATACACTGCTGCTGCTAGTAGCTTCTGTTGTTGCTGCTAATGCACCCGTTGCTGCTGCTTATGTAGCATGTTACTACTTCTGCTGCTGCTAGTAAGCTGTTACTGCTGCTGCTAGTGTTGCTTATGCAGCTGCCTAGCTGCTACTACTGCTGCTAGTGCAACTATTATTGTTGCTAGTCAACTGCTGTTGTGGCTGCTGTTAAAGCAACTGTTGTTGTTGTTGTTGCTACTGCTTGTGTAACTGCTGCTGCTGCTAGTGCAACTACTGCTGCTGCTGTAACCACCACTTTCTAAACTAAGGGTATTTTGGTAATTATGTGATTTATTTTATATTTGGATTCATTTATAATATTTTAATTGGTGTTGTGTTAGTAGTCGGTTTAACCTTAGCTAACCATGATTAGAGACTAACCATGACATTAGAAACTAATTACCTGTTACACTCACTTTTTTCTAATTAGAGGTATTTAGTCCTTGTGCATTATTTTAAATTTATTTAAATGTTAATTAAATTGATTGTTGTGTGTTTTGGATTGGTGCATCGATAGGACCTAGATGGTATAACCTTAGTCAACCCGGTCTAGAAGCCTAATAATGTGATTAATTTTATTATTGGCTTATTAGATTTAATTTAGAATTTTTACCTATTTTTCTAGAATTATTTAATGATTTTTAAGTCATTTTTTATGAGCCTTTTTAAGATTTTTGTCATTGGGCCTTTGTAGCAACTTAGGAGTGCTTGGCCCATGACTTAACCCTAACCCTAATACCCCCCTACTCATGGCCGGCCAAGCATGGCAGCAGTCCCCCATCATTTGTGAAGAAATCTCATAGCCTCCACTAGATCAAAACCTTAGTTTCCCTTTTCCTTCAAAACCCTAACTTTCTCATCCGGCATCCGATTCGTGCCAAACGAATTGCGTTGCGACCGTGGGGAGGAGGAGAACTTGCTGGAGCACTGCTAGCAAGGAGTTGGAGGCGTTTGCTTGGGAGAAAACCGATCGTCGAAGCGCTCGAGGATTCACTTTCATTGAGATTCCCACTCTCAAAAGGTAAACCTCGTTCTACCATTTTTCCTTATGAAATTTCTATATTTTAGCATCCATATAGGTATGCCAGACCTGTGCATGAAGTTTGGTAGGATTGTGAGTTCGTTTGATAGCCGTATCGGACACGTGTCGGTCCTATAGAACACGTGTTCGACGAAATGCCACTTAGAACTGAAAGTGTTATTTTTCGATTTTGTTTTCACGAATCCCTTGCTAATATTATTTGTAACAACTTTCGTGAAGACGGATCGAAATCGACTATCATCATGTAACTACATTGGATATAATATTACAGTTATATTTTAAGGAAATCCATTGGAAGTAACCAATATTTTTTACATAAAGATCCAAATTTGGATGCTATAAATTTTTAAAAATTGAAAACACCATTTTAGCATGATCTTGTTCCTTAGCATGATAAAGACTAACTTGTTTCCGGAGTGGACACTCACTCTTGAATTGCATGCCTATTCACCAAATGTTTCTCCTTCATTCCTTTAATGTTTAAGGTGGATGTCATGTTCCAACTGTGATGAACGTAGACTTGAATGAAGCTGCTTTTGTTTAACACTATAGAACTCTGATTTTATGGAATCTTATATGCCCCCTAATTTTAAAACCGGTTCATAGACTCATTGTGATTT
>JANAVB010009221.1:0-33347 GCA_029216955.1 Iris pallida
TTTTTTTTTTTTAGGTTTCTTATGTGAAAATCCTAGTTAGTTATATCTAACAATGGGTTTTGTTGTAGTTGTACACACTGTCGAATAGAGGTTTCACAAGGAAACAGACATGAGTACCGGACGAGAATTGCGACATGTGAAGTAAGCAAATCTATCCTTCCATTAATAGTCAAATCTTTGGGTTGGTTCAAAATTACGTTGCATACATACATATACATAACAAGTGGTGGTACGTATGTAACATGCAGATTAGATGAAGATGTCAGTTATAGTACAGGTCCTGGAGCCGATGAGAAGTTGGTGGATTCTATGGCCAAACTAGTGGTGAAATGCTTGAAGGAGGACGGAACTTCGATAGTGCATGTTGGGGGATGGAGCGGGATCGGGAGTAGCAGGGTGATGGATCGTGTCGTTGCATCCCTACCACTACCAACTAGCCTGGACGATCAGATTGGCAGATATCATGAGGACTTCTGTGGCTGTGTACGACTGACGGTAAATCTCTGTCTTCCAGGCTCACCAGAGCTCGATATACGAAATAAGGTAGCAGAGCTGTTGCATATGCCTCGTTTGGGAGGCAATCGTACGGATAATGATCTCTCTTTCTGGAGGAGGGTCGCCACGACCTTCAACTGGAAGCCACTGGTAGTGATAGTGGAGAACTTGCAAGACAGCATAGCCAAAGTAGACATAGACGCGATAGGGATTCCTAGTTATGTCACCGACGACGAAGGGGTCCGACATGCATTCATGAAGATCGCCTTCACCTGTTACTCAAATTACTCAACAGAAACTCTCGCCGGATTTCTTAGTTATGTCACCGACAAGAACGAAGGGGGAGTGGTGGAAGTCGACAACGAGTTTGCGGATCTACCGGAAGAGGTGGCGTACCAGATGGTTCTCTATGAAGCTAACAGTGCAGCAGCATCGATCAAGCGGCCGGAGGGTACTCTTCAGTCCTTCGTCGAATGGATGTACATCCCTTCACAAGAGAGCCAGACTGGTATGATGCTTGTTCCAAGTCTAGCACCAAATATCCTACGTATCATCATGAATACGAACAACATAGAAAATTTAACAGGAGAAGCTGTCATCCATATCTTATCTTACTGTACACTCCTACCTTACTTCCTTACCACCGAGCTCCTCCTAGACTACTTGAGGTCCGATAACGTTCCCCTTCCATATGTATGTAATGGGGAGAATTCTTGGGATGAGATTATACTTCTCATCTCTCTATTGATTGATCTTAGACGCAGGTCCTCGCTAGATGGCTACTACAACAGTCTTCCTAGCCATTTGAAATACATGTTTGTTGCCTTGTCATCCTCCTCTTCTTCTTCTTGTTCCTTGAGTATCATAAGACAATTCCAGGGTTACTTGGTAAGACATTCCGAAGAATTAGAACACGTAGACATGTCCCAATGGAACAAAGACGTGACCAAGGTCTCTTTTGCCCATAACCAAATCAAAGAAATACTACTCCCAACTTCCCTACCCTCAGTTTCTTCACCCAACTTCCCTATCCTCTCCACCTTGATTCTACGAAATAATGATACACTGGAAGAGATTCCAGACGAGGTCTTCCGGTACACGCCCGACCTTCGGGTCCTCGATCTCTCGTATTGCAGCAGTATTAAGACACTCCCCTCTTCCCTTTCTTGCTTGTCGAATCTACGTATGCTATCGCTTACAAACTGCAAGAAATTGCAAACTGTCGGAACGGTTGGGCTCGACAACCTAGAGGTACTCGATCTCGAAGGATGTCCCCTGGCTAGACTGGAAAAAGCACCATGGTGCCATATGCGCAACCTCAAGCATTTCAGACTCGGAGACGGGCTCAGTAGTCTCCAGGAGTTGCAACTTTCATTGAGAAACGTACGAGTCTTTGATGAGCACGGTCTTCCCGAGCGTCACATTGTGCATTTACCAACACCTCAAGCTCCCTGCCTACAAAAATTCAATATCTCCATCTTACACCCTGAGGAGGAGGAGAAGGAGGACGAGGAGATCGGAAGGAGAAGAACTCGGGACGTCTACTTCCGTACATCTCGGTTTCCCTACGAACATATTCGCGCACAATTCGATCGCCACACTGCTAAAGGTGTTGCTTATCCTATTGTAAGAGAAGGATTTGCCAACCCCCGCGACAAATGCTTAGAGATCAACGGCGGTGAAGGACTGTGGAGCCTATACACATTGATTCGGATGTTCCGACCTCAACTTCTCTCTCTACACAACTACCTAAACGCTCGAGAAGGGATATGGCCTACAGCGGAGCTAAAGGATTGTTACATCAAGTGCTGCAACGACATGGAGTACGCCTTCAACTCTCCAAATCCGAGAAAGGCAAGATGGATCGAACATCTAGAAGGTCTGGAGATGCTGTGGTTATCCAGCAATACGAAACTAGTAGCAATATGCAATGACAGGTTCTCTCTGCGGGGAAGGAGCTTTTGTCTTCTAGAATCCATCTATTTGGAGTACTGCCCAAACCTGCTTGTCCTGTTCCCCGTCTCCGTCAGCCTTCCGAGACTCCAAGTGATGGAGATACGATTTTGTTCCCTGCTTCAGAGCTTGTTCGGTACTGCAGACGTCGTGGTGCTGCCGAAGCTCGAAAGGTTGCACCTCTGCCAGCTGCCCAAGCTGAGGAGCATTTGCACATCTGCAGGCCATCTACCGTCGCTCCAGAAGTTGGAGGTCAGGGGCTGCTTGAATCTCAGGACCGTCCCGTTCCCGAGTTCTGACCGCCGCGGCGTCGGTCTGGTGGTTCGAGGCGAAGAGGAGTGGTGGAAGAACGTACAAGCTGGCTCTGACAAGTTGGAGCACGTCGAGTTCCAGGCTGGATTTGATGCTGCTGCCCCGAAACATATTGCTTCTAGATGGAAGAGAGGTCCTCGTCGTCCTCGTCCTCGTAGAGGTGATCTTCTCTATAACTTCTTTTGATTTACTTCTCTTTGGTTTACTTTTGTCTGTACTGCTGAGAGGATACATACATACATTGTTGTGTGTATGTTATATCATGTGCTTTTTGCAGGTTCATAATATTGATGGTCTGTGCTTAGAAATCAAGAGTTTGTTGATCACTTCCAAGTGTGAGTGTGTGTGTGTTTCGTCTCTTCTTCTTCTTCCAAGTGTGCAGACTACAGAGGTTTGCTGAGAAAGCTCAAGAGTGTTAGAAATATTTGATCACTTCCAATTCCAAGTGTCCAAGTGTGTGTGTGTGTTTCCTCTTTTCTTCTCCTGTTTGTTTGTTGTATCGGTTTGTTGAGTGTTGGCTTTCTATTTGGATTGTTGTTCATTTATGGATTCTATCTATTACTATTGGCTTGATAGATCCTATGTATTTGATTCATCTCTTGACTTTGTTGAAATTTAGAGCTGGAACTATATTTTATTGATTTCTTATTCTTTTGGACTTGTTTTGAATCATTGGGGATTTCAGAAGATTACTTCACATGTTTTGAAATTTAGATCTTGTTTGTTAATTGCATTGCTGGGGATTTCACAAGATTACTTCAAATGTTTTAAGGAACTTTTATTCAACAATTTTTACTTCATTTCCAGCTCTAGTACTTATGAGAATGAGATCCTAATTTCCGAAACAAATATTACGCATCAGTTTAAACTATCAGAACAAAAGCAGGAGATGGAGATAGACATCCCCTGGAAGTTATACTATTAAGTCCGCGTATATCACCAAAAATCGGTGGTCTGGTGGTGGTAACATTTGTAAAGAAGGGAAAGAGTTGGCGTAGAAAGAATATGAACTATACAATAATGACAATATGCATATCTAGAATATAGTACTACTATGGAAAACAAGCAGAAAGACAATACTAAGAAAACGATCAATATATTCATTGGGTGATCGAAATATTAAGGTTGTCAGAGAGTTTGAGGTTTAGAAGTTTGATGTATAAGGATTCAGGAAGAAAGAGAAAAAGGAAAAAAAAGAAAAAGAAAAACGAAAATGAGAAAAAAGAGAGTGTTGTGGACAATTAGCTCAACCTCACATGTATATCAATATATGTGTCTCAATTGTCTCTACAAGCTATCCCAACCTCTCTTTATATAGGAAGAGAGAGGTTGGGAGTTACATAATGAAAGGTCACTTAGAAGTTACAAAATGAAGAGTCATGAGTTACAAAATGAAGAGTCACAATAATCACCATGATGAGATGAGTTACAACAGAGAGGATAATATTGTACGTGACACATCAAGAATTACACATTGTAAAATTCCTCTAGTTCATGAGCCATACATGCGCGAGGATGTTCTCCAGTGAATAACGAGACCTTGGAGGTCATTTCATTGTCAATCGTTTTGACAAGCTCTTCGAAGAGACCTCAATCTACCTCACTTCAAACAGATTGTTTGTTAAAGAGGTTACCTTGGCCTCCTTGGCATGAAGGTTCTCTCGAGACCTAACAGGTAGGGGTGAGCGTTTGGTTTATTCAGTTTCAACCGAGCCGAATTAGCCAAAATCGAAATTGGACCGAACCGAATAATAAATTTAATTTATTCGGTTTGTTCGGCAAGACTATTTATATTGTTTAATAGATCGTACCCAAAGTTGGAATCGTAGTTAAATCATATTAAAAATTATAAGTTTTATACACATTTGTTGAATTTCAAAGTTGCGTCCAAAGTTGGACTAGTTGTTAAATTATCAAAGTTGAAATCAAAACACATGCATAGAGTTGTGTTTTTAAAATATACGCATTTTTAATCACAAAATATGCTAATTGTATAAAACTTATTCGGTTTTCAGTTTTAGCCCGTAACCGAAATCCAAAACCGAATAAGAAATTTTAGCATTTTCAAAACCGAAACCGAAACTGAAACCGATTATTTTTCAAACCGAACCGAATCTGTTATTCGGTTCGATTAGGGTCGATTTTCGGTCCAAAATCGAAATAATGCTCACCCCTACTAGCGGATACCTCTTCCTAGGTTTAGGAGCTCCCCGCAATACAAGCACGCTACAACGTGAGCCTTGGAGCAGGAGGTTGAAACTCGGCTTTCCTAATTCGAAGTTGAGCAGCACGGTCAACTTTGTTCGCCTGAAGCTTGGACCGAACACCACCTCTTTGACTAGAACCAACTTCAATCTCGACCCCTTTCATTCGGATTCATCAACTCTACCACCAGCTGCCTCCTTTGGTTCGCGGAAAGGAAATCAATTCCTTGATATATTTTTTTCGTTGGTAAATAACAATTTTTATTGAATTTTTTTTCCGATGTTTGAAAATGTCAAAAAAATTGGAAATGAAAGTAAATACTTCAAAGTGAGAAAGTGATTCCTTACTTGTATGGATGGAATCATTTTTTCTCCTAATTTTCTTTTCTTTGAAAATCACTTTCCTTCCCTCCTCCATTCCTTTGGCACCCAAAGATAGGAAAATATATAGTGACTTTCCTTTCCCAATTTCATGATTCTGCGAACCAGACGAGCCTCGAAGGTGTTAATAAATTGAGGGCATGTCCTCTCCTGCTATAGTCTCAACATGGAGCTCTTCCTAAATCTTGGGGACTTCTCCCTTGGATACCTATCACTGAGAGCAGCAAAGTGATTTGATTGAGATTTTAATTAAAACTTATCAAAACAAGGAATATTTATGACTTTTCAAACAAGTCCTCAATTTTTCTTGTCAACCCTCCGATTTTGGGGATGAAAAACAAAAGAGACAAATCAAGATTGGACTTTCTCTCACTTAACCCTCTATGACTTTTTCTTCTAAATCTATACCCTCAAACCAAGCAGTTTTTTTTTTTCCTCACTTAACGTGCTCGGATGAGATTTGAACTTGACGGTTATGTTAAACAGCTTGCATTAATGTACCAAAACTTTTATTGTGTGATGAAATATTTTAACAAAAGAAGTCTCACCTTCATCCTCTGATCATATTGTTAACGTTCATGAATATGATTTGTAAAAATCTATTTGATTTTTGTGTGTGTACATATTTAAGCAGTTACTTATGGCCCACCTGTCATAGAAACATGGGCAGCTAGATTGAGGAAATGATAGAGGAGCTTGGGATGGAGTGAAACATTTGTCTTCCATATAAAAAAAATTTAAAATAAAGTGAGTTACTCTAGTTTTCCTTTGAGAGAGAGAATATTTTTTTAAGGTGTCCTTTTCTTCGGACTGACAAACAACATCTATGAGAAAATTCGAACCGTGACCATTTCCACGGATCCATCGGTGTACCTCCGGTGTACCTTGCTTTTTATTGTTTTTGTTTCAACTAGACATTATAGCCTCCAAATAATGAGGAAGAAAAAGAGAGTTCAATTAGGTGCTTGCTTCTAAAAAGAGTATGCTTCAGACATACCCAACTCGTTTCATTAAGAAAATGAATGGAACAATATACAAGTACATCATGAACAAGCAAGATATGAACTCTCTCTCTCTCTCTACAATATACAAGTACATCATGAACAAGCAAGGTATGAACTCTCTCTCTCTCTCTCTCTCTCTCTCATCTTTTTCTTTCTGACAGTTCTGTTTTATTCAAGTTATAGTAACTTTTGTGTAGTTAACATCTCAAGCCAACAGCAAAGAGGAACATGATATGTGCTTTAGCTTTGTCAGAAATAAAGGCGAATGTTGGGAACGAAGCGCATAAATCGTTTCCCAAACCAAAATGATTGCAAGAGAACTGAAAAAAATACAGAAAATCAATTTGTCAAAATTACAGAAAAGTCAAAATACAAACACAAACCAATTTTTAACGTGAAAAATATTGGCTGAAAAAAATTAAGGGACGGCCGGAGTCCAAACCTGAAAAACTTTCACTATTGAATTAGAGTATTACAACATCAACATCTAGAAGTTTCTCACTGATCCAACTGGATTACCACAACTACCTGGAGGATAAAAATGGATTATAAATTTGTTTCATATTTATTGATTAATCTGAGTTGTAGAATGTTCAAGAGGACATATTTGTTGGACATGCTCAAGTGGTTCTTATCATTGCAATTTGGGCCAAAAGTATTGGAAATCTTACTTAGAAAATTGAAATAATTAACGTTTTTATCTCTTCATTGATTGAATTTATACATAAACCAGATCCCCATAGTTTCAGATGAAGGTTTTTGTTTTTTAGATTATGCTTCAATATCGAAAAAGTTTTATTTTGTAGTGCTGAAATTCGACTATATGTATGACTAAATTGTTTATAATGGGGGAGAAGAATTTCATAAAAAATCAATCGCATATTGTTAGAAATTTATGCAAAAACTTGAAACTTATAAGAATTGATACTAATAATATCGGTGTAACAAAAAAATTGCGTATGTCACCGGTTTTTGTAGCTATTGTTGCAAAACTTTTAGGGAAAAAAAAATACCATGCTTGCGAATTAAGTAAAGTTATGATAGAAGAGGAATATTTAGGAGTACAATATTACTACATGTTCGTTATGTTAGTTTGTGGATGGGGTTGCTTTATAAAATGTGGTAGCATAAACAATTTTTGACGACCGGTTACCAAACAATTATGCTATTTAGTTTCCAAAATATTTGGGTGATATCATCTCCCATTATGTAGCATCTGACATGGCAGCTGACATAATAGCTAACATGACAAATTTAACCCAAAAAATAATTATCCAATTGTTTTTAATGTTAATGTTAAAGTTAATGTTAATATTAATTTTAATGTTAATATAATGTTAATTTTAATGTTAAGGTTAATCTTATTGTTAATTTAATGTTAATTAAATATTAATTTTACTATTAATTTTAATGTTAAATTTTGTCATGTCAACAATCATTTCATATGTCACATATTGGGAGAAAACATCACACAAATATTTTGGGAGCCAAATAGTATTTTTGGTTACCAAAAGCTCACTCAAAGACTTCTAATAATAATAATAAATAAAGTAGCCAGGATAAGCAATTCCAAACAAAGAGGAGGAAGAAGAGAGTTCAAGTAGGGACTTGCTTCCAAAGAGAAATTGTAGAAAATATTTCATTAAGAAAATTAAATTTTTGAACATGATGTGAATCACACATGCAACCTTTTAAACCAGAGACAAGCGCATTGCTGTTACACCACCAACAATTAATAATGTTTTGAAAGCTGTGTATTACAATAACAATAAAGTACTCTATCTATTATTTCTTATACTAAAGTAACATACGTTTTAATTACTGTGTATTACAGTTCCTGTGCTAACTTTTCGTCCATGTACTAACAGAAAGCTGATGTGGCAAGACAACTCTTAAACTAAGTGTACACGTGTGCAGTCCACGTGTACTGCGGGGCAGCTCGGGCGGAAGTTGCGTCTCGACCGGCTGCCTCATGGACCTCAACCCGCTCTGCCCTTCGGACTTGAAGGTGGCGACGTCGTCCGGACTGAGGGGCCCGTCGCGTGTCGGAGTGCCTGCGAGGCGTTCGGCTCATCGGAGTATTGCTGCAGAGGGGACTACGAGAAGGCCGCCGCGTGCAGGCCGTCGGCGTACTCGTAGTTCCTCAAGAACACGTGCCCCAGGGCCTACAGCTACGCGTACGACGACCCCACGTCGACGTTCACCTGCGCCGGTGCTGACTACGTCATCACTTTCCGTCCCAGCACCACGACCACGTACCATAATTAATACTCGACCCTCCTCTTTGTTGTCTTCTTCGTCATCAAAGTCGAGTCGGCTCGGAGTTTCTAATCGTGTGATACAAATATTGTGGATTTGGCAGCCAGAAGTCGGGACATGAGGGTGGCAACGAAACAGCTGGCGGGCTGCCGCTGGTCAACGAGACGATGGTGTTCCTCGGCGGTGACGAAGTCGGAGATGGTTCCATGGCGGCGCCGTCGTCATCAATAACGAGCCTCGCGCTGGTTTGCCTGTTGATCGCTCGTCTCTCTTCAGCCTTGTCACGACCCGCACCCTGATTAGGGGCACGAGAACGTGGGTACGTCCAGCCTACGCCGCAGTGTCGGCGGTAGAACGCTGTATAGGTCATCTATAACATCTAACAATAAGATATATAAACCTGTCATCTCCGCACGGAGGTATAACATAACATCTCAACTCTATATCTCAAACACAAGTCTAGGAAGATAGAGTGTGATATGGAATCAGATAAAAGAAAGGAACTGAAATATAAATAGAGTTATCACACCACACAAAGTAGATGTCCAACACAAATAATACAAGTCCTGAATATAACTAAGCCACAACTAACAATCGGAACAATCCGATACAAACTGAAAGCTGTAAATACTAGACTAGACTAGGCACCCTCTACTGAGCTAGATGCTCCTCAGGCTCCTAAAGGTCACCCTCATGTGTCTCATAGAAGGTAGGACAGTCACCATCATCATCTGTAATATTTTCAACAGGTCCAGTCAGGACAGGAACGGGCACAATACATCTCACGCAGTTCATATCATGTTGGAAAATGTAAAGCATGCAAAGAGTAAGATACATGGACTGTAAAGAAATATATATAAAAACAAGAGATATTTGATAACTGGAAATATATATATATATATATGATAAATAAGAACTGTAGGTAACCTGTGATTTAGAGCATGATATGGTTATATAAACGGGTTAGGACAATGCAAGGATAACTCCATCATACGTGAGTGTACCATGGACATATACATGATTTCACAAGATTTTACAAGATGGAATTTTGATCACATAACCATTTCCTACTCACCCTCCCCAATCAATACACAAGGATCCAGTCAAGTTACGTTACCTTGCACAAGAGATTTTTATCATGTTTGCTCACGTGATCATGAGAGTACAAGATTGCACAAGAGTATACATGAATAGAGGTATACATGAAATACAAGATGTTTGTGAAAAGCACATGACAACTGTATTTGATGCACCCCGAGGGGGATAACATAGCATGACAAGATCCATATAGTACCAATCCGTGATAATAACGTGACAGCATTATGTAAAGTAATCTAGAGCAAGAATATAAATCCTAACAAGTATGAAATGATCAGAGAATGTACTCGTCTGTCATCCTGTATGACTGATATGAATAGATGTCCGAACTGGTGTCACAGAGTCCTATTTAGAGTAAAACAGGTCACAATATATCTACAATGGTAAAAATAGAGTATACAATGCATACTACATGATTCTAGGTCAATATAGGCCAAAGTCAAACTTGGTCAACTATAACAGTCAAACTAGGTCAACTTAAGTCATACTAGGTCATAAGGAGTCAACTAAGTCAAACAAGGTCAAGCAAGTCAAGGTTAGTCAAATCTAGGTCAAACTTAGACTAACTAAGGTTTTTTAGGTCAAGGGTCAACTCTATATGTCAACTCTATAATGCTAACCCAAATCATGACACAACTCCTAATTATTCCACTTAACCCCATACATATCTTAAATTACATAGGACTATCCTCATAACCATATGGTTAAACATAAATCAACTAGTTTAATAGTCTAGGGTTTAGTCAATCCTTAGTCATCAAGCCCTTTAAAGTTCATCCAAGCCATTTCTAGGTCAATTAGGTCAAGTTTGACCTAAGGTTGACTTTGGTCAACTCTAGTCAAACAAGGTCAACTACCTAGGTCAAGGGTCACTTGGTTAAATTAGGGTTAGCCCCTAATGGCCATAGGCTAGTAACTATGACCATAGGCTAATCACATAGGTTTCCATATGTAAACCTATATCTATACAATACAAGATCACATATATATACATATCTATATACTACTTATATATATCAATATATATATTTACACTATATATAATACATATATATAACATACACTCATATATATATACTAATATGTATATATATATATATAGATAGTGAGAGAGGGAAAGTGATAGTGAGAGAGAGAGTAAAAGGGAGTGAAGGGTTAGGGTTAGGATTAGGGTTAAGGGGTTTAGGGTTATGGGTGTTTGTGGGTGTCAAGACAGCAAGGGAGGGGGTTAAACTCAGAAAATTTGAGATTGGGACCACACAAACACACACACATTACATATATATATACACACACACCTATACATACCTATATATATATACATATATACACTCACATACACATACACTTATACCCACACACTCATATACATATATATATATACATATACAATATATTTATACATAAATACGCATGTATATATACATAAAAATCAATTCAAAACTCAATTTACAAAATCTGGAAATATACTAAAACTGGGAATACTGTGCAGTTAACTGGGTTTGGGAAAAAATCTAAATCAAACCCAAAATCTAGCTAATACATGAATACAGTGGTTGGTAATCGTGTCCCCATATGTATACATGTCGTAGGGGTCCCTAGGAGTCCACCACGACACGACACAACGTGTCCAAGTGTCAAAAACCCAAATCGGGTAAGCTGTGCAGTGTCGTGCAGAGGTGCACACGAGTGTAGGACACAACACAAGTGTCCATAGGTCTCGTGCACACGTGTGTAGGTTTGCCTAGGGTTAGTCTAGGGTTAGGGTAGCCTGCACAGTGTCCACGTGTCCTCAGGACATGGTACGAATACCGTATCAGTCGAGAAAACTCGACTGATACACGCGGTTTAGCACTGCATCGTGCAGTGGTTCACGTGTCTCGTGGACACGACATGAGCCACGTGGGGCCTCGTGGTCATGTCCACGTGTAGCCCACATATTGGGCTACACACTCATGTCAATACGAGGTGTCCAAGTGGTGTCTAGACACGACACAAAGGCCGTGTCCAAGTGAAAAACTAGGTCTGTGCTGTGCTGTCTGTGACCCATGCGAGTATGATTTCTCAGTCGACACGACAGGGCTTGACAAGAAACTTTGGGGATGTCTTGTCAGACATTGCCCCTAGGTTTGTGTCAAGTTTCACGTGTCCACGTGTCCAGGTGAAGGAGAAAAGGGGGTCGGGTAGCAGGACAATGTGTGTGGGTGTGCACAGCGGGTTCGTGTCCAATTTGGACACGGACACGACACTGTTTTGTGCTCAGTCAAGTGGGTATGTGTCCTACTAGTCTAGGGCTACCCAAAAGTGTATTTTGTTTCACAAAAACACAAAATCATTTCTTTGAGGTATTTCATCAAACAAGGTTTTTCAACCTAGGATACGTGTCCGATACGGACACCAAATCAAACCTACTTCCTACCAACTTGGCCTACAGGTCCATGGTACCTAGATGCATGCATTCATGAAGAGAAAACAGAATATTAACTATGTATGAGGTTATTTACCTATTGGTGCAATCCCAATGGAAATCAAGCTAGTAGGGGGGGTGTCCTTCCACTTGAATGTTGCAAATGGCCTTGTGTCCTTGCTTGCTAACCTCCCTTAGTACCCTCAATATTGTAGGGTCCCAATGCAAAAGACTTGGGTGAATTTAGAGCTAATTTGAAGAAGTTATGAAGGTTTGATGGAAAGGGGAATTTCTAGGTTTTAAAACATATAAATTTGTATGTAAAGGGTTTGATATGATTGTATAGGAAGGGGTAGTGATAGGGGGGTGCCCTTGGCCGGCCATGGCAAGGGGGGTGTCCTCTTGCCTTCCTTCAAGGTGAAGGCAAGGACTTTGGTGCCAAAGTTGAGATCTTTTGAGATTTTTAAGGAAAACATCTAATATGTAAATATCCTAGATATTTTCCTACCTTGACTAACGTGTAATATCCATCCTCTAGTCTCTAGGTTAGTGACTAACCTCTAGGTTAGGGTAAACTAGGTTAGGAACTCTCATGACAATAATTAAATAATAATAAATCACATAAATCCAATAATTCCAATAATTCCTAGTAAATTACCAAAATACCCCTTAGGCTAAAAAGCCCTAACTTGATGTTCTAAACCTATGACTAGGCTCATATGATCATGGTTAGTCTCTAGGTTAAGTAATCTCTAAGGTTGCACTAGCAAAACATCAAAATCACAAGTCGTAATTTTAAATAGTTATAAATTAACTAAAAATCACCAAAAATCATAATATGGTTTAAATATCATTATTACATAATTATAATTACAAAATTTCAAAATTATCCTCATTTTAGAATCTGGGTGCTACAAGCCTCGTCTCCTCGTCGGCCTGGTCTCGATCTTGGAAGAGAGAGAGAAAGAAAGACAGGTCTCTCTGGTCAAATATGGTTATTGACTTTTGGTTGTACACGTGGATTGTACACGTGTACACTTAGTTTGAAGACCTATCTTGCCACGTCTGATTTCTGTTAAGACTGGGACGGAAAGTTAGCACAGGGACTGTAATACTCAGTAATTAAAACGTATGTTACTTTAGTGTAAGAAATAATAGATAGAGTACTTTATTGTTATTAGGGCCTTAGTTGGGGTACCACCCAAGTAATTGAGTCATTCTACTAGACTCTGGCACATAATATTTTGTAGGAACACTACAAAAAAAGAGAGCTTTTGGGACGTCACTATTAGATACGCTAATCTAAAAAGTCCTAAAAACTTAATATTTAGGACGCTTATTCATTTTGTAACAAAAAATAACATTATTTAGGACTGACTTCTAAATGTATCATAATAATGTATCTTTTTTAAGACTACGAATTATTTTCGTCCCAAATAAACTTTTGGGTCGTCCAAATAAAACTTGGCGGGGAAGAAAAACAATTGACCGCCCAAATTTTTGGCCCATCCCATTTATTCTTTATTTTATATTTTAATTTTTATATTTGTCTTAGCCGTTTGATGTGAACGATTCAATCTGAACCATTGATAAATAAGTGTATAGAAGGAAACACATTCCCTAGCATTCGTTTCCCTCCCCAAGCCCTAAAGGATTCCCAAATATTTATTTCCCTCCCACGAGCCCGCCCGTGCCCTAGAGATCTAGTTTTATTTGCACTCCTCCTCTCCTCTCTTCCTCGATGTCGATTGAAAATGTCACCCCGAACTCCTCTCCCTCCTCTCCCCCTCGCAGGAGCCGTCCTCCCTCTCCTCATCTGACGTCGGTGCCGTCCCGACGACCCCCGTCGATCGCCACCACTCCACCGGGCCGAGTACCTTGTCACCCCCTGTTCCCAGTATACGTATTTTTAATACATGTACTGCTTAAATGTATTTATTTAATATTTATCATGTATTACCCTGTATTTAAATTCCTTTAAATTTATGTTAATTAATTATCTGTATTTTACTTTCTGCTTTTATTTCTCTGCTTTAGCTAGACTTGGGTTCGGCTTGGTTTGGTTTAGTTAGTTGGTTCATCATGAACCAAATCTAACACCCCCACCTACCACCACCTTTTCATTTAAAGCCAACCCCCCCTTTCTCTCTCTTCATTATTTTTCCTTCACCATTACTCTTCTTCTTCTTCTTCCTCATCACTCCCTCCACCTACCAAACCGTAGACAAGTACATCTTGCTTCTTAATGAGGACCCATTTTTATGGTTCTATTCTCTTTCTCTTGTGATTCTAAGAGAGTTTAGAACTTGGCATTTTTTGTTTTGAAGTTTTATTTTTAGTAGATCTAGAAATTGGTTATTTTTAGATTTTTGGTAGTTTGATCTATCAAACTTCTTTGTTTTCAAGTTTTGATGATTCCATGTTGTAGAGAATTTTATTCTACCCAATTTTGACCTTTGCAAAGTTGGATTCGGACTTATTTTGACCAAGTTATGGACTTTTGAAGCTTTGGGTTCAACCATGGAGTTCTTGCTGTTTTGGAGAAGACAGTGAGCAGTGCGCAAGCTTTTTAGCTTGTGCCACTGAGTTGCGTGCGCTCTTTAGTGCAGCGCAGTCCCCATACGCTGCCTTTTGGAAGCGTATGGATCTCATACGCTACCTTGATGAGGAGTCGTATGGAGTGCATACGCTGCTTTTTGGAAGCATATGTCTTGCATACGCTGACTTGGGTGACGAAGAGTCGTATGGAGTGCATACGCTGCCTTTTGTGAGCGTATGACTTGAGCGTAGGCGAGTCCATACGCTAGCCTGACTTGAGCGTAGGCTGACCCATACGCTGGCTTAGATGGTAAGGAGTCGTATGGAGTTCATACGCTGCCTTTTGGAAGCGTATGACTTGCGTACGCTGGCTTGGATGGTAAGGAGTCGTATGGAGTTCATACGCTGCCTTTTGGAAGCGTATGACTTGCGTACGCTGGCCTGGATGGTAAGGAGTCGTATGGAGTACATACGCTAGCTTGACCTGAGCGTACGCTGACTTGAGCATAACATGACTTGAGCGTACGCTGACCTGAGCGTAGCTTGACCTGAGCGTACGCTGACCTAAGCGTATGAAGACCTGAGCGTAGCTTGACCTGAGCGTATGATGACCTGAGCGTAGCTTGACCTGAGCGTACGTTGACTTGAGCGTAGGCTGACATGAGCGTAGCCTGCTTACCCTGGATCTTCTATAGCCCTGTATATTGATATCTTATTAGATGTTTAACGTCCATTTTATATCCTTACGCCTTTTTGCATAAACTTGATATAGTCATGATATGCTAATATTTCTGTTAAATATAGATTGTCACGTGAGATGTACCATGTGTCGTGAATTAAGTCATAGATACCCAGATTGACTGGAACTTAACCCTAAGAGTCGTAGACTCGACTCCACTGAATACTATTTGACTTTCATGCCTTGTCACCATTGATGATAATGGTTATCTTGACTAAAATTGATCATGCGTTCCTAGTTGGAACTAAGAGACTGGCTAGTCGTCTTATTGAATAAAATGAATGAGACACGTTCATGTAATGAACTATTGTACTCGATTAGCCAATCCCGAATATTGGCATACAGGCACATGCAGGCTTCAAATTATTTATTTATTTAGTTATTTATCTATCTTACAAAACAGCATGTGTACTTTATGGTCAAGGCATGATTACTCCGTGGTCAGATTTGATTGTTGCATCACGCTATGTAAACCTACAACCTAGTCGCACGGGTATCGTTGTAGAGTTGCGCATATCGTACCCCGTACGAAAGTACTCATTTGAATGACCATGATCCACGGCATAGAACTTCACTCAACGTAGAGACTATTAAGTTAAATAAAATAATGATGGCATGGAGAGAATGGATTCCCGAGTTCCTACATGGCAGCCCTCTTGGGATTATTAAGTGCCCGACAGGCCGGCTGGTTCCCACAGATACTGTAAATCTGTCACACGGACAGAAAACAGTATCTGCTTATATTATTGTACATGCTATATTAACGGCGGGCGTCCCGCTGGGACTCGTCTAATTACATGATTGGCGCAATTGATTGATTGGATAGACTAGCCTTGCTTGCACATTGTAATGCCCGTAGTTCGTATTACGTATTGGAAATACGTGTACGTATTTTGGGCGCATATTTCTGGTTTGCCATAATTAGTTAGCCTAGATTTTTTTTTTTCTATTTTTGCATGTTGCATTAGCATGGTTCATCATGGGATTGCATTGGCTTGGTTTGGTTCGGTTTAGTGGGTTTGGCTTGGTTTGGTTTTTGTGGAGAACCACTCCCACCTACCACCACTCCCACCATAAATATCTATCCCACTCTCTCTCTTCCATTATTGCTCATTACTCATTTCTTCTTCTCCATCTTTACTCTTCACCTACCAGGAGAGAGTGGAGAGCTTAGGCAAGTGCATCTTGCTTCATGGAGGAACCCCATTTTTATTGTTCCATTGTTTTTCTCATGAGTTTCTAACCCACTTTAGTACTTGTCATTTTTCATTCCCATGGTTAAATTTTGTAGATCTAGCCTTGTGGTATTTTTTTTGGTTTCCAGGACTTTTGACCCATCACACTTGTATATTTTTGCTAGTTGATGGTTCCATGTTGTAGAGAATTTCGTTCTACCCCCATTTTGACCTATGGAAGTCCAAATTTGGACTCCTGTGGGAAATTGGGTGGTGTGGAGAAGCCATGGTATTTTCCATGAACCTCTCCTCAGTTGGCAACAAATTGTTGCTGGCTTGCATTTGTTTTGGCCGCAGGAGTCTTGCCTAGCCGCATGGGCATGGCAGCATTAATTATTTTCTGACATGAAGTCACTTAATAGCAAGCATAGTAATTTGGGCAAGGCCTAATAATTATTTGCCACGTACAGCTTGCATTTCATGCATATAATATAGTGGAGAGCCGCATAAATTATTAATGTTTTAGCCGCATGAGAATTTTACGTAGCTGGCCGCATGGCTTCTATTATAATGTAATAATGTTAGTAGCCGCATGGCCACAAACAATTGTAGCCGCATGGGATTTGAAAGCATGTTGCATGCTTTTCCTTTAGCAAGCATTGAATGCTTCCTTGGAAAAGCATCTCAATGCTTCCTTGGAGCCGCATGGCTAATACTCTGGGCCGCATGCAAACTTTTGCTTACAGAGAATGCACTTTACATGCAAGGTTCCATGCTTTAAATATTAAGTTTCAAGCTTTAGGCTTAGATATTAATACTTTAAGCAATTGGTAATGGTTAGATGCATGCTTACGTAAGCATTTTTCCTTAGTGCATTTTTATGCTTCTTTTTGCATTTAGGTCCTTGACATTTAATATATATGTATTTAAGGCCTTCCCTTGGAAAGGCTAGCTGCATAAGGTTTATGTGCTTTAATTGTCTTTTTGCATTTAGGTCCTTGACATTTAATATATATGTATTTAAGGCCTTCCCTTGGAAAGGCTAGCCGCATAAGGTTTATGTGCTTTAATTGACTTTTTCCTAATGCATTTACTGCCTTTGGCATGCATTTTAGTGCAATTTTCCTAAATGTATTTCTTTGGAGAGTCAGCCGCATATGCATTTTTGGATGCATTAGCACATGTGTTCTTGCTCGGAAATTATTTTGGCCGCATGGAAATTTTAGTGAGCCGCATGGCTTATGTAAAATCCTGGCCGCATGCAACCACAGTTGCTGGCTTGCATTTATTTTGGAGCCGCATGGCCTCCCACCAATTCTTTGGTCGTATGGCCATATGTACTAGCATGGCTTATTATATTATATGAATAATTGCTTGGCCACATGAACCAATATTTAATTGGTTCACGTGAACCTTTTCTTATTGCATTAATGTGGGGGTCCCACATAACTTCTTTTAGTTGACTTGCTTGCTGAAGTGGGAGCTTGCAATTATTGCGGGTCCCACTATCTTTTGTCTTACTTGATTTTATGCCCTCTTTGTTATATTGGCCGCATGGGTGGCCTCCCACTCTCTTTGACCGCTTGTTTGTTCTCCCACTTTTGGACCACATGGGTCCCACTTTGATTGTTTAAATGTCTTATTTGCGTGAATTGTGGCCAGAATTTCTTTCCACTCCCAACATAAAAGTTGTAGAGTTTCTCCTTGGCTTCAAGAATATATATATATATTATTAATATATCATTATTTAATTATGCAAGTTTCTCTCCTCCTTGATAAATGACATGACTTGATAGTGACCCGCTGTGGTGCACTCCTGACATGATAACTTGACCTGACAAATTTGACATGATAACTTGGCATGATAATTCTTGATAGTGGCCCGATGTGGCGCACTCTTGACATGATAAACCTGGCATGATATTTCTTGAAATGCTGTTACGACGGCTAACACGACTTGACAAGATTGAATAATTTGGACACCGTGGACGATTGTGCTTGTACAAATAAACCCGTTTTGTCTTGCATCATGTCTAGGATGGGGACCCCTGAGTACCACGGTCAGGGGCACCCACTGAATTCGACTAAGGCTAATCACTAGAATAATCCAGTAGTCATGAAGAGATTTCTCAGCTACAGGCAATCCCGTTATCTGGGCGCCCCACTTGGGATCTGTAGCCTGCCGTCGAGTAGGGCACATTTCCAGCACACTGTCATGTGTTGCACCCTCTAAGTCACCTAAGGGTACATGCGTTTCCTGGACAATGTACCCACTTGAATTCAACTCTAAATTGCGTCTGGATAGCCTGGATGGTCTGCAGGGCTTGTGGCTGTGGAATAATCTCACTGCATTTTTCTAGTAACTAGGTCTGTGATAACCCTAGTTAGTTAAAGTATCAAGCCGTACTTATTGCTTGGCCGTGAATGTTGGATGAAGTTTACCAGTCTATTCTTGTCTTGATCCTGTACAAGATTGTTACATGTCCTGATTTCTTATTTTATCTTGCCGATAAATGGTGGGAGAAACCAAGTTCGGTTCAGACGAAGGGTTACAACCCCGGTCCTTGTTTGGTTTACGGGTTGTAACCTGGTTATCTGAATAGTCCCATGGTTATCTCATCGTATATCACCTGTTCTGTTTTCTTTAATTACTGTCTTTTATATATTATTACTCTTGTGCTGATTGCTGGTTTTAGTTCCTAAGTGAAGCTTCCTTTGTGGCACTTGCTCTTTCTGGGATCTGACCCAGCTGGTTTTGTATGGCCAGATACCAGAGCAGCTCCGGAGGATCTACCGAATCTCCAGCCACATGGTGACCACTAGACGGAATCCTGGCAACGAGTGGATTATTTTTGGCTCTCCCACTTTATTGTAAAATTATTCTTTTGAGGCGTTTAGCCACCGAGCAAGTGTTAGCTCGTGTACATTTTACTTACTGTCTGCCTACGGGCTGTAACATGATTGGCAACCTAGGGTTGATCATGTATGACTAAACTCTTGCTAGTCCTCACATTTTGTAACGACTAGCTTCATGATCAGCTGGATATGTAATGTTTGGGACGCCTTACTATTGTATATTTGGTGATCTTACATCTTGTAACTCTATTTACTTGCTTATGATTGAGACACTAGGCTTGTTATTGACCTTAAGAGACTGATGGCTTGTAGATAAACCCTCATATATCTAGACAGCCGTGACCGTATAGTGGAGTGGATCCCATTTCATTATACGTAGCTGGCTATGTCTGCCCCCGCTCTCCAGTATTTTGGTTCTGGGGTGTGACACACATAGTAAGAACTGAGGAATCCCTATTTGCATAATTCCAGGATAACTTGGGACTCACAATAGCAACCCGTAGTAGTTGATTGGCCGTTTAAATTGATTTGTTTGTGCACTGTACCTACCCTGTTGCCTAACTGAGATGATCAGAATGTCAGGACATGACGGGCTAACTTATGTCCTTGTTTGGTTGGGAGGTTGGTTCGAAGTGTCGTAATGTTAGGTGAATCCTAGTGGAAAGCAGAGATCTATTATTATATTCTCTTACTTACTGGTTTAGTCCTTCATATCGTGCTTCCTTGTGGTACTTGCTATTAGAGGTCTAACCTCTCTGGTTTTGTATGGCCAGATTTAGAGCCAGTCCCCGAGGATCCAGCTTACTTCTACCTCCAAGGTGGTCAACACTAGAGGGATGATCGCAGGAGGACTCGAGTGGGTTCCTTACTTCACCGCTCGTTTTGTTATTTACTTTATACTTAGCCGTTTGGCACCGACATGTTAGTCGGATTGTCTTGTACTTACTTTTGCATAATTGTAACTAAGTCAGACTGCAGCTGATAACAATTGTGTACATGTTACTATACCATCTGGCTATGTTTTGTAAAGCCAGATCTCAAGAACATTTTGACTAAGCGTTTGGGACGCCTTACTGCTTTATCTTACATGTTCTCTATTTCTGTTTCTTGTTTTGAATGATTGAGACAATAGATGTGAAGTGACCATAGTAAGACTTTCATGTAGCATTCACCCCCTCGTCTGGTTAGACAGCATTGATCGTATTATACGGTATTCATCTACCCGTAATACGTAGCTGGCTGAGTCATTCCCCCGCTCTCCAGTATTCTGGTTCTGGGGCGTGACAAGATTTTAGTGGTGGCCCACGCAGGTCTGATTTCAGACTTGTGGGGTGTTTAATAGGATATCTCAATCACACATGTTTTCCCTTGATCTCATGATTCGTTACTCTCAACTCTAGCTTGACATTCCAGCATCCTTTGACTTCATTGATCCTTCATGTCCGGTCGTTTGATTGTTCTCTTGTCCCTTTTCTTAGGGACACTTCGTCCGCACCTGTCAGAGCTGGACAGCAACAACATGGACAGCAACATGGACAACCTGACCAGGATGGTCAGCAACAAGGGCCGGTACTAACTCAGAAGACTACCCAGGAAGAAGTAATAGTGGAAGCAGCAGCTGGATCGCTGTATCCAGATGTTCCATCCCCACCAACAGTTCCACCTACCCCTGTGGAAGTGGACACACCAGCCCTTCTGGAGATCATGAGAGGAATGATGGCTACTCAACAACACCAGATGTTAGCACAACAGCACATGCACGCTCAGTTACAAGAGCAGAACGTACTACTCAACCAAGGGTTGCAGACAGCTTTAGAAAGAGGGGCAAGGCCAGATTCAGGAGCATCTACCAGATTTTGCAAGTACAACCCCCGTCGTTTTGAAGGAACGGAGGATGCCATCTCAGCAGATGCATGGCTTAAGGATATTGAGGCTATCCTGACAGCAGCTAAGGTGCCGGCAGAAGAACGTGTGGATCAGGTGAAGTTGTTACTTCAGGATCTCGCACGTGATTGGTGGGAATCGGAGGAAGTAGGTATCAGACGTCCCGTTGCTTGGGACGATTTCACAGCAAGATTCAAGACGAAGTACTATGGAGTTGTGGCGCAGTTTGAGCTACAACAGAAGTTTATCAACCTCAAGCAGGCCGGCAAGACGGTAGATGCTTATGCAGCGAAGTTCTGCAGATTGAGTAGGTTTGCCCCAGAGATGGTAGCGACGGAACGCCAGAGGGCGATGAGATTCCAGCAAGGGTTTCATCTTGAACTCTTGCAATTGATAGAAGGGCACAATTACCAGACTTTTGATGAGATATTGACGACAACCCGGAGGCATGAGATCACCATTCAGAGGACCACAGTAAGGACTGGAGGTCAGAAGAGATCTCACAGTCAGATTGAAGGAGGAGGGGGAGCAGCGCCCCGAACAACAGCACCATCCACTGGCATTCGTATCCACGATGTGACGATACAAGAACCAGCACCACCACCCAGGCAGCAGCAACAGCAACAGAGAAAGAACCAGCAACCCCCGGCGGGATGCACTTATTGTGGGAAGATGGGGCACACTAGAGATGTGTGTCGGACATTGAATGGACTGTGTCTGATATGTGGAAATCCAGACCATCGGGTTACCACATGTCCCATAAATTCGAGGTCAGGAGGACCAGGGCAGCAGTTTCCTGCTCTGCCAGCACCAGGGGCAGGGCAGTATCGAGGACCAGCAGTGGCAGTAAGGCCGTTGGCACAGCGTCCGCAGGCTCAGATGTATCGACAGCAGGGACCGCCGATACAGCAACACCAGCATAGACCACCCCAGCATCATCAAGGAAGGGGCCAGCAGCAGCACCAGGCTAGGCCACAACATGGGAACCAGCAAGGAGGTCGAGGGCAGGCATTCATACTGTCCTTGGAGGAGGCATTAGCATCGGAAGATGTTGTGGCAGGTAACATTCTCGTCGCCTCATATCCCACAGTAGCATTGTTTGATTCGGGAGCATCACACTCATTTATATCTGCACAATTTGCGATACGGCTAGAATGAAGTTCGAGGCATTGCCAGGGAGATTGAATATACTCACTGGCAATGGGCTCGTAGGAGTTAGTAGAGTTATTCTAGCGTGTAGTATTGTAGTTTGCGGGCATTCCTTACCCGCCCGGTTGATAGAATTTCCTGTTGGAAATTTCGACGTTATCTTAGGCATGGACTGGCTGAAAGACAGTCATGCGACAATAGATTGTCGTAGTGGGAGTGTATCTTTTGATATTTCAGGCATGAAGAGGTTCACCTTAGTCAGGTCAGAGGCAACTCAGCAAGAGCAGGGAGTAGTAACAGCAATGGAAGAAGTTCAAGTTCCGAAGGTAGTTGAAGAATTTTTAGACGTGTTTTCCGAAGAACTTCCAGGTCTACCACCGGTTAGAGATATTGAGTTCAGCATAGAATTGGCACCTGGAACTAAACCCATATCAGATGGGTTTACAGAATGGCGGATTCGGAGCAGGCCAAGGTGTATCAGCACATATAGGAATTGGAGGAGAAGAAGTTTATCCAAGCTAGCATATCACCATGGACAGCACCAGTGGTACTTGTAGGGAAGAAGGATGGATCATCCAGATTATGCATCGATTACAGGAAGCTTAACGCGACGACAGTAAAGAACAAGTACCCACTATCAAGGATCGACGACTTGTTTGATCAGTTGAACAGAGCTAGAGTTTTCTCCAAGATAGATCTTCGTTCAGGGTACCATCAGATGAGGGTTCGAAAGGAAGATATTCCCAAGACAGCATTCAGGTCAAAGTATGGACATTATGAATTCTTAGTAATGCCGTTTGGTTTGACCAATGCTCCAGCAATATTCATGGATTTGATGAATCGCATCTTTATGTCATACTTAGATCAGTTTGTCGTTGTGTTTCTTGACGACATACTCGTATACTCTGCTAGTGAAGAGGAGCATGAAGACCACCTCAGGAAAGTGTTGCAGGTTTTGAAAGAGAACCAGTTGTATGCCAAGCTCAGCAAGTGTGAGTTCTGGACGGATCATATTTCATTTCTGGGTCACATCATATCAGGAGCTGGAGTAGCCGTGGATCCCAAGAAGGTAGAAGCAGTAGAGAGTTGGCCAGTACCCAAGACCGTAGCTGATGTACGGAGTTTCTTGGGATTGGCAGGATATTACAGAAGGTTTGTATCAGACTTTGCGAGGCTTTCAGCACCCATGACCCGCTTGACACGAAAGGATGTACCATTCGTCTGGTCGGCAGAATGCCAGGCATCATTTGAAAATTTGAAGCAGAAGTTGATATCAGCGCCTATCCTTACATTACCAGTTGGGCCCGGAGGTTTTACGGTATATTGTGATGCGTCAGGTAAAGGACTTGGATGTGTCCTTATGCAACATGGAAAGGTGATAGCGTATGCATCTAGGCAACTTCGAGACCACGAGAAGAATTATCCAACTCATGATTTGGAGTTGGCGGCAGTAGTATTCGCTTTGAAGCTATGGAGGCATTATTTATATGGTGACCGAGTGGACATGTACACAGACCACAAAAGTCTGAAGTACATCTTTACTCAGAAGGAGCTGAACATGAGGCAGAGAAGATGGTTAGAGCTGATCAAGGATTATGACGTGGAGCTTCAGTATCATCCAGGCAAGGCTAATGTGGTAGCAGACGCTCTTAGCAGAAGAGGCGACGCATTTATGTTGACCACGCAGAAGCACATCTTAGAAGACCTTCAGGAGATGGGCATCGAAGTTATACTTCCTAACGATATAGGAATTCTGGCGAGTCTACAAGTTCAATCCGACTTGGTAGGCAGGATCAAGGCAGCCCAGGCACAGGACCCAAGGATTCAGAAGCTTAGGGCAGAATGTGAGTCAGGACTTAGAAAGGAGATACAAATTCATGAAGATGGTACGCTTAGGTTTGGATCACGTCTATGTGTACCTAGTGGAGATATTAGACAGGAAGTTATGACAGAAGCTCACAGTTCTCAGTATTCTATACATCCTGGAGGAACCAAGATGTACCAAGATATCAAGCAGCACTTCTGGTGGAACGGGATGAAGAGGGAGATAGCTAGGTTTGTTTCCCGTTGCTTGATATGTCAGCAAGTAAAGGCAGAACAACAGAGGCCAGCTGGATTATTACAACCGCTTCCTATCCCGGAATGGAAGTGGGAGCATATTACAATGAACTTTGTGACCGGTTTACCGAGATCACCAAGTGGTAAAGATGCTATTTGGGTGATACTGGACCGGCTTACAAAGGTAGCACACTTTCTTCCTTTCAGAGTAGGACAATCTACAGAAAGGTTGGCGGAGTTGTACATGCAGTAGATAGTCAGGCAGCATGGAGTCCCTGTCAGTATTGTGTCAGACAGAGATACCTGTTTCACGTCACATTTCTGGAAGAGCTTACATCGTAGTCTGGGTACCAAGTTAAGATTTAGCACAGCTTACCATCCACAGATGGACGGCCAATCGGAAAGGACAATTCAGACTTTAGAAGATATGTTGCGAGCTTGCACCCTAGATTTTGGAGGATCTTGGGAAGGCCACTTACACTTAGTCGAATTTTCATACAATAACAGTTATCAAGCCAGTATCCAGATGGCGCCATTTGAAGCACTATATGGTAAGAAGTGTAGGTCGCCACTAGCATGGGATGATATCGGGGAGAGGAAGATGCTAGGCCCAGAAATGATTGTCCAGACAGTTGAAGTGGTTAAAGGAATTAGAGAGCGACTTCGAGTTGCGCAGGATCGACATCGTCATTGGGCGGACCAGCATCGTAGGCCGCTAGAGTTTTCCGTTGGGGACCACGTATTCTTACGGATCTCACCTACCCGTGGGGTCATTAGATTTGGCGTTCGCGGGAAGTTGAGTCCGTGATACGTAGGGCCATTCGTTATTCTTGATAGGGTAGGCGATGTTGCTTATCGTTTGTCCCTTCCACCTTCGTTACGAGAGGTGCATGACGTGTTTCATGTATCTCAGTTACGAAGGTATGTATCGGACCCAAGCCATATCCTCGATTATTCTGAATTGGTTGTTGGTACCAACTTGTCTTACGAGGAGCAGCCTGTGTCCATCTTGGACCGAAGAGAGAAGATACTCAAGAATCGAACAATTAACCTTGTCCGGGTTGCTTGGGGTCATCACTCTTTAGGAGAGTCAACGTGGGAACGTGAGGATGATATCCGATCACGATATCCGCACTTGTTTGACTCACAAGGTATATCTTTTTCTGTATACCTTGATCGTATTTAGCTTTTCATGTTTGTCACCCCATAGATAGAATTACTTGATATCGTAGATTGTTAAATATAGATATGTTACTTGCTATGGACATTGTAAAATGATTGCTTGCTTAAATTGCTTGTACTAGTTTGGCCTTGATATTCCTATCCTGCTTGGATTTGAAATTTCGAGGACGAAATTTTTCTAAGGAGGGTAGAGATGTCACCCCCTGTTTCCAGTATACGTATTTTTAATACATGTACTGCTTAAATGTATTTATTTAATATTTATCATATATTATCCTGTATTTAAATTTCTTTAAATTCATGTTAATTATTATCTGTATTTTACTTTTTGCTTTTATTTCTCTGCTTTAGCTAGACTTGGGTTCGGCTTGGTTTGGTTTAGTTAGTTGGTTCATCATGAACCAAACCTAACACCCCCACCTACCACCACCTTTTCATTTAAAGCCAACCCCCCTTTCTCTCTCTTCATTATTTTTCCTTCACCATTACTCTTCTTCTTCCTCATCACTCCATCCACCTACCAAACCGTAGGCAAGTACATCTTGCTTCTTCATGAGGACCCATTTTTATGGTTCCATTCTCTTTCCCTTGTGATTCTAAGAGAGTTTAGAACTTGGCATTTTTCGTTTTGAAGTTTTATTTTTAGTAGATCTAGAAATTAGTTATTTTCAGATTTTTGGTGGTTTGATCTATCAAACATCTTTGTTTTCAAGTTTTGATGGTTCCATGTTGTAGAGAATTTTATTCTACCAAATTTTGACCTTTGCAAAGTTGGATTCGACTTATTTTGACCAAGTTATGGACTTTTGAAGCTTTGGGTTCAACCATGGAGTTCTTGCTGTTTTGGAGAAGACAATGAGCAGTGCGCGAGCTTTTTAGCTTGTGCCACTGAGTTGCGCGCGCTCTTTAGTGCAGCGCAGTCCCCATACGCTGCCTTTTCGAAGCGTATGGATCTCATACGCTACCTTGATGAGGAGTCGTATGGAGTGCATACGCTACTTTTTGGAAGCGTATGTCTTGCATACGCTGACTTGGGTGACGAGGAGTCGTATAGAGTGCATATGCTGCCTTTTGTGAGCGTATGACTTGAGCGTAGGCGAGTCCATACGCTAGCCTGACTTGAGCGTAGGCTGACCCATACGCTGGCTTAGATGGTAAGGAGTCGTATGGAGTTCATACGCTGCCTTTTGGAAGCGTATGACTTGCGTACGCTGGCTTGGATGGTAAGGAGTCGTATGGAGTTCATACGCTGCCTTTTGGAAGCGTATGACTTGCGTACGCTGGCCTGGATGGTAAGGAGTCGTATGGAGTACATACGCTAGCTTGACCTGAGCGTACGCTGACTTGAGCGTAACATGACTTGAGCGTAGCTTGACCTGAGCGTACGCTGACCTGAGCGTAGCTTGACCTGAGCGTACGCTGACCTAAGCGTATGATGACCTGAGCGTAGCTTGACCTGAGCGTATGATGACCTGAGCGTAGCTTGACCTGAGCGTACGTTGACTTGAGCGTAGGCTGACATGAGCATAGCCTGCTTACCCTGGATCTTCTATAACCCTGTATATTGATATCTTATTAGATGTTTAACGTCCATTTTATATCCTTACGCCTTTTTGCATAAACTTGATATAGTCATGATATGCTAATATTTCTGTTAAATATAGATTGTCACGTGAGATGTACCATGTGTCGTGAATTGAGTCATAGATACCCAGATTGACTGGAACTTAACCCTAAGAGTCGTAGACTCGACTCCACTGAATACTATTTGACTTTCATGCCTTGTCACCATTGATGATAATGGTTATCTTGACTAAAATTGATCATGCGTTCCTAGTTGGAACTAAGAGACTGGCTAGTCGTCTTATTGAATGAAATGAATGAGACACGTTCATGTAATGAACTATTGTACTCGATTAGCCAATCCCGAATATTGGCATACAGGCACATGCAGGCTTCAAATTATTTATTTATTTATTTAGTTATTTATCTATCTTACAAAAATATCATGTGTACTTTATGGTCAAGACATGATTACTCCGTGGTCAGATTTGATTGTTGCATCACGCTATGTAAAACCTACAACCTAGCCGCACGGGTATCGTTGTAGAGTTGCGCATATCGTACCCCGTACGAAAGTACTCATTTGAATGACCATGATCCACGGCATGGAACTTCACTCAACGTAGAGACTATTAAGTTAAATAAAATAATGATGGCATGGAGAGAATGGATTCCCGAGTTCCTACATGGCATCCCTCTTGGGACTATTAAGTGCCCGACAAGCCGGTTGGTTCCCACAGATACTGTAAATCTGTCACACGGGCAGGAAACAGTATCTGCTTATATTATTGTACATGCTATATTAACGGCGGGCGTCCCGCTGGGACTCGTCTAATTACATGATTGGCGCAATTGATTGATTGGATAGACTAGCCTTGCTTGTACATAGTAAGAACTGAGGAATCCCTATTTGCATAATTTCAGGATAACTTGGGACTCACAATAGCAAGCCGTAGTAGTTGATTGGCCGTTTAAATTGATTTGTTTGTGCACTGTACCTACCATATTGCCTAACTGAGATGATCAGAATGTCAGGACATGACGGGCTAACTTCTGTCCTTGTTTGGTTGGGAGGTTGGTTCGAAGTGTCGTGATGTTAGGTGAATTCTAGTGGAAAGCAGAGATCTATTATTATATTCTCTTACTTACTGGTTTAGTCCTTCATATCGTGCTTTCTTGTGGTACTTGCTATTAGAGGTCTAACCTCTCTGGTTTTGCATGGCCAGATTTAGAGCCAGTCCCCGAGGATCCAGCTTACTTCTACCTCCAAGATGGTCAACACTAGAGGGATGATCGCAGGAGGACTCGAGTGGGTTCCTTACTTCACCGCTCGTTTTGTTATTTACTTTATACTTAGCCGTTTGGCACCGACATGTTAGTCGGATTGTCTTGTACTTACTTTTGCATAATTGTAACTAAGTCAGACTGCAGCTGATAACAATTGTGTACATGTTACTCTACCATCTGGCTATGTTTTGTAAAGCCAGATCTCAAGAACATTTTGACTAAACGTTTGGGACGCCTTACTGCTTTATCTTACATGTTCTCTATTTCTGTTTCTTGTTTTGAATGATTGAGACAATAGATGTGAAGTGACCATAGTAAGACTTTCATGTAGCATTCACCCCCTCGTCTGGTTAGACAGCATTGATCGTATTATACAGTATTCATCTACCCGTAATACGTAGCTGGCTGAGTCATTCCTCCGCTCTCCAGTATTCTGGTTCTGGGGCGTGACATACCTAGACCCTCCGTTGCAGTGGATGAACATTTCATGGTCCTGTCCGTCGATTGCATCTTCCTCGTTCTCGAATCAAGGTGAAGTGAGTTAGGCCGAAACTGAAGAGGGGTACTAGAAGAGGGGTACTACGAGGAGAAGAAGGACGTAGAGGAAGGGGTCGAATATTTGATATGAGTAGGAGTAAGGTCCGTTCCCATCAAAAGTTTATTTCTTTACTTTACGAGTTTATGTAATGTTGGGGTAACGATGCAATTTTGGTTTGGGATGACAAATTTCTTGTAGGCATAAAATCAAAATATTGTTGGCCCATTCCATGGTCACACCCGATTTTGATAATCAACATACACTAAGTCAATACACAAAATATAGAAAATATTGCTAATCATTTCAGGATACATGAAATCAAATTCAACGGTTCTACAATTGGTATCAGAGCTGGTTATATTCTTATATAACATACCTTAGAGAGTATATATATGGCAGCCGTGAAATCTATATTCAACGGTGAAGGACAATCCACAAATAGACCTCCCCTATTTGATGGAACAAATTATACCTACTGGAAAACACGAATGACTTTCTTTCTAAAGTCTCCCGACTTTGATCTTTGGTCAATAATCATTGATGGTTATAAGAAACCAGCACCAACAGTGGTTGAAGGCCAGCTGGTGGAAAAGACCCATGATAAGTACACTGAAGCTGAAAAGGCTAAAGCTAGCCTAGATGTTCGTGCCATCAATGCACTATTCTGTGCAATTGACAAAACCGAGTTCAACAGAGTTTCAACCTGTAAGACGTCTCACGAAATTTGGAAACTCCTTGAGGTAACCCATGAAGGGACTTCCCAAGTGAAGGAATCCAAAATTAGTAGACTGACACAGGAGTATGAATCTTTTAAGATGAAACCCGGTGAGTCAGTTACACAGATGTTTACTCGTTTTCTTGATATAACTAATCCTTTACAATCTCTTGGTAAGGCTTACAGCAATCACGAGAAGATCAAAAAAGTGCTGCGGACTCTAACAAAGAACTGGAATCCAAAAGCCACAGCAATCATTGAAGGAAACGATCTCACCACTATAACTCTGGAAACGCTGATGGGCAAACTCATGACCCATGAACTTGACTTGCAAGATTTTGAAGAAGCAACACCAAATGAGAAATCTATTGCCTTCAAAGCTCAAGCAAGAAAATCAACATACAACGATTCCGATGAAGAATCGTCAAGTGGTGATGAACGAGCCCTACTTGTGAAGAACTTCAAGAAATATCTAAAGTTCACAAGCAGAAAGAAGAAAGATGTCCAAGAAAGCAACGAAGATGAAACTATATGCTTTGGATGCAAGAAATCAGGGCATATGAAGAAGGACTGTCCAACCACCAAGAAAAGCAGTCCCTACAATAGATCAAGATCAAGCAGAAAAGCAACATCTGGTCGAAAGTATGCCAACACAAGCATCTGGCACGAAAGCGATGCCAGTGATACGAAGAAGAAGACAGACCCTGCGGCAATGCAAATATTTGTCTCATGGCATTTGATAAGGTATCATCTAACCCTTTGTTTGATGATTTCACTTTCGATGAATTAGAGAATGCCTTTAGCGAACTACTTGAAGATCACAAAACTGTGCTCGACAAGTATAAGCAATCTCGAAAAGAGATTAAGGCACACACAACCGAGATAGCTAGACTGTCCAATCTGATTGAAGATATTAAAGAGACATCTACTACCGGTAACACGGAAGAGATAGACAAACTCAAGGTAGACTATCATGAGGCTATCCTCAATATTGAAAAGAAAGAAAGGGACTATGTCAAAGTACAAAAGCTTTATGACATAGAGAAGAAGATGCACTTAGTAACTGAACAAAGACTCCTAGATATGACTGCTAGATACGAAGAGTCTATTACGATTTCTAAAAAGTTAGAAATCAAGTTAGGCAAACAGGCAATACCTGTGACACAGCCTAAGATTAGTCCTAATGCTAAGCATACACCTAAAAGGACTAAACACAAGAAAGTACAGAAGAAACACGAACATCATCATGTTTTCACTTATAGGTTCTCCAAACAAAACAAGCTTGCAAATACAGTTTCTACCACTAAACTGACTTGCACATATTGTGGTACGCACGGACACATTTCACAATATTGTCTTACAAGAAAGCTTGTTGACAACCATACTTTAGTCTGGAGACCTAAAGCTAATCTGAGTGGACCCTTCAGAAAATGGGTACCAAAGGATTCATCTACTTGTCTTGTAGGTGGACCCTCAACTCTCTCATGCTAGAAGCAAATGGATCCTCGATAGCGGATGTTCGCGACACATGACTGGTGATGCATCTTTATTCGCTACGCTATCGATGAAGAAAGAAGGATACGTCTCCTTCGAAAATAACTTGAGAGGTGATATAATAGGTAATGGTACTGTAGGTATTTCTCCTTATCCAATAATAAAGGATGTTTGTCTAGTAACTGAATTGAAACATAACCTATTGAGCATAAGTCATTTGGCAGATAATGGTTATGGTATCAATTTTGTGAAAGATAAATGTACCATATATGATATGTCATCTGGTGATCCCGTATATAAAGGGATTAGAGAAGACAACATTTATGTTTTCTTTTTGGAGAATACTAATAATGCAGGAAGGTGTCTAGTAGCCAATCAAGATAAAAGCTGGCTATGGCACATGAGACTAGGACATGCAAACATGGATACTATCTCACGTCTAAATATAAAGAAGTTGGTAAGAGGACTCCCTGAAATTCCATTCAAGAGAGATATGGTATGTGCTGACTGCGAAAAGAACAAAGTATATAGGTCTACTTTTAAATCCATCAACGCTGTAAGTACTTCGAGACCTTTGCAGTTAATTCATATGGATTTATTTGGTCCTAGTAGAGTCGCTAGTCTTGGCGGTAAGCTCTACGCTTTTGTTATTGTTGATGATTTCTCTCAATTTACTTGGGTTTATTTCTTATCAAACAAAAGTGACGTAATTTTTGAATTTCAGATATTTTGCAAAAAGGTACAAAACGAAAAAGGCTTCATGATTACTCGTATCCGAAGTGATCATGGTGGCGAATTCAAAAATTCTTATTTCAAAAAGTTTTGTGATAGTGGATATTACCACGAATTTTCTTGTCCTAGAACTCCCCAACAGAATGGTGTTGTGGAGCGGAAGAATCGTACTCTAAGCAAAATGGCTAGAGTCATGCTGAATCAGTATAATCTTCCTAAATATTTTTGGGCAGAAGCTGTTAGTGTCACGCCCCGACCCGAAATCACCCGAATCATCGTCCTCGCAGGGGGCATGATGCCGCACGAGCCTGGAGTTGCGCTCGTGCAAGGTAAGATGACAAGTTCTCAAATGGTTATCTTTTAATTCGATTTAGCAACGAAAGGAAAACAGAGTATACGAAACAATTCTCTTTATTGATATCTGAAACTGAGATTACAATGGCTTTCGATAGCCTAACAATATATGCCAGATTGGCTACAACACTCAGGTTCTCTCTTGCCCACAAAGGATTTCACCGTTCCATACATCATGCCTTCTATATCTCGGCCGCGTCAATCCAGCTGCGTAGTCCGAGCGTCAATGCGATAGCACGCTTCAATGCGCTTCGGCATTCCAAGCCTTAACACGTTCAAGCAACGCTTCGCCGCGAGCAATCCATTCCCTGCACCCTGCATGAAGCTGGTGGGGGATCAGTACGTTCGTCCTCGCATGTACTGAAGCAAAGATCATCTTTCCAAACCGACATTTTAATCTTTATGTTGAATCATGCAACTTAGCTTATGATCTTGCTATGTTCTCCTTAGGGTCAATTTCATGGCATCTTCGAAAGCGTAAAGCATGTTATCATAGCATCATGTTATCGAATTGAATGTACAAGCAAGTAATAAGTATTCTCGTGTTTGATTCGTGGCTTACCAAGTCGACGCACTCGCCCTTGCGTCCCTTGCACTGACGCAAGGTGAATACGCCTCATTCCATCCCTGTCATGTTATAGTGCATCTCTAAGTAGGATCTATATGCGGGACGCACACGCGCCTACACTTTCAACCCATCGTTCCTTAGCTATATACGGGTCGTTGGCGTATCCGCGTCGGAATGGACTAAAGGAGTTCCTTTCTTTTCTCTCCTTCTTTTCTCACTATTTGGTTGGGCTGCCTGCGTTTCACGGGTTGGGTCACTCTCCCAAACAACCGAAACGTTCCCGGTACATGCCATCATTTGCGGCTTCTCCCATCTTGTTTAAGGATGTACGCCTACAAAGATTATCATCCCTCCGCGGCCAAATCGGTTCCGGGGACCTCCAGCATTTATCCGTTTGGGGGG
>JANAVB010009222.1:0-42289 GCA_029216955.1 Iris pallida
CAAAACCCATCGATTTGGAGTATTTGTAAAAACACCCAAAATTACATTACACCGGTTTTGGAAGGCTTTTGAGCTATTCCAAAACTGATAAAAATATCGTTACCAAGCAGATCCTAAATATCACTTCTCTCTTTTTTTTCTCTATTTTTTTTTTTTTCTTATCTGTTTTTTTTTTTTTTTTTTTTTTTTTTTTTTTTTTTACTTTCTCCTATAGCCAAGCATAAAAAATCACAATAGCAGATTAGTACGGTTTGTCTATTTGCACATTATTTATTCGCCATTATGCTGGTATCTCTCTCTCTCTCTCTCTCTCTCTCTCCCTGTTATTTTTTTTACTATTATATTCATTAGATAGATTTTTCTTTAAATTTTAATGTGATTGATTCATATTTTAGTTTCTTTTGGTATGAATTTATTAGGATTATTGATTTGTTAGAAATTTATGGTTTCGTACATGTTCAATTTTGTTGGAAATCTACACGTCCTCCTGCGCTCTGATATCGAGTCTGAGACGTTGTCACAGCGGAAACTTAGACCAACGCACCTGAAATAATCGACCCCCATCTAATGGACACCAAACGCAGATAAAGACAAGTATATGACGATGACTATGTCAATTGGACAAATCTCAATCTCTATAACTCAGATAAAAAGATTGACAAAACAATATTGAACCCTTTGTCCTAATAGGTTCAACCTCCTCACAATACTCAAGAAAAAAAAGATATTACAATTGAGATCCATCATCAACCCGTAACAATCTCCCTAACCGAAGTTGACGACTCCTCGATTAAATTTCTTCTGCCTTCTATCTTTTGTATGACGTGGACGAGCACCTCGAATCTCAACTTTGTGAGATGCTTGTGGCTCGACCCTGACCTCATATATATATGATGAGAAAATCATATTTTAGGTCAGGATTTTCTAAACAGAATAAAATATGAATCCTATATACCTAAAATATTCCCTCAACATTCTATTTTAGATCATGATACGATTTTTTGAATATGGGCTTTAAATAAGAATCCTATTATATCTAAAATAGTGCAACATCAATTTTTTGAAGATAGTCGTATATCAATGTATACGTATGAACGTTCAGCTTGAAGATAGTCGTATATCCATGTATACGTATGAACATTCAGCACCATCTGCCTCGAACCAATTAGAGCCGTTCAAATTAGTCCCGTAACCATGGGCTCTAATACCACTTGTTGGGAACACAGTGTGACCCGAACCGGAGTTGGCTCATGAGGTACGATATTGAATTGAGCCATATACCTTAAAAGAGATTTTTATGTAAGTCTGAAATAATTCCAATTATACACCACAGTCCACATGATCATACCACCTAATCGATGTGGGACTAAATTACCAACTCTATTGTTATCCTCCATTTGAGCGCTCAACCGAAAATGAGATACAACCTAACATCAAAACTCAACTCACTTATCATATACAAAATTCTATTGTTAATCCGTCGCTACTCAGTGGCCGATGCTGTTGCTTGGTCGTCCCCATGCTGTCCTTGTGTAGTCCCAATTGTTTTATATTGGTATATTATAAAACTCGTAGATGTTAAGTTTCATCCCCATTGAGTCGCCCATCTGTCACTATTCTAGTGTCGACACCGCTCTGTCGCTATATTCCACTGCCACAGTGAAGTGGAGTTTGTCGAATGAAATTTTAGCGACATATTTGCCATTCTCAGTTAAATTAATTCTGTAGTGTGAAAACCAACATTTCACAACCCTAATTTTGTAACCAACAGTCCATTCCAAGAGGACCGATCTCAGGATTATTAATTTTCAATCACTCTCCTAACTCTGTGGATGACATTTGACGAACAATCGAGTAACTTGCTTGACTCAACCTTCCTTCATATCTTGCATAGTTTGTTTGCCTATCGATCGATTGTGATAGAATATGTTATGACTCAACATTCAAGATTAGGTCAATATAAAATTCGTCAAAGTTAGAAAAATAAAGAGTCTAATGAACTAGTAGTGATACTTACTAAAACTGTACTCTTAACTACTTCTTTTCATTCAATTTTTTAAGGTGTCCGACATAATGTACGAAAATTTTGTATACACTGTATTGCATGTCATTTGAGTCCACTACTTCTAATTTTCACAACACACCCACACGCGTCTCTTTTGTGCTTCGATTTCGAGACTGTTCGTCTAGCCAAAAATTTTATACCTCTCCTCGTCGTTTTTCACAAGAACCAATTGAATTCGGTTTCATTCACTTTTAATAGTTGATAAGCTGGAAGAACACTGATAGCTGACATCAATTCTGCAACAAGCAATAAAAAAAATGATTATATACTAACAAATTCCAGAAAAGACATTGTTTCGCGTGAAAATTCATTACCATTAATTAATGTAGGAAATTTAAATTGTTTGGGAAACCTCAAATAAACATGAAGTACATATCTATATTATTTCATTGTGAAAGTTTTTTTTAAAAAAATATCCTTAACTAATTTACTAATTAAATTATTTATTAAACTTAATCTATACTACGGAAAGATGAGGTTTCACCCGTAAAAATTTGTTCCAAAAATAACATTTGCCTAGTTTAACAATTAAAATTATTTATTAATTAATTTAACATGGATAATAAAATTTGATAATTTATAGAAAAGAAATTAAGTGGTGGTTGTCTGCTCTTTTCAATATTAAAATATAAAAAAAATTGGTTGGCCATTTTATTTTGATAGAGTTCACTACTCGGATGTCACATATAGAAGGTAAAGTACAACAAAATCCTCCTTAGATTTGCCTCGTTAGCAAAATAAGACTCGTTAGAAAATTAAAACAATTAGACCCTCCCGTAATTTATGACTCGATTAAAATGTCCCCTACAGTCACAAATCGTCAAATTTCACTGTTAGTGGCTATTAAAAAATTTAAAAGAATAAAAATATACCCAAAATATCCTTTCCTTTTCTCCATTCACCCATCTTCCCCCTCCGATGGTGGCAGCCCCTCCTCCTTTCTCCTCCCGCAGCCGCCCCCCTCCTCCCCCCCCCTGCATCTCCCCTCCTCCTCCCCTCGTCAACCTCCCCTCCCCCCCCCCCCCCCCCCCCCCCCCCCCCCCTTTCCTCCTCCGCCCCCTCCTCCTCCCCCTCCTCCTCCGCAGTCACCAACCTCCCCGCAGCCACCCGCTCGACCCGCCTCCCTACGGCCACTCTCCTTTCCGTGGCCACCCGCAGGACCCGCCTCCCTACGGCCACTCTCCTTCCCGCGGCCACCCGCTCGACCCGCCCCCACAACCGAAAGAAAGGGGATGGGAGTGGAGGGAGGGATAAAATCGTCTTTTTAGACGTATTTTAACGGTTGTTAACGGCAGAGGTGTAAACTGGACAAAAATAAAAATGTGAAGATTTTTTAAACAAGGGATCTTTAAATGCAAAAATCGCAAATGTAAGGTGGGTTTGTTTGCACTTTACCCGTCATATAAGTCATGAGTTTTTGGATATGGACAAAAAATAAAATGGTGCTTTTAAAATAAAAATATAAATAAAAACTGAAAAATTCTTTTTTTTTTTTGAATAACTGAAAAATTCTTAAAAATAAATAGCTTACCTTGAACTCTTGTCCTTTTACACAAGGACTGTAATAAAACCAACTTTGAAAAGTGAGTTATTTTGTTAAATTGTATGGGCAATATATATATATATATATATATATATATAATATATATATTTATATATATATATAGGGGAGCTGCGCTCTATTTCTATTTGTCTTAGGGCGTTGTATTGTTGGTGTTTTTGCCTTTGGACTAGAAAAGATAGTCCCACATCGGCTACACCAAATGGTGAGTATCTCAATATAATGCATTGCTTGTGTTGAGGTGTGCACATGAGGTGTAGTGGGGCACAAGTTTGTGCCATGTGGAAGTATTTTTCTAGAAGGAAAAAGGATTAAATCCAACAAGGATGCAAGTTAATTTTTGTTGTGCGGACTCGGACACGGACTCCAGGATGTCTCGTGCATGCACGGGAGTGTTCGGGGGGTAGGCGTGGACTGGCACACTTCTATGCTGATTGTGGGATGATCTAAAATATCAAACTCTATTTTTGAGTATTGGTATTTTAGTCCCACATCGGATAGGAGGTGAAGTCTCAACTCCACTCTATAAATAGAGCCCCTTGGCCTCCTTTGAAAGATGCACCAAGAAGAGAGTGAAGGGAGTCTGTAAAGTCCAGGAAGCCCGTTCAAGTCTCAAATATTGACTTACGAGCGTTCCAGAAGTTCTTCGTGAACTTGCTGGTTCCTGGAAGCTGTTCGTGCTCGTGGGGGCGAATAAAGCTTTGAGCAACGGTGGTTCATTCACCCCAGCATCTCATTCTCGCCTGTCATCGCTGCTGTTGCCTTTTACAGTAACTTCTTTTTAGAAGCTCTACTGCCGATAGTTGCCTGCACAAAGTCTCTTTAGATTTTTTGTGTATTACGTAGAATCTTTTTAGATCCTCGTAATTCAGAATCCCCAGGATCTCTGTTGCACATCTTCTTTAAGGTGCTGCATTTGAAACGTTGTGTGTACAATTGTTCCAGTTTCAGAATTTTTCATCGAAAATTGTGCCTCGGCACTAACATTTGTATTGTTCTTATGTAATGCAAAAGAAAATGTATTAAGTTAAGAATTTCGATCTCCAACACGAAGAAGCTTCCTGGGTATTGGAGGAAGCAATCTAGAAAATCTTGAGGTTTGTTTTATTGCTCTCCTCATAACTATATATATTTGGCTCAAGAAAATTGCACAATCATTGGTTTTCCAGTAAACTACAACGTAACTATTTTTCACTTTAGTCCCTAGAAAAAAAAATCAAGAAATGAGATGCATGTAATTCGACGGCTCGTCATAGCTAAGACCATCTCCAATGGTGATTTTTAAAATTGAGTTCTTATCCTATTTGGCATTGTACTTTAAGGAGATTTTTATCCTAGTTGGAAGAGTTTTTACATAGAAATTATAGACATACAAAAATGCTCTCCAATGGTTCTCTATTTCTATCATATGTGTCACATAGTAAAAGGACCAATTTAATAGTGTAGGGCCCAATAATAATTGCCATGAGAGATAGGAGAATTTCTATGACAGTTTCTACATGTAGAAACCCAAGTTTTCATCCTACATCATTGCAACCTAGGATAGAAATGATGATAGAAATTATCATTGGGAGAAGTTTTTTCTAAAATGAATTTCTTCCATAGAAATAGGGAAGATGGAAACCCCCATTAGAGATGGTCTAAGTTTCAAAAATTAGGAACTCGTGAGTTCCTTTAGGATTTTTGAAATCAATTTTAATTATCATAAATTAATTAGTATCTACTCAAATGTTGAAGATATGGGGCTATTTAAATTAATTATTTATAGTTGAACCAGTGAAACAACTGTACTCCCTATTAATTAGCTCATTCGTGCTTGAAACTCCTTATTCCTTTTACTATTTAGTACGGATAATACATATCACAAATTCTACTCATTTCATAATTAATGATGGATATCTCTATTCTCTATTGAGAAATATGGCTAGCCATCCACTAGCTAATCCGTATCTATATTCTTACATAAATTAAAATTAAAAAAACTAATGAATTCTAACTAATTGTTATTTAATAATATAATATTCTCTAACTATAGTGAAATATTTCTAATTCATGTGATTAAGGTGAGAGATATTTTTCTTGGTTTGCGGGTTTGATTCCACCAGACAATGCCATTTATAACAAATTTAAATGTTAATTATTTTTAACAAAAAAATTTGCGTTCGTGCGTGCACGCTACTAAGTAGAGATTAATGTAAACTCAATGGGGAATTATATTATATATGTTTGAAGGGATACTAGATATCGTAGAACAATATTTTTCTTCTTGTTATTTCATCATATGGCAAGGGTCATATATATAGGGATAAGGGGCAACCCAAGGGTCATGAGTTACATGATCCCAATGGTCATGTGTAACTCATGACATAATGGTGAATAATAAGGGTTTCACAACACTCCCCTTATTCATCCATTTTCTTGGATCCACTTATGAAACTTCAGGATTCAATAAGCTAATGGGGTGGATACTGCTGGATCCAGAGTAAACTTGGTTTGCCTCGTTAAAACCTTGGCTGTGGAAAATCCAGTGGGAGAAACCATCAGTCCTAAGGAAAAAGTGTACAATCCTATAGTTTTACTCCCCCTGATCTATACAAGCTTAAGGCTTGCAGGTCTTTTAGTTGCCTCATCCCTATTCCTCTTACAAGCTTTACAAAAGTACATCGTGGCAGTGTTTTGGTAAACAAATCTGCTAAGTTATTACAAGATTGAATTTGTTGTATTTTGACTTGTTCTTTCTCTTGAAGGTCGTACGTCCAGAAGAATTTGGGGGATATGTGTTTCGTCTTGTCATTCTTTATGTATCCTTTCTGAAGTTGAGCTACGCATGCTGCATTATCTTCAAAAAGGGTAGTAGGCTCAAGTTCACCAGTCTTCAAGCCAGTAGATGCCAAAATGTGCTGAATGACGGAGCGAAGCCAAACATACTCCTTGCTTGTTTCATGGATTGCCAGGAGTTCAGAATGGTTGGATGAGATAGCCACACTGGTCTGTTTGACGGACCTCCAGGAGATAGTCGTACCACTGAAAGTAAACACAAATTCAGTTTGTGATTTCTCTGTATGGGGATCTGATCTATAACCTGCATCTGAATAACCAAGTAAAGTGGAAGACCCACTATTCGGGTAATATAGTCCTAGGTCTATAGACCCTTGGAGGTAGCGCAGAAGATGCTTCACTCCATTCCAGTGGCGCTTTGTGGGCGCTGCACTGTATCTGGCTAATAAGTTAACTGAAAATGCTATATCATGACGCGTACAGTTAGCTATATAGAGTAGTGCCCCAATGGCACTTAGGTAAGGTACTTCAGGACGTAATGATTCCTTCCCCTCTTCAGTGGACGAAAGGGTCCTTTTTACGTCCAATGATCGAACGACCATTGGTGTACTAAGGGGATGGCATTTATCCATGTGGAATTGTTTAAGTAAATCTTCGTGTATATGTAGATTGGTGTAACAGGATACCACCCTTTAGGTGTTCGATCTGTAAGCCAAGACAATACTTTGTTTTCCCTAGGTCTTTCATTTCAAAAGTTGTCTTACGGCTTTCAGATATCTCAGTGATCTCTGCAGGAGATCCAATGAGATTTAAGTCGTCTACATAAACGGCGACTATAATAAATCATGTTCCCGATCTTTTTATAAACATACACGGGCAGACTTTATCATTAGTAAATTCTTGCGTAGCAAGAAACTCACTTAGTCTGTTATACCACATTTTTCCTGATTGTTTAAGACCGTACAATGATCTTTGTAACCTTACAGAATAAGTGTCCCGAGGTCTATCTGTTTTCTCTGGTGAAATTTTATATCCTTCAGGGAGTTTCATATAGATATCTTTATCTATATTGCCATAAAGATATGCAGTCACAACGTCCATGAGCTGCATTTCTAGGCTTTTCAGAGAAGAGAGGCTGATCAGGAATCTGAAGGTATTCCCATCCATGACCGGAGAATATGTTTCTTCATAATCTATTCCCGGTTTCTGGGAGAAACCTTGTGCTACAAGGCGTGCTTTGTAGCGCACAACTATGTTGTGTTCATTTTTTTTTCTTGTGAAGATCCATTTATATCCTACAGGTTTTACACCTTCAGGTGTTTGGACTACTGGTCCAAAGACTTCGCATTTCAAGAGTGAGTCCAGCTCTACTCCTATTGCTTTCGTTCCACTTTGGCCAATCGCCTCTACGTTTACATTCCGCTAGAGACCGTGGATCGATGTCATCGTCATTTTCAGTGACGTGAACGGCAATATTGAACGTAAAATCGTCATCGACGACTGTGCTTTTTCTGTTCAGTACCTCTCCAGTACGTACATAATTTAATGATATTTCTCCTGTTTGTTCCTCTTCAGGGGAAACTAGGAGGGGAGAGGTAGCTGATCTGAGCTCAGCATCCTGTGTTGGGATCTTCTTAATTTCTCCAGGGTTTTTTCTTTTACGAGGGACTTTGTCTCTCGAACCTGGTGGGCGTCCTCTTTTTAATTGAGGTATTGCCATTTCTGCTGCCGGCGGATTGCATCCATCTTTGGGGATGTCAATCCTAGCTGGCGTGTTGGCAGCAGGGACGTGTGATCTGACAATCTTCTGGTTGTCAGTAAATGTATCCGAAAGTAGATGTACAGTGTTCTGAAGATGTAATATCTTCAGGATCTCATCTTCACATTGACTTGTACGCGGATCAAAATGAGACAAAGTTTTTGTGTCCCAAAAAATTGTCTTAGAAGCTTCTGGCTTCTTAGACTGTGTGCCCAGTTTAGAAAATAATCCTTCATCAAACTCACAGTCATCAAGACGTGCCTTAAATACGTCACCCGTCAGGGGTTCTAGGTATCTAATTATAGAGGGTGAGTCAAACCCAACATAGATACCTAATCGACGTTGTGGACCCATTATGGTCCTCTGTGGGGGAGCAATGGGGACGTAAACAGCACAACCAAAAACTCTCAAATGAGAGATATTTGGAGGTGAACCATAAGCGAGCTGCATCGGAGATAAAATATGACCTCCAGAAGGCCGTATTCTAATAAGTGATGCGGCATGCAATATAGCATGACCCCAAGCTTCCACAGTCAACTGTGACTGCATCAACAATGGACGAGCAATCTATTGTAATCTCTTAATAAGAGATTCTGCTAACCCGTTCTGGGTGTGAACATGAGCTACAGGATGTTCAACTTCGATGCCAGTTGCTTGGCAATAGTCTTGAAAAACCTGTGAAGTAAATTCACCCGCATTATCAAGTCTTAATTTTTTGATATGGTTATCGGAGAAATGAGCCCGCAACTTAATTATTTGTGCCAATAGCTTAGAAAAAGCTAAGTTGCGGGTGGACAAAAGGCACACATAAGACCATTTAGTAGATGCATCGATAAGTACCATAAAGTACCTAAATGGACCACTTGCGGGGTGTATAGGTCCGCAAATGTCTCCATGAATTCTCTCTAAGAAGCTAGGAGACTCTAGTCCCACTTTCAAAAGGGATGGTCTCGTTATAATTTTGCCTTGAAAATAAGGTAGACACGAGTAATCATACTTCTGAAGAATCTTCAGGTTCTGCAGGTTGTGTCCAGTGGATTGTCTTATGGTTCGTTTCATCATAGCTGATCCTGGGTGACCCAGTCTATTATGCCAAAGTTTAAATTTTGGCGATGAATGACACTTCTGGTGCACAATCATGTTAGCTTCTGTTGATTGAATATGAGTATGATAGAGACCCGACGGGAGTCCCTTGAATCGTTCTAAGATAGTTTTTGAACCAATTTTAGACGAGTAACATACAGATATTCTGCCTCATTTATTTCATTTGTTTCTAAGTGATATCCGTTTAAACGAATGTCCTTGAAACTTATGAGGTTCCTATTTGATTTAGGAGAGAATAGTGCATCTTTTATTATTAGTCTTGTTTTATTTGGTAGCAATATAATTGCTTCACCAGATCCTTCTATTATGTTTGATAGTCCTGATATCGTAATAACGGGACCGTCATAATCATATAAACTATAAAAATAGCTTTTTTCTCGAAGGATTGTGTGCGTCGAGGCGCTGTCCACAAGGCATTCACACTTCATCTATAGATCAATGAAAAAAAAACAACAACAAACAATCGTAATTAAAACAACGGTTTTGAAATACAATTTTTTTTTAAAAAAATTCTCTTATATCGATCGACGGGCCGATATAGAGAGATCAATAAGTTGCTTGCAAAAATGCATAATTTATAATAAAAGAGAAGCATAATATGAAAATGCGGCAACAAGTTTTTAAAAGCATGAAATAAGATAGTGGCTCTAGTCGAGTAGGTCGTCGTTCTCGAAGTCTTCCGCCGAGAACTGAGTAGACGGCTGCTTTTCTACCAGATTTGTTTCAACTTGAGACTTCTGGCTTGCTTGATACAGATCTTGTAGATGTCGCGGGGTGCGACAGTTTCTGGATCAGTGTCCAGTCATGCCACATTTGTGGCATTTGTCCTCCCAATTTTTCTTGGGAATGGACATCAGTTCTGTGGTCTTCTTCCACTTCTTCTTTGCCCCACTTTTGCTTCTCTGGAGATGAAAGTTGTTCTAGGGTGGACTTCTGGCCGGCCTCTTATGGACATTTCCTATGTTAGATTTGTCCTTATTTTTCTTCTGCTTCTTGGAAGAAAAATGAGCTTCTGGGAGAGAAGCTGAGCCTGCAGGGCGTAGGTTTTGAGTGGCCAAGAGAAGTTCTCTATTTTGCTCTGCCATCATCAAGGTGGAGTGCAATTCATAGTACTTTTTGAACTTTCGTTCACGGTACTGTTGCATGAGAATTGCGTCCTTCTCGTGGAAGGATGTATAAGTTTTTTCCAACATGCGATACTCCGAGACTTCTTCACTACACAACTTCAGGCATGAGGTGATATTATGGAGAGCTGAGTTGTACTCAGCTACGGACTTAAAGTCCTGAAGTCGAAGGTTTTCCGACTCATACCTTGCACGTGGGAGGATTACATCTTTTTGATGTTTATAGCGGTCCTCCAGTGCAGTCCACAATTCCTTTGGGTCTTCTACAGTGAGGTATTCGGCCTTCAGGGTCCGATCAATGTGTCTCCTGATGTAGATAATGGCTTTCGCCTTATCTATATCAGAGACGTTCACTGTAGAAACAACCACAGCAGTGTCTGCTGTATTTTCCGTACCAGTGGCCGGAGTCGATGGAAGAGGAGTTGAAATTGTGGCTAATAAGCCCTGGGCACGTAAGTGGAACTTCAGGTCCACATGCCAGCTCAAATAATTTTTTCCAGCAGCATCTAGTACTTCGAAATCGACACTCGCTATTTTGGCCATTTTATCTATCATGTGAAAAATATGCATAAATTAAAATTAAATATTTATGCATAATCATAAATGTTACAGAGCTCATAATAAAATACCACGGTGCTTAATAAAACAATTCAGTCCAGAAGCTAATATGCAATCTGTCAATATTACAGTAAGTAATTTTTTTTTTCAATGAGATGTACACAGAACAGTAAGTAGTAATGAGTACACAAGCAAGTAACAAAAAGGGTTAATTAGTTATACCCTCCTATGGTTTGTGCTTATTTTGATAACCGTTCCTGTTATTTTAAAAATAAAGAACATCCCTCTAGTTTATAAAATTAATTAGTTGTACCCCCTGGTGCATAGAAGAAAATGAGTAAAAAATTAAGCAGCCAGGGAGGTGTTCTTTATTTTTGAAATAACGGGAACAGTTACCAAAATATGTACAAAGTATAGGGAGGTACAACTAATTAACCCGTAACAAAAATTGTTGTACAAAATAGTAACAATTGGTTTAACAACAAGACAATTTGTTCAACAACAAGTTGGTCTAACAATAAGTCAATTTGTTGTACAGTGAACAATATTTGTTTTAATAAGAAGCAAATTTGTTTTGAACGTAAGCAATATAAAGAATATCACTCTTAGATTGTTAGATATATATATTGCTAATTTTCATTCAAACAATTAATTTGTAAAAAAAAAAAAATTTAAGAAGTGTTACCAGTCTCAGGTCGGATCGACTAGGAAAAAAGGAAGGATGACGTCGAGATCTGGACGTCGATTCTCCTTGCTTCAGCAATCGTGCTGATAACGTGTTTGAAGGGATACTAGATATCGTAGAATAGTATTTTTCTTCTTGTTATTTCATCATATGGCAAGGACCATATATATAGGGATAAGGGGCAATCCAAGGATCATGAGTTACATGATCCCAAGGGTCATGTGTAACTCATGACATAATGGTGAATAATAAGAGTTTTACAACAATATAAAGTAATATTTTGACATTTCTACTTGGATTAAAAGATTGTGTTTTATGAATGAATGAAGTCATCCGTTACGAATCTTTCTATAGTGTGTACGTATCCGATCGATGATATAATTAATACATTGTACTCACGTTAGGGAGATTAGCACAAAGAAGTTGTTTTGTACTTTTATGTTCATAACTTCAAAGATGTTATATGCATTTTTTTTTATTCCAACATCACCAATTATGTAATGAAGTGCATATATACAAATGAAGCTTCGTACGTACAATAAGAACGCTCTTGTTTTTGTGGGCCAACGAAGTAGAGAATAAGTCCTTACGAACTGTACACATCCAAGTCACTATTTGGTTTTATTCACCTTCCACATCAATTTTAATATTTCCACTTCTTCTTGATTTTATTATTATTTTATATTATCAATTTTCCATGACCACCGAGTACTCCAGAGAACTGGACAAAAATAGGATGGTTTAGCTGTTGATGAACAACCGATTCCACTTCAGAGAGGTATATATATATATATATATATATATATATATATATATATATATATATATATATATATATATATATATATATAGTGGTTAAGAGAGATGTATGCGGCCCAAGTGGTCAGGAGTTCGAGCCCCAGTGGAGACGAGTATATATATATATATATATATATATATCCACTGGGGCTCGAACTCCTGACCACTTGGGCCGCATACATCTCTCTTAACCACTAGGCTAGAGGTCATTTGATATATATATATATATATATATATATATATATATATATATATATATATATATATATATATATGGCCCAAGTGGTCAGGAGTTCGAGAGATGTATGCGGCCCAAGTGGTCAGGAGTTCGAGCCCCAGTGGAGACGAGTTCGTCACAATTATCCATTGCTTCAATATATATATATATATATATATATATATATATATATATATATATATATATATATATATATATATATATATATATATATATATGGAAAATTCTACAATACATTCGAAAATTCTACAATACATCTGCTGGAAATGGATGTATCGATACATCCGAAATCTGGACCGTTGGATGTTAATCCAACGGTTCAGATTAAATTCAGATAAAATAATACATGAGACATCATTTAATGCTGATTTAGACTTTTGACCTGTTGGTAACTTACTTTAGCAGGTCATTCTTCACTTTAATTTTTTCAATAAACACCCTAAATTAACTCATACTTACTCTATCTTTCGTCCATCCAAATTAATCTGAACCTTATAATTTTTTTTTTTTGGTTACAGGCCATGGTAGTCGTGGTGGTGCTGGTGGTGGTGGAAAGAGAAGCGGAGATGAAGAAGGAAATAAGAATCGGTTCGGATCGCGTCGAACGTCGTCGAGCCCTCCTAGAACAACGAGGAGTACCAGCTGCGCCGAGAAGAATCGGTCCGCTTCGCGTCGGACGTCGTCGAGACCTCCTCGAACAAGGAGAAGTACCAGCGGCGCCGCTCTAATTTTACTGTCCATGCCATTGTCTTAAATTTTATTTTTTATTTAACAATTTCATATTTTGTTAATAAGCTACATGTCATGGTGGTGGTGGTGAACTGAGGAAACCTGCTTCTGAGGTCGGGCGGATTATTTTTTAACTTTTCTAAAGATAATATTTTCGAGGAGAATATTTTTTTTGGGAGAATGACCATTCTCTTTGCTTTCAATACGGCGAATGGACGGAGAATGGTACATTTAGGACGGAGAATGGACGGAGAATACGGCGAATGACCATTCTCTTTGCTTTTAATACGGCGAATGGACGGTAAATACGGCGAATGGACGGAGAATGGCCATTCTCTTTGCTTTTAATACGACGAATGGACGGAGAATGGCCATTCTCTTTGCTTTTAATACGGCGAGTGGACGGAGAATGGTACATTTAGGACAGAGAATGGACGGAGAATACGGCGAATGGCCATTCTCTTTGCTTTTAATACGGCGAATGGACGATGAATACGGCGAATGGACGGAGAATGGCCATTCTCTTTGCTTTTAACACGGAGAATGGCCATTCTATTTGCTTTTAATACGGCGAATGGACGGAGAATGGTACATTTAGGACGGAGAATGGTACATTTAGGACGCAGAATGGTACGTTCTCTCAAATCTCTTCTTTGTGTAAATTAAATCCAAGGAGGACACAATCCCTAATTTTAGTTATTGCTTAGCAGAGTCTGCTTAGTTGTTGTAAAATTGTGGTATTGCTTCTGTGACACTTTCATCTTTAATCTCATGTTTTCTATGAATATGTGTTCTGTTTGATTTTGATTTAGTAATCTTACCGTAATTAGTTTTTTTGTTTCATCTAACAATTTAATATTTTTGTTATAAAGTTACAGGGCATAGTGGTGGTGGTGGAAGGAGAAACGGAGATGAAGAAGAAAAGAAGAAGAAGTTCCGGTTCGCGGCGGACTTCGTCGAGTTCCTCAATCAAGCGGAATTAAACCTCTTATAGAGTTCCTTAATTGAAGTTGATCACGATAACCTTTTGTATTTATCAAACGGATAGTAGAATCTTCCTCGAGCCCTCCTCAATCAAACGGCTAGTAGAATCTTTCTGGAGCCCTCCTCAATCAAACGGCTAGTAGATTGTTTGCTAGTCTCGAAATTTATTTGTCTTTCCATTTTCCTCACTTTTTGTACTTCTCTCTTGCTATATATACAATAGTTTTCTTGTTTCATAGTACTATTATTCATTCTGAGGTACATAGAATAGTTTTCTGAAATACAATAGTTTTCTTGTTCTCAAGATGTCTACTCGTGTGGTGGAAAATGTAGAAGACGTAGAAGATTGGATGCCAGCTCCAAATGAAACCTTCATTCCGCGTATGTTGCGCAAGATTGAAGAACATCTGTCGAAGATTTCAGCTGATGTTGCAAAGATCAATTCTAAGCTTTGTTCATTAGAAATTGAACAGATGAATTTATCTCGGCGTTTTGAGAAGTTTGAAGAATCTCCAGCTTTGAAGAAGGCATCTTCATCTGGAGCCTTTAATAATGTGAAGGTGGTTTCCGTTGTATCTTCTTCCGAAGATGAGGACGTGGAGCTACAGTATCGTAGTAAAGCATTGGACCAATTTCTCGCATTGGACTCTATAGAAGAAACCGACTTTAGCAGTCCTTCTAAAAGAATGCGTAGAAATTTACATCCGGTCACACCATCGAAAAATTTAATAAGGGGTTCAACCTCGAAGCCTAGCAATTGTACTAGTGTTTTCTTCGAGATATTACGACTATATTTTTGCAGATGATAGACCTGACGAGTAAGTAATATGAGTTTTGATTTAATTCCAACAGTTTTTTTCTCCTAATTTATTCGTTTCTTTCCTTAGAGAAATAATATCATCTTGCAACAAAAACTATATGTCTCGGTGGGAGATGAAGACCTTAGCTCCTTTAACGAAAATTAGCAATGGGGTATGTATAGATAGTATATTTCTTCTTAGATGCCATCTATGTTTACTTCGATTCCATCGCTGACATTTTTAATGATTTATTCAGATTGTAGGTATTGTCTCTGCTCTTCTCACCGCGGAGGAACGGAAAAGAACCTCCAATAAAGCTAATGTATGGTTTTTACCAATAAGGATGTCGGTGAGTGAGCATTTTATTCTTCAATGCATATGCATTAACAATTTTCTCGTTTGTTTGTCCTTCGTAATGTATTAATTGATGTGTATGTAGAAAGCTACGTTACCTCCATCCGTCAAAAAGTCTCATGAATTATGGAAGAAGTTTAAATATTTTCAGGATTACATGGGATTTTTAAGCACTTGTAAAGAGGTATTAATGTATTTATGTTTAATTATTAATCCTAATTTTCTGAAAATTTACTAATTTGTTTTACCTAATTATCCTGATTCAGATATACATACCCATTCATTTGGGCGAACACTATACTCTTGCAAGAGTTCTGGTTAAAAAAAGGACTGTTGAAATTTGGGACTCACTTGCATCTAAAGATGATCCGATTCAAAGCAGAACAGTTATAAAAGAAATAGTAAGCTCATATTCATCAATTTTATGAATTGGGTACAAGATACGCGGTATACTAATACATATTGTATTCTGGTAATTGTAGCTTTCAAATTTGGATATCTTTCTCGAAGAAGAGATTTTGAAGCTGAGAGATGCTAGGTTCAGCTTTTCTACTTTTGCAATAAAACGTCCTTCTTATGTTCCCCGCCAAGGCAATTATGTTGATTGTGGGATTTTTGTAATATCATTCATGAAAGACCGATGTAGTCTAGACTACCGTTCTATCGATGTAAGTATGAAAATATGTCATCAAAAACTTCAACTTTTTAGAGCAATATTTTTGATGTTATGTTTGTTATATGCAGTTTGATGCGGAAAAGGAAAGACGCAAAGCTGCTGAATGGATTACAACTTCAGAGCACAATGAAGAGCTAAAAAAGAAGTCCAATCTGATTGAATATAGAAGACGATAATTTTTTTTTCTTCTTCTTTTATATCTAATGTATGGAAACCCCTAATGTATTATGTTCATTTGTTTGTTGAGTTGTAATGACATTTTTGCCAAACGGCTTCAATTCTTTTTGATTAAGCAGAATCATTTCTGTCCTTCAATTAATATAATTAAGCAGAAAGGAGTCTTTTGTCCTTCCATCGAATGACATTTTTGCCCTTCTAATTAATTCAAAACACCCCCAAACCCTTTTATTTAAAAAAGAAAAGAAAAAAGAAAACCGTTTCGTAGCTTCCTCTTCTTCCATAATCCACTCTGTACTCAAACCTAGGTCATTCTCCTCCAAAATCTTCAAACCTTCCTCCCTATTCGCAATATTCACACCATGTCGGCATCAGCGACAGAATCATCACCGGCAGCATCACCAATTAGAGAAGATGCACCAGTTACAGAAAATCCAAAAGCGTTAGACGGAGAACAACAGAAACCCTATTCTAAGAAAGTTGCACAAAGGAAAAAGTTGCTAAACAAAAGAAGTGCAAGAAGAAGTGCAAACAGAAGGTATAACTTTGATTTTATGTTCGCAAATTCTGTATATATTACAAGGAAAATGACATTCTCTGTCATAAAACGCATTTGAATGTTAAATTCTATTCGCCGTTTAATTTGGAACGGAGAATGGAATTCTCCGTCTAACTTGAAACGGAGAATGCCGTTCCCAGTGTTAAAACCCATAAGAATGGCCATTCTCCGACCTAATTTTTTGTTTTTTTTTGTTTTGTAGAAAAAAATCTGTCAGGAACAAGGATTCAAGACTTTTCCGTTCTACCTTCAAGCCAATGCTAAATCTTATGGAGGAGGTCAATCGAGATGTTGGCCGTTTACCTGAGCCAGTTATTGGTTCCTTGAAGAATACCGATTTCTGGAATTTTATCGAGATTTTCTACCAAAACAGAGTCCACGTCTCCGAAGTGGCCAAGTCTCCGAAGGGCTTGAAAATTTAATTGTAAGTTACACAGAAGAAGAAGATGGCGTCGGGTGCTTTGAATTGAGCACCACTGTTAAAATCGTGCCAAGCGTCGAGGATATGGCAGTCATATTCGGTTTACCGCTGAATGAAGAAAGCGATGATGATGTTTCTTACAGAAGATTGATAAAGAAAAAACAACAGCAGCCCACACGACCAGCATCATTGAGCCTGTGTAGAGATCACTTCACAAGATTGCTGGCTAATACCAAGGGCAAACACTCAGAAGTCACAAATAAGGAAGTGAGAGACAAGTTCTCTGAATTGTTACGACGGCTTCGTGGCGGAGATAACGATGTTAATCCAGATGATTTGGCCAAGCTAATAATCTTCCACTTGTGCCAAACAGTATTCTTCACAAAGTCTGACGGTTCAAATTTGTCATACAGATTCTTGGCCTTGGTAGACAGTGTGGACGTCATCAACAGTATATGCTGGCCAAGGTTAATCCTGTCATATGTAATAGATAGCATAAAGAGGAGTAGAAGCAAAACTGAACAGGGGGATTACTCAATGTGTCACGACCTGATCCCAAGAATCTGGGTCTAGTCGGATCATGCCCAGCCTGCACCGTTGTTGAGACGGCGGCAGTAAGCTGTTCAGTAGCAGGTATTCACAACAACACAAGTACATTTGTCACAACTGTTCTATTCGGAATTTGAAACTTTATTTGATAAAATATTCAAAAATACAACTGGAAGGGAAATGCTGAAAATAAAACTACAAACTCCAAATAAAGAAAAATGCAGAAAAGGAAAACTATCTAAGCATCTGGTTCAGAAGTCCCTGGATCGACGTCCTCCAGAGACGGCTCCGGTATCGTCGCAGGGTAGAGGACCGGATCATAATAGCTACTAAAGTATAGCTCGTCATCCTCAGTGTTACCTAAAATGTTGTCTCCAGTCAGGAGGGAGCAAAGTACAATTCATGCTAATTTTAAACAGTTAAATAAGAAATAGAATCATGCAGTTCTAAACAGTTTTAAAACATGTTTGTTACAGTAGAAAACAGTGATTTGAATAGGTAATGACATATGACCGGCTTGGGTTTGTTACAGTAATGGATAAGGGGTTTTGTTACAGTATGGTCATAATCATTACGCTATTCCCCAGTCCCCCGCTATTCCCCAGTCCCCAGTAGTTACAGTACAGTACTCTCGGTGAGAGTTTCGTGTTTGAGTCGTGGTTTAGACATGCAGTAAAACGATTAAATAAATAACTGTAAACTAACACAAACTATACTTGCCTTAGGAAAATGACTGGAGAGATGAGTTGGTACCGAGGAGGAACGTCAGGTACGACTTCGAGTTCCTACAGTTGAGAACTCGACTTAGAACCTTGAATAACCAGGCTAAGTGTGCTAGTTGCAATCTCTAGTAGTAAGTCCTAGTCAGGTTTTAAGTTGTATTAATTTACAGCTAACGATTACGTCGCAACTACGTCCGTTTGATTAAGCCGGTTAATTGGATTATTTGAAAAATAATGCAAGAACCAATTATCTTTGGAAGACTTTGTGTTTTCGTAATATATTTATAAAAACATAGTTTTCTTTTAATGATAAATCATGAACTAGTTATTTACTAATTTTTCATCCATTTAATTAATTCTTGATTAATTATAAAGTTACGCTCTAACTACGATTTAAACATCTAATCAAAAACCACCCAAGATCACATCCACCCAGAAAATAAAATAAAAACCTACGCTACACAATACAAGGGCACAGCTAAACATCCTAGAGTGGGCTTATGCCCTGTACAATTATCTTTTACATCAAATAAGAGAAAAGTGATTTAATTAAATAATTAAAGTGCAGGAATTTAAATATCTAATAATAAATAACCTAATATTAATTAAAATAATTAAAAGAAAGCTAAGAGTCTCAGACTCGGTCCATTCCTCAAAATTCGGCTAATACCACAACGTCCGGTCGGACCGGTGCGTTTGCATTTCGCCGGGGCCCACAGACCGCTACGGTCGTCGCCCGAAAATCAGTTTAAAAATTCATTTTCGAAAGCCAGTTTTAAAATCAATATAAATATAATTTTGTAAAAATTTGGGCATCACTTCCTCTATTTCGGGACAAACTCAAAACTGGGAAATGCGCCACGAAAAACCTGCAAATATTTCCAACCCAAAATAATCCACAGAATATATCCACCAAAATAATCCCAAGCCACAGAAAATAATTCCAACTCCACCGAATAATTCTCGAAAAGTCCGGGAATCTCGTAATCCAACCAAATCACACCAAAGCAACACAGAAAAATAATCTAACGCAGCTAAACGATAATATACGCAGCTAACCGGATTCCTGAGAGGGAACCGGGGGACCGATCTATCATCATCGACTCTACGGGGGACGAACTACTGTGATTATCCAGAAATTACCAGATTCCGTTGGCGGGGAGCCGCGGGAAAAATCTCGGGAAAAATCCGAAACTAAGTTCGGCAGCAGGTCGAAGATCCCGAACAGCGACGTCGCGAATCCCAGATCCAGCCACGCACAGAAGGGAGACGCGCCCGGACAGCGAAGAACCGCGGACAGCGACTCGGGTGCTGGCCGCGGGAGGCGGACAGCGACGGGCAGCGGAGAACCGTGAAGGGGCGCTGGACAGCACAGCGGGGCACCGACGGCGCGGGGCGCTGTCGGCCGAGGGGGGTGCGCTGACGCGGCGGGGGAACCGCGCGGAGGGGGCTCGGGTCCGAGGCGAGCTCGGGGCACGCCGGAGGCGCGGTCGGCGGGAGAAATCTCGCTGAAAGGGTTTGCTCGGGAAACCCTTCGACAGAGAACAGAGAGAGAGGGAGAGAGAGTTGGATATTTGTGAGAGTTTTCTTTCCAGAAGTAATGTGGGGAAAAGAGAGAGAGAGAGAAGAGTTTTTGAGTGAAGTTTGCTCGTGGGTTCTGTTGAGGAGACGTGGGGAGTTTATTGGGGAGTGGGGGTAGTACTGTGTGGTGGAGAATAAAATGGGGAAAAAGTTTTACCACTTCTCAACTCAACCAACGCTGGTCCTTCGGGACCAGCAAAGAAATAGTTTTATTTTATTTTATTATTATTACCAAGTCAATCATTTGATTTAAGAAGAGAAAAGAATTGGGAAAGAAAGGGTTGGGCTCAGGCTCGAACTCGGGTCTGGGTCGAAACATTCAAAAGTCCCAGTTCTTTATAATTTTCAAAATCCTTTTCACCCAAGAATAATTAATAATAATATTAATAATAATAATTTTGAAAACGTTTTTTATTATCAATACGAAAATTCTATTTAAAAAAAAAAATCTAACTAAAGAAAACTGGGTTTCACAATCTTCCCTCCTTAGAAAATTTCGTCCTCGAAATTAAAGTAAGGTAGAAAAGACAAACATGTACGGGTACTGCGCTCGTAACTCAGGTCCAACCATAAGAATTTCTGAGGCAGTCGTGGATGAGACGGTTTATGGGTGAAGGTTGTAAGAGTGTTGTAAGCATTTGGTTGTAACCGTAGCATTATATCCCCAACTTCCAATAAGGAATAGGAAGAGTCGGTTAGGAACGTGTATAAATATATAGGGTCCCCATTCATCTGAGTAGGTTGCACATTTAACATGGCTCCAAAAAGATCATCTGGTTGGGAACCATTGCCAGAGTCTTCTTCCAGTCGTCGTCGAGTCTCTCCGCATGGAGCACCCTCTGCGTCGCCTCCGGCCCATGACTGGCTGGCAGCGACTGCGGACTTCCTGACCTCCTGCGGGTTTTCACTGGAGGTCATCGCTCGACCTCTTCATCCGGCGCCCAACTTTGACCTGTTGCCGATCACTCCGGAGGAACGGGATTCTCTGGAGAAGAGGGAAGCGTTACGCCGCCTGTGCCATAGGGCGGGTGTGCGCACCCTGTAGGACTTTGCGGAGATCCTTCGCGAGGCCAGTGAGGGCTAGACTTTTTTTTTCTTTTCATTTTTTACAGTTTTTTGTCCTCCTCTTGTATACTTCGCCGGAGAATGTTCCGGCGACGAAGCTGGAATTTAATGAAATATAATATTTTGTTAACTCAATTTGTTTTCGGCTACAATCAAACTTTAACAACCTTCTTACAACTTACACCAATTTGCTAACTATAGCATTGCTCTTTATAATTAACAAATCTTGTTACGTCAAATCCATATATCAGCGACGATATTCCCATCAATGACTTGTTACGTCATAGAATTGATTATGTTGCCAGCGTCAATCTTGCCGTCAAATCCATCTTAAATATGATTACAAAGTAAAATAGAGGACAACTTTGAGTGTTTCAATTTTACTCTTTTCAAGTACATATAGTCTTCTTATTTTCAAAAATTTAATCAAATATTCGAAACATGGAAATATTGAGATTAAACTTCACATTCTTAAATATGTTGTCAAATTTTTTTAAATAAACATGTTTCCACCACATTTTTTCTGCCAAATTTTTCAATAATTTATACGGAACACGTGGATATATACTAGTAATAATAGTAATAAATTTAATTTTGGAAAGTAGTTTTTAAAATTAGGGTCTCAAAATCCCAAAAGATTTATGTAGTGATTTCACATGGATATATACTAGTAATAATAGTAATAAATTTAATTTTGGAAAGTAGTTTTTTAAATTTAATAGTAATAAATTCGACCGTCTTATACTAGTAATAATAGTAATAAATTTAATTTAAGACTCAAAACTATTCTAATTTTTTCCACTTTCCAAGGTCACATAAGACGGTCGAATTTTCCCTCTACTTCTCTCAAACCCTCTTCCTTCTCCCAAACCCTCTTCTAATCAAAATGCCGCAGAAGAAACAACGACCGTCGCCGAAGGGGAAGAATCCACAAAGGGATGCGATACAGGCCCGAAGGGCAGAACTTACAAGGGCGGCAAAAAACCAAGATTATGGTCGCTAGGGCAGAGGCCGAAAGGGCAGCGGCGGAAGCAGCGACGGCGGCAGCGACGATGAAGGCGGAGGCGGCAGCCAAGCCATGTGCAAAAAAGGCTAAAAACACTCATTGCTCGACAAAGACCGAAAAATCTATCTTCGATACAGAGTCGTCGGAAGACTCAACTTATGAAGATCGAAGGCGTACTCAAGCGAAGGCTAAGGTGGCAACGGATACAGAGTCATCAACGTACTCTGTGGATTTTGAATCCTCATCAGAAGAGGAAAATGAAGAGGAAGAGCAATCATCAAATAAGTCCCAGGCTGGAGAGGAGGTTAAAAAAATTTAAAGACGCAAAAACTAAGAAGATTTACATTAAATATTTCAAGAAAAAGGCTGTTATGCCTGAAAGATCAATTAAGATGGATGATGTCGAAGACGAAGCTTTCCTGGATATATTAAAATTCTATCAATTGGAGAAACTGAACAAATCCTGTCTTGAGAAAATCTTCCAAACAATAGTAAGAGAATTTTACTCAAATCTTCTGGCTGAAATTAAAGAAAAAGAAGAGGATCAACCACTGGTATTTCTGAGAGGAAAACTGATTAGGGTAAATGCTGCTGTCATCAACGAATTTTATGGATTTGATCCAGTTCCTGAGTTTGATATGAAAGATATTGATAATGTTTCCATGACGGATGCAATTCATGAGATTACAGGTGTTTCGATGGGTGCCAAGACCCCTCAAAATGTATACAAAGATCAATTAAAAATTTTGTATAAATTGTTGCATGCCTACGTATCTCAAACACTCAACCCTACTGGACATGCGTTTTCCATCCATCTCGAGAGAGTAAAATTTCTTTATTATATGGGGAAGAAAAAAAGGATGGATATAGGTTCCTACATGTTCAGTAGAATGATGCATCTCGTGGTAAAACCAACTGCAAGGACAGCTCTCACTTTCGGAGGATTTGTATGCTCGATGGCTAATAAACATTCTGTTCCAAGCTTAGCAGGGGATGTTTATATTAAAAACAAAGGCCCCATGAGAAAACTAACCTTCACTCGAATGTTTGGAAAACGGGCAGCAGCTGCAAGCAAACCATCAACATCTGGAAAACCATCAACTTATGGAATCAAAAACACTAAGGACATGGTTGATGACCTATACAATTTTGTTGCTGCAAACTTTGAGAATGTTTTCAAAGAGATGAAGACTATATCCGACAACCAGAAATTGATTCTGGATAAGATTAACCAGATAGAGGTTGAATTTGCTGACCAAGAATAAGATTTTTCTTCCCTCGTGAAGAAGGTAAATGGGGCTATCCCAAACTCTTATGTAAAAATACACACTGTGCATATTGACACTTTAATGCTAGCCATCACTTTGATACTTCTATTTATGTTTCTGGATGTCATTTCTACATATAAAGTGAGTCAATACTGACTATGATTTTTCTTAATCCGTCCCTCAAGGTGTAGGTGAAGGATATTTTGAGAAAGAAGAAGTAGGAAAAAAGAAAAAGAAACAAGAAGAAGAAGATGGAGACGGCTATGAAGATTCATCTTTTGAGTTTTGAATGTCTCTTATTTCAATTTGGATATAATATTTAACTTGTAATATGGTTCTGAATATTTGTTGGTCATGACGGACAAACTAAATTTGTGTTTGAAATATTGTAAGACTAAACTTTTCGCTTGTACTAAGTGCATAGTTCGTAATTTGTTTTGAAAATGTAATATGGTCTTTAATTTAGAGTAGGTCTGATATTTATTTGGATTATTGTATTGTGAATTATGCAGGTTCTATGTTGAATTACTAACGTGGATTGGGCAGATTACTGTAACGTAGATTGGGCAGATTACTGTAACGTAAATTATGCAGATTACTGTAACGTGAATTTTGCAGTTTATTGGACTTGGAATGAAGTATACTTAATTTGATTATGATTTTTTGGTTGAAGCGTTTATTTGGTTGGCAGTTGGTCTTCATAGATGATATTGATATTTTGGTGTATTCTTTTGATTTGCAGATGCCCATCACAGATTTCATGAGTCCTGGGTGCATTCCTAGGGTTTACAGGTGGCCTCATTACGGATGCATTCCTGGGATCACTGAAACTTTATTTGATTGTAATGTGTTTTGCTTTCTGTAAAAAATCATTACATCGATGCCATCAGTATGAATTCGATGCCAGTGCCTCTTCATCCCTTGTTATTGCTGAAGCAAAATTGTAATCCTGCCTGTTCATCCCTTGTTTTTGAGGAAACATAATTGTAATCCTGCCTGTTCATCCTTTGTTATTGCCATCAGTACATCGATGCCATCAGTATAAAGTCGATGCCAGTGTAATGCATAATGTAATATAAGAAAAATTCTCTTTGATAGTAGGTTAATTATATTCAAACATTCGCAAGAAATTTTGTTCAGCCATACAGTGGAAGCCTGATAAAATGATATTCGGATTATTTTGAAAATGATTTAATATTAAATGAATGTACTATGGTAAATGATATTAAAAATACTGTAAATATTTGGTGAAAAAAATATGAGATACTTGAACATTTTCAGTCCTAAATGTACCATACTTTATTAAAAGCACAGAGTGTCCGTTCTCCGTTTTCAAAGAACGGAGAATGGCCATTCTCCATGTTAAAGGAACGGAGAATGGCCATTCTCCGTGTTAAAAGCAAAGAGAACGGTCATTCTCCGTCCATTCGCCGTGTGAAAAGCAAAGAGAATGGCCATTCTTCGTCTATTCGCCGTGTTAAAAGCAAAGAGAACGGCCATTCTCCGTCCATTCGCCATGTGAAAAGCAAAGAGAATGGTCATTCTCCGTCTATTCGCCGTGTTAAAAGCAAAGAGAATGGCCATCCTCCGTGTTAAAAGCAAAGAGAATGTCCATTCACCGTCCAAATAAAATATTCTCTTCGAAAAAATTATCATTAGAAAAGTAAAAAATATTTCGTCCGATCAATACAGATTTTTTTTTTAAATAAGTGAGCAGATGATCCGCCCGACCTCAGAAGCAGGTTTCCTCAGTTCACCACCACCACCGTGACATGTAGCTTTATTAACAAAATATAAAATTATTAGATGAAAAATAAGATTTCTGACAATGGCATGGACAGTAAAATTAGAGCGGCGCCGCTGGTACTTCTTTTTGTTCGAGGAGGTTTCGACGACGTCCGACGCGAAGCGGACCGATTCTTCTCGGCGCAGCTGGTACTCCTCGTTGTTCTAGGAGGGCTCGACGACGTTCGACGCGATCCGGACCGATTCTTATTTCCTTCTTCATCTCCGTTTCTCTTTCCACCACAACCACCAACACCACCACCACGATGGCCTGTAACCAAAAAAAAAATTACGAAATATTAAATTGGATGGACTTTTGAGAGAGTAAATATGAGTTAATTTAGGGTGTTCATTGAAAAAATTAAAGTGAAGAATGACCTGCTAAAGCAAGTTACCAACAGGTCAAAAGTCTAAATCAGCATTAAATGATGTTTCAACACTATTATTCAATCCGAACCATTGGATCAACATCCAACGGTCCAGATTTCGGATGTATCGATACATCCATTTCCAGCGGATGTATTGTAGAACGACCCTATATATATATATATATATATATATATATATATATATATATATATATCGGCTGGGTGTTCACGGGACGGCCACGGTCCGGTGCTAGGGGCCCAAAGAAATGGACATTAAATATATATATATATATATATATATATATATATATATATATATATATATATATAATTTTAACAATTTACATGTTTCTGGAATCGCTTCCACTGGAATTTGAACTCCTGATCACTCGGACCACATGCATCTCTCTTAACCACTAGGCTAGAGGTCATCTTATATATATATATATGTTTTTTTTTTGTTAAAAATACCATGTATATTAGTCTTTTTCATATAGAGATACCACTAAAAATGTCTTCACTCTCCATTTGAGTCTTTTTCATATAGAGATACCACTAAAAATGTCTTCACTCTCCATTTGATTTTGAATAAAATGAAAGCAACTAGCTAGTACCTAGTTTTTATAATCAAAACTTGTGACTTCCCAGCAAGAGGCAACAAAAAAAATTGACTTGGTAGACAACATCAAGAATAAAAGGTCCGATAATTAAAATAGAATACCAGTGAAGATAAGGACACGAGTGTCACTCAACATAGTTGCCGAAGACATGACACTAGCGAGGATATAAGTTACAAGTATATTTTTATTTAATTTTAAATAAATAAAAATACTTATAACTTTTATTATTATTATTATTCTTATTGTTATTTTATTTTATTTTATTTTTGGTGTCCTTTCAAGTCGAACAGTGGTTATACAAGCCACCAAGCCGTCCGAGGGAGAATTCGACCTAAGACATGTACTACTTGGACGGCCTCATGCACTACCACTAGGCTAGTGCCAGGAACTTTTATTACATTAGTTGCTTGATTTTGTAACAAACATGATGACAAAATAATGGTTTTCACCTTAATTAGGTGAGAAGGAAATTAAAGGCACGGCTTAAGACAAAATAATGTATTCACCTTAACTAGAAAAGAACTAAGAAAACTTCATCTATAGTTTAAAAATTCAAGTCCAGGGTTGTTGATCTAAATTTAGTTTATGAAATTTAGAATCACATTTGAACTTAAAAGAATTCAAATTTCCGAATATAAAAGTAAATAACAAGTCCTATGAAAATGTTTCGTCGTGATCAAGACGAGGGACACACATGGAATATATGTATGATTTATAACAACAATTCCATCGCCCGTTAGTCACAAATCCGTCTTGACTAGCGACTAATCTATTTCTGCTGATGTATTTTGTCGCTAATTTGTAGTATTTTTGTAGTGAATAGTAACTAAAATGAAATTTGTGATTTCAAGTTTTTCGTTTCAGTTACATTTCTACATAGATTTTGTAACATCCCTCCCCTTATTATTGCTCCATATGTTCTATCAATTTAGAATAAACATTGATATATGAGACTCTTACTCGTTAGGGATCTAACCGAAATATGGTATAGGATAAGCATACAATGGTAAAAACGAATATAGATGTGTGATTCTAACTGAAATATATATGGTATTGATTGGACATAGATTGATAAAAAAAATTAGTATAAATGAGTGATTCTGATCGAAATATAGGTATAGATTAATGAAAACAGGTATAAATGAATAATTTTAATTAAAATATAATATTTAATAGATATAAATTGTTAAAAACGAGTATTGATAGATGATTCTAACGGTAAAATAGTATATAACTCATGAAAACGAGTATAATCAGAAGAAAGTCGAGTCAGGGTTTCTATTAGATTTTTACCAGCTCATTGAAAGCTACAGGCTTAAATTATATATTTCATGTAACCTCGGTCTTTCCCAATGGAAGAGGTGTAATGAACTAATGATATAATTGGTGACTGGTTGGTATAATCTCAGACACATATATATATGTGAGTGTGTGTTATATACTCTCTTATGTAATACTTTCAGTCCGAAAGTCCGCGCACGCGCACATATACTGTATTTGTATCGTATCGTACCGCACTCGATATATATTTTTGCTGTCCTCACATTAATTCTTCCACATAAAATTAAATGTGCTTCTCCAGTTGCTCGAACCTAAAACCTCTGAAAAAATGTCTCATTCTAACCACTTGAACTAGAAGTACTTCATATATATATATATATATATATATATATATATATATATATATATATATATGTGTGTGTGTGTGTGTGTGTGTGTGTGTGTGTGTCTAGATCAAGATATCAGTCCGCGGAGTCCTGTCGAAATTCTGCCTCATGTGACATCGGATCGAACGGAGCCCATGCGATGCTGCACAATCCAACGACCAAGCATCGCCGAACTTCGATAGAGCTCCAAAAAATGGGACTCCCGATCCGGATCCTATATATATTGATATGTTCATGCATGCATTATAAACCGATATTGGTGGTCAAGATATGGTTGTTGCCATCAGATGACACTAACAGGAAAAAGACACTACTATCTAACTACCCATGTTCTTATTAGTTCATGTTGGCATCTCCGGATTACATTATTCGTGTGACGCAAGTATGTCCCACTCGGAAGCCAAATGCCCATCCCTAATTCCGCCTGCACTTCACTTTGCGGATTAATCCCTGGCGGATGGGCCAATGCAATGATGTTGATAGCAACTATATTATTGTTCTCTAAATTGATCAAGGTACATGTAATTTAAGTGCGCAAGGTCCACGCATTCACATGCATCTATATTAAGCGAACTTTCTCCCATCTCTTAATTTGTATGGCATATATATATATATATATATATATATATATATATATATATATATATATATATATATATATATATATATATATTGAAATAAGGTAATTGTGGCGAACGCTCCCATCGGAAATCGATCTCCTGACCACTCGGACCACTCGGGCCGCATGCATCTCTCTTAACCACTAGGCTAGAGGTCATCTGCATATATATATATATATATATATATATATATATATATATATATATATATATATATATGCAGATGACCTCTAGCCTAGTGGTTAAGAGAGATGCATGCAGGAGTTCGAATCCCAGTGGGAGCGATTCCAAAAACAATTTATCTGGTTCAAAAAAAAAAAAAAAAAAAAAAAAAAAAAAAAAAAAAAAAAAAAAAATATATATATATATATATATATATATATATATATATATATATATATATATATATATATATATATATATATATATATATAGGGTTCTGATCGGGAGTCTCGTGGAGTCCCGTCGTCCTCGACTGTTGGATCGAGCGGACGAGCACGTGGGCAGATGGTGCGCTGGGTGGGGGGGTGGGGGTGGGGGGTGGGGGTGGGAGGGGGGGGGGGAGGGCACTACTAAAATACAGCAAATTGGCGACGGAGGATTAGCGACGGATCGTATCCGTCGGCCATAGCGGCGGCCTCGCGACTACCTTGTGACTGGCTAGTCAGAAAGCAATGTATATTTTTTTTTTAGTTTTTTTTTTGCGTCAAAATCAGTCGCACATCCGTCGCTAATTTGACGAAACTTTAGCGACGGATTCATGTCCGTCGCTAATATGTCGCACATTGTGGCGGCAAAATCTGAAATAAATGGCGCGCTAAATTAGTGTTTATGTGGCGACGGACGTTCCGTCGGTAATCTAGTTGGTATTTAGCGTCTACCTACCGACGGAAATATCCGTCGGTAATCCGTCGCTAAATACTGTAACCTAACTTAAATTGACCGACGGGGGGGGGGGGGGGGGGGGGGAGGATTTTTCATTCCCCAAAAAACTCTCTCTCTTCCCTCTCTCTCTCTCTCTCTCTCTCCGGCGAGCTCTCTCTGACGGATCACATTCTCCGGCGGGATATCTCTCTCTCAGGTATGCTCTCTCTCTCCCCCCCCTCTCTCTCTCTCTCTCTCTCTCTGTTTAGGGCTTCGGGTTGGTGGGGGGGTCGGCTATCACTGGGGCCGGCGGGGTGGGGGGGAGGTTGTTGAGGGCGGGGGGCAGGGTAGGGTTTAGGGTTTCGGGGCAGGGGTAGGTTTCGGGTGGGGGGGTAGGCCGGCTGTCGCGGGGGCCGACGGTGATGGGGGAGGGAGGGAAGGCGGGGGGTGGATGGTGTTGGTGTGCGAGGCGGGGTGAGGGGGAGGGGGTGGGTGTTTGCTGTCGGAGGGGGGGGGGAGGGGGTGGGGTGGGGGTTTGCTGTCGGGGGGGTGAGGGGGAGGGGGGGTGGGTGTTTGCTGTCGGGGGGGGGGGGGGATGGGTGGGGTGGGGGTTTGCTGTCGGGGGGTGAGGGGGAGGGGGGTGGGTGTTTGCTGTCGGGGGGGGGAAGGGAGTAGGGTGGGGGTTTGCTGCCGGGGGGGAGGGGTGGGGGAGGGTGAGGGGAGGGGGTGGGGGGTGGGGGGTTTGCTGTCCGACGGGGTAGGGGAGGGGGGTGGGGGGTATCGGTGGTTTCGGATCGGACCATTCCTATGAGTATCGGTGGTTTCGAATCGGTGTATCGGATCGGGGGAGGGGGTATAGGTGGTTTCGGATCAGACCAATCCTATGAGTATCAGATCGGGGGAGGGGGGGTATCGGAATCGGTATCGGAATCGAAATCGGTATCGGACCGATACTGACCGATACCGGTACAGTTTGGCAAAATAGGTCGAAATACAAAGAAGAAAGTCCTCAAATGGAAGGAAAAGAGTCAAAACTCCTCACCATTGGCAACCCTATTGCATGGGGTTCTTATTTGATGTCTCTACACTATTTAATGCAATTTTGAGGATTTACAATGCATATACCTATTGGGAGATGGATTTTCTAATAAAAATGGCTCCAAGATCTAAAAATCCTCAAGCTCCAAGTGCTCCATCCTCTAATCTCATACAACTGATCACTAACTCTGATACTTGGATTACTGACCTCTCTAACTCATGTATCCTAATTGCTAATAAAATACTAACTCATAATACACCCTCATTTTACAGATCCAAAGACACCAACACAAGACACTCATACAACTGAACAGTCAAAATAGTACCCATGTCCTCACTGATTGTAGGACTGACACCAACTAATATCCCTTCTCTTCATGACAGTCGCCACATTCTCTCTTCATTTCTCGATCTTACCAGATGGCACCCATGACCCGAGGAGCGGCACATCATTTGAGGGAAATACTGAATGCTGAGGTGGCTCCTCCTACTGTTAAGGAGGAAGTGGCACCGGTAGCTAGTGAGACCGGGAGTTCTATTCATCCATCACCAGTAGCTAGTGAGACCGGGAGTTCTATTCATGCAGCACTTGCAAGGGACTACATCTCTCCTAACGCCGTCGATCCCACTTATTCGAGGTGGTTGCGTGATCGTATCACTGAGCGTTTGCGTGAGCTGCGTGGTTCTCATTAGCTATTACTGAACTTATTTGTATTGGGTTGTTTTTGTATTAGACTATTTGTATTGGACTACATATATGAATTAGTACTGTGTCAATCTCTGGATTGTATTGGACTACGACATGGTAATCAGGACATAGTCCCTGCAGCCATTCGACTGGCGAGGCAAAAACTATGTAACCGTAGATGAAGTTGACTGTCCTCCGACCCTCATCCCTCGGCAATGATGATACGACAACCAGTCGGAGAGGATACTCTGAGAGATCCATCTGAGTAGGACGTATACTTTGAGAGATCACCTTTACAAGAATGATATCAGTAGTGGGATTGAGTGTTGGAGGAGATACTATCAGAGTATATGTCCTACTCAGATGGGTCTCTCACCGTTACTATTTTTTTTCTGACAGCATGGTGGATGTGCTCCGTCAACAGATTCTTGCTCCGAGCTAAAACTTTGCCCCGGAGCTCAAGTGGACATCCTTCATGTAGAGCTCGAGCGAGAGGTACCTGACAGCATGGTGGTCTCCTTTGTCAAAAGATTCTTGCTCGTTGTGGGACGAGCAAGAATCTTTTGACAAAGGAGACCACCATGCTGTCAGGAACCTCTCGCTCGAGCTCTACATAAAGGATGTCCACTTGAGCTCCGGGGCAAAGTTTTAGCTCGGAGCAAGAATCTGTTGACGGAGCACATCCACCATACTGTCAGAAAAAAAATAGTAACGGTGAGAGACCCATCTGAGTAGGACGTATACTCTGATAGTATCTCCTCCAACACTCAATCCCACTACTGATATCATTCTTGTAAAGGTGATCTCTTAGAGTATACGTCCTACTCATATGGATCTCTCAGAGTATCCTCTCCGGTTGGGTTGTGTTCTGAGCCATCCGTTCTCACACTTAAAACACATGAATTAGAACTGTGTGTCAATCTTTGTTTTGTATTTTCGACGAACCTAGGAATTGGATTCTGTATTTTGTATTTTGGATTCTGTATTTTGGCTCCAGCTCCACCTCTATTTGCATTAATCTACGGTACGACATGGTGATCAGGACATAGTCCCTGCAGCTATTCGACTGGCGAGGCAGAAACTATGTAGCCGTAGATAAAGTTGACTGTCCTCCGTCCCTCGGCAATGATGATACGACAACCTATCACTATATCTTATATAGTAGTAGATGATGTTTTAGTATTACATTATGTGAGTTCATCTGATTCTGTTACATTCTTCAGATACTAGATACTAGATTCGATAAGAACGTATACTACACCATAGTACAGAACATAGATGATTCACACTAATGTATGCTAGAATGAACTTTGGGTGTGTTCTGAGCCATCTGTTCTCACACTTAAAAAATATATGAATTAGAACTGTGTGTCAATCTTGTTTTTGTATTTTCGGCGAACCTAGGGATTGGATTATGTATTTTTATTTTGGATTCTGTATTTTGGCTCCGCTCCACCTCTATTTGCATTAATCTACGGTACGACATGGTGATCATCACATAGTCTCTGCAGCCATTCGACTGGCGAGGCAAAAACTATGTAGCCGTAGATAAAGTTGACTGTCCTCCGTCCCTCATCCCTCGGCAATGATGATACGACAACCTATCACTATATTTTATATAGTAGTAGATGATGTTTTAGCATTACATTATGTGAGTTCATCTTGATTCTGTTACATTCTTCAGATACTAGTCACGCCCCGCCCGTAGGAGCGATCGTCCTCTAGACGTGATGCCGCACGAGCCTAGATTGCGCTCGTGTAAGGCAGGTTCCATAACGGCCGATTTCAGCGGCTGCGACGGGATCGTCGCACAGAAGTCCCGTACAGAGACATTGAATGATAGCAGCGAAAATTAAGAACAAACAAAGTTATTCAAAGAAGCTCTTTATTGATATTGAAATAACGGTTACATTGGGGGCGCAAGGCCAATATTATAATCACTCAAGCTCACTCTTCTCACATTTTACAAGTTCACTCAGCTCTCTCTCATCTCTCAATTACAAGTCTTGATCCAGCGGATGCTTCGGAAGGCGACGTCCATATATTATGTCCTGTATAAGTCTTTACTCCATGCGACCGTGCGCTTCGAATCGCCAAGGAACTCCGTGCCTCGACGCATCCAAGCGAGCTCCGCGCCACGAGCTTCTACCTGTGCCTGCACATGGAAACTATGTGGGTGTCAGTACTCAACTGTACTGGTGGAATGAGCTCCTCGCCCACCCATACAAACCCAAACGTTTGATTTACTTTGTGCAACATAGTCACTTCTTATCGATTGTCTTTCTAGTCTTGCCTTAGGATCAGTTTATGACCGACGCCTTGCTTATTTTTGTCTTTAGACTATCCCGTGCTCGCAACATCAATGTTAACTCAACAATGTTAACCTATCAAGTCGTGTTTGCCTTACGGCCAAAATCAGAGACGCAACTATGCGATAGTACCCAATTCCTTGTGACCGTACTACATATCCATCATACCGTGCCTCGCAACTCAATGTGACTCAATCGTATCGCCGCCTTGCGGCCCTTTGCTACTAACTCATCATCCGACCCAATCCAAGACTTGTGGGCTAAGTGCCACTCGACCAACTTTACCTTGCGGCGTTTCCTGACTTAGACTCAAGACAACTCAAACCAACTTATGCAACTTATATGCCGACAACTTAAGACCGACGCCGCATCTCGTGCCGAAGCACGTCGCCTATGTTGATGACAAATCTTAGGACCAAACCTTGTGTTCTAAGTGTACTCACATCCAACTGACTCAATCCAAAGGCACACATGCGGATTTCTGCCCGTGCCGACCCATCTATATGAATTGGTCACTAACATCACAAGCTATCCTGGACTATAGCCTTGCCATTCGGCGACCCTTTCAGCGCAAGTAGCTAGCCCCGCTGAAAGTTCCCGAATGACCCGAGCGGTTCGTCCAGCTACGGCTATACCGTGTTTCCCTCCGAAACGTCGCGGTCCCATGGCGCCCAGGGTTGTCGCGCGTGGAAACTCCTCATTGTCGACAAGTTGTCCAAAGACCATGCAAGACTCGACACAAACTGACGTCTCACACAGTCATTCCTCTTCCAATGTTACCATCTCTTTCAAAACCAATATCAAGCCATCTATCATTTGAGACCCCTCGACGACCCAGGTCGTGAGCATTCTTTCTATCATTTGAGACCCTCGACGACCCACAGTCGCGAGCATTCTTTCCATGTTACCATATCATTTCATTCAACTCAATGCCTATTCGATAGTCCTTCCTCCAAATCTCATTCAATCAACCGTGGTTCCTGCCTTAACACTAGGTCCGTGCATCGTGCCTCAAACCGACTTCCGTTCTACGCGACGCTATCGCCCAAGTCATAATTTATATGACGGGGCTTGGGATCGTGGGACTATTTAACCTGACAAACCGCAGAATGAGTGGGACAGCACTTGGAATGACTTAGGTCGACGGACATAACTTTGCCTAACTTACTCAGCCTACAACTTAACGATCAAAGGCCGCGTCAAGCCTTGTCTCGATGGAACGTGCCGTGCACGCGTTCAACTTTGAACGACCAAGTCATTTGGGTGCCTAGGCTTATGGCACAAGCTGTGCACGCAACTTAACTCATGGGGCAAGCCAAGGCTATGCCAAGCCTTGGACGACAGGACCGTGCATGCTTTATGAAGCATTCATGCGGGCGACGCCTATGACTTAGGCTATGTTCATAACTTTGCCGACCTCAACCAACTTTCCTTCTCCCAAGCCACGGGACGAAGGATCGAGTGTCATTTTTAAAGCACGCCGTGCACCAACTCTAAGCCGACCGTTGGACCATTCCATATTCTAACTCAATTCGATCCGTCGGGATTATTCCCTTTAGCTATGTGGATTCGTCTCTTTTATTATCAAGCCTACTTGTGCAAGTTGAAAACATGCAATTTATTATGTGAAGGCTAAGATGAGAAAAGTTCACCGAAACTATCCCACCTGAGCGAGCGGTCGCTTCGACCGAGCGATGTTTTCGAGTAGCCGTTGCAAGGCTAAGTCCGAACGCTGTTGGCATTTAATTCTGCCGATTGACTGAGCGGGACGGGACACTACATCATATACCACTCAAAAAAGTTTCGTCCTCGAAACTAACTGAGTACACTTATCGACTTATCACTTATTCAACATTCAAGAACTCTCGCACACACTACGCCTATGCGTTTCCCAAATCCGAGCCACGCTCGTGCTACTATCAATCTTTTTTTTAATACGATTTCAACATCCTCGACACTTCCCCGTTTCTCAAGCCTTACTTGATTCAGCGTATCACTTAGTTTGGATCGTGCACATATTCTAGGCGTCCCTAAAATACATGCATTTCAACCAAGCCTTGTGATAGTGAACCCAATTCCATCTATCGATCCATCCACTCAATCCTTTAAATCAATCCTACCGATGCTAACTCTCGTAACATGGACATCTCGTCTAGCCGCTAGGCAATCTCTTAGGCTAAGGTCAATTGTCAGTATTGGAATCACAGTTCCCAAACAACGATATCAATACTGACCCCATCCTAAGGTCAACCAAGTTGATAGTACGGAATTTTCTACCCAAGCTCGCATCACTCCGATTTTTAAACATCGAGCATCGATTTCCTACACACATCCCAATAATCATCGCACGGGGTTCGAGTCATTCAGCAAAGCCATCCTACGACAACTCACATTCAACCAATTTTACGACGTAACAAAATCGTCCGTTCAACAAACCATCTTCACATAGTCAATCTCTTCGAACACGTTCGACATAATCCGCCTATCAATCCTTCCAATTCAAGCACGCTACGACATAATTCATCGCTAAACCATAATTTCACATTCCTCATTTCCTAAGTCATCTATTCCAATTTACGTAATCGATCATGGGGTCGTCTAGCTTAACAATATGTTGTGCCCCGATCTCACGCGAGTTAGATTATCCACGGTGGGCATGAATCACCATGCACGCTCCCGCGGGATAATTATCCTCATCGGGACGTAACTCTTATTTACGTCTAGACTAGTTCATTCTCGATACACGGATTGGACCTACTCAATCCTCAAGTCTCTTTCATTCATCAGTCGCAAGTCCAAACATCCTCAAGTCTCCTCATCGGGACGTAACTCTTGTTTTGCGTCTAGACTAGTTCATTCTCGATACACGGATTGGACCTACTCAATCCTCAAGTCTCTTTCATTCATCAGTCGCAAGTCCAACATCCTCAAATTTTCTTCGCATCAAGCCAACAAGTCGAGACAATTAAATTTGCCGCATCCTGATTTTTCCGAGTTCGATCATTCCCGCAACATGAATCACCATGTCAACGCTCACGCGGAACGATCGTCCTAAATCCGACGCAACGCATGTGCGAGGCTAGAGTTGCGCTCGCGTAAGACAAGATCGTCGACGTTGTGGCTATCCGCGTAACCAACAAGACACAATCATTTTTATCCGGCATTCATCTCAATCAAAATCCTAAGCATATCATCCAATCGAACAATAACACTTGCACGATCGTCATTCGCCGAGTTAGAGTACCCCCGAGTTATCGCATAGCGATCTTTAATACGCCTCAATACCATCGACGATATGCGTAACCTGACGATCTTCCTTTGCAACCAAATTTTGAGTCGTGCGAACGATGCTATCATCCGACTGGATAATCTCCTCGACATTTAAAATCAAGTTCGATCATTATCCCTCAAATCATCCGCGATATCAAATTTCTCAAACCCAAATTCGTGTATTGTTCATCCATCTATCTTAAGTCATCGACCAACGTATTTTCTCAATTCGCATCAATCCTTTGCTAACTCAAATGTCGAACAATATTCAATCCAATCCTTAGAGTCATTGCGTAACTTCAAAATTCAACTCTCTCATGCACGCTATCTACCTGTCGTGCTAACTTTTCGTATACGATCCGTATCAATTTCCTCGATCCATTTTCACCTACTCAATCATTCTCGCGTTTCATATTTCACACAATCCTCAACCCGTGCACGTCCCGTGCACGTTATTTCTAGTATGTTCGAATCCACTTATCAAACTTTATGACAACATCTCACTCAATCTAAGGCTTTGTATATGTGCGACGCTTGCTGATAGACTCACCGGCACCCCGTATCCTCAATTTATCGATCGACATTCCTGAGCCTATCGCATACACCACTCAGGAATGAAGTCATTTATCAAATCCTCAACTTATCATTTGATTCACACTCTACTTCCTCGAATTTCGTCTGAACGATTTCTTAGATTTCAAGCACGTTCACCTTATATCGCACCGACGATAACATCGTCGTTTGATTGTACCTCTATCGATAGTCATCTCACTTTTACTCAATCGAGTTCAACTCATTCTTGTTCGATACAATTCGAATCCCGCACTCGACTTTTCTAAGGTCGACACAACTTTGGTGTATATGCCCAGCCCGACTTAGCCAATCGCGCTTACGCAAACCATCTTTTTTTTGTTTCTTATCAAAAACTGTTCTCTTACGTTTTGCAAAATAGATAGACTTATTGTATGGACATCCCGTGGGACAATTGAGAGAGAGCGCACCAACGATATCAACTTGCGGAAGCACAATTTAGAGTTTGCGGAAACAACGAGTTAAAGAATTCAATCGATAGTCCAAGGACGTAAAGCAGTGCTCTGATACCATTATGTCACGCCCCGCTCCCGTAGGAGCGATCTTCCTCGCTAAGGCGTGATGCCGCACGAGCCTAGATTGCGCTCGTGCAAGGCGGTTTCCATAACGGCCGATTTCAGCGGGTGCGACGGGGTCGTCGCACAGAAGTCCCGTACAGAGATATTGAATGATAGCAGCAGAAATTAAGAACAAATACAAGTTATTCAAAGAAGCTCTTTATTGATATTGAAACAACGGTTATATTGGGGGCGCAAGGCCAATATTACAATCACTCAAGCTCACTCTTCTCACATTTTACAAGTTCACTCACCTCTCTCTTATCTCTCAATTACAAGCCTTGATCCAGCGGATGCTTCGGAAGGCGACGTCCATACATTATGTCCTGTATAAGTCTTTACTCCATGCGGCCGTGCGCTTCGAATCGCCAAGGAACTCCGTACCTCGACGCATCCAAACGAGCTCCGCGCCACGAGCTTCTACCTGTGCCCGCACATGGAAACTATATGGGTGTCAGTACTCAACTGTACTGGTGGAATGAGCTCCTCGCCCACCCATACAAATCCAACACGTTTGATTTACTTTGTGCAACATAGTCACTTCTTATCGATTGTCTTTCTAGTCTTGCCTTAGGATCAGTTTTATGACCGACGCCTTACTTATTTTGTGTCTTTAGACTATCCCGTGCTCGCAACATCAATGTTAACTCAACAATGTTAACCTATCAAGTCGTGTTTGCCTTACGGCCAAAGTTAGAGACACAACTATACGATAGTACCCAATTCCTTGTGACCGTGCTACATATCCATCATACCGTGCCTCGCAACTCAATGTGACTCAATCGTATCGCCGCCTTGCGGCCCTTTGCTACTAACTCATCATCCGACCCAATCCAAGACTTGTGGGCTAAGTGCCACTCGACCAACTTTGCCTTGCGGCGTTTCCTGACTTAGACTCAAGACAACTCAAACCAACTTATGCAACTTATATGCCGACAACTTAAGACCGACGCCGCATCTCGTGCCGAAGCACGTCGCCTATGTTGATGCCAAATCTTAGGACCAAATCTTGTGTTCTAACTTTACTCATATCCAACTGACTCAATCCAAAGGCACACACACGAATTTTCGCCCGTGTCGACCCATCTATATGAATTGGTCACTAACATCACAAGCTATCCTGGACTATAGCCTTGCCATTCGGCGACCCTTTCAGCACAAATAGCTAGCCCCGCTGAAAGTTCTCGAATGATCCGAGCGGTTCGTCCAGCTACGGCTATACCGTGTTTCCCTCCGGAACGTCGCGGTCCCATGGCGCCCAGGGTTGTCGCACATGGAAACTCCTCCTTGTCGACAAGTTGTCCAATGACCATACAAGACTCGACACAAACTGACGTCTCACACAGTCATTCCTCTTCCAATGTTACCATCTCTTTCAAAACCAATATCAAACTATCTATCATTTGAGACCCCTCGACGACCCATGGTCGCGAGCATTCTTTCTATCATTTGAGACCCCTCGACGACCGACGGTCACGAGCATTCTTTCCATGTTACCATATCATTTCATTCAACTCAATGCCTATTCGATAGTCCTTCCTCCAAAACTCATTCAATCAACCGTGGTTCCTGCCTTAACACTAGGTCCGTGCATCGTGCCTCAAACCGACTTCCGTTCTACGCGACGCTATCGCCCAAGTCATAATTTATATGACGGGCCTTGGGATCGTGGGACTATTTAACCTGACAACCGCAGAATGAGCGGGACATCACTTGGAATGACTTAGGTCGACGGACATAACTTTGTCTAACTTACTCAGCCTACAACTTAACGATCAAAGGCCGCGTCAAGCCCTTGCCTCGATGGAACGTGCCGTGCACGCGTTCAACTTTGAACGACCAAGTCATTTGGGTGCCTAGGCTTATGGCACAAGCTGTGCAACGCAACTTAACTCATGGGGCAAGCCAAGGCTATGCCAAGCCTTGGACGACAGGGCCATGCATGCTTTATGAAGCATTCATGCGGGCGACGCCTATGACTTAGGCTATGTTCATAACTTTGCCGACTCAACCAACTTTCCTTCTCCCAAGCCACGGGACGAAGGATTGAGTGTCATTTTCAAAGCACGTCGTGCACCAACCCTAAGCCGACCGTTGGACCATTCCATATTCTAACTTAATTCGACCCGTCGGGATTATTTCCTTTAGCTATGTGGATTCGTCTCTTTTATTATCAAGCCTACTTGTGCAAGTTGAAAATATGCGATTTATTATGTGAAGGCTAAGATGAGGCAAGTTCACCGAAACTACCCCACCTGAGCGAGCGGTCGCTTCGACCGAGCGATGTCTTCGAGTAGCCGTTGCAAGGCTAAGTCCGAACGCCGTTGGCGTTTTGATTCTGCTGATTGACTGAGCGGAACGGGGCACTACATACTATATACTAGATTCGATAAGAACGTATACTACACCATATGTACAGAACATACATGATTCACACTAATGTATGCTAGAATGAACTTTGGGTTGTGTTCTGAGCCATCCGTTCTCACACTTAAAATAAATATGAATTAGAACTGTGTGTCAATCTTTGTTTTTGTATTTTCGACGAACCCAGGGATTGGATTCTGTATTTGTATTTTGGATTCTGTATTTTGGCTCCAGCTCCATTTGCATTAATCTATGGTACGACATGGTGATCAGCACATAGTCCCTGCAGCCATTCGACTGGCGAGGCAGAAACTATGTAGCCGTAGATAAAGTTGACTGTCCTCCGACCCTCATCCCTCGGCAATGATGATACGACAACCTATCACTATATCTTATATAGTAGTAGATGATATTTTAGTATTAAATTATGTGAGTTCATCTTGATTCTGTTACATTCTTCAGATACTAGATACTAGATTCGATAAGAACGTATACTACACCATACGTACAGAACATAGATGATTCACACTAATGTATGCTAGAATGAATTATGAAAGATTTTCAGTTACATCGGTTATTGGTGAGTACATGATTATAGTAATTCTGTTAGTCTTGTGATACGATTTTTACTCTTCATACTACCAACGTCATAACTTTTCCAGTGCTGCTCCCTCTAATGACGATGAACGCAAAAATCAAAGACCCCCCTCTCCTTTCTCACTCTTCACAGTTCTCACAACAGGAAGGTTCAGTGCTTTCTAGTTCTCTTCCATCCATGCTCTGTACCCATCTGCTCCTCCCTACTTCCCTTCTCTTAATTGACTCTCTCAGCCACATATGATATCCAGCTCAAGTGTACAGTCGGGGGAGAAGAAGTGGACAGGAAGAGGAGGGGGAACCAGCACAGCCGGCGGCATGACCTGGAGGAAGTACAGAGGTTTTGTTAGAGGTGTTGGCGATTTTCCAGAGCCATGGTGGAGGAGAGGAGAAGGCTCCTAAGACTCCGAGGTGGATATCATATGTGGCTGAAAATTTCGATAAACTTCTTATTTATTTTATAATTTGAGTAATTTTCTTTACCCTATATGAAAATTTCTGTTGTCAGAGAGATGGCTCCCAAGACTCCCCGAGGTGGTGCTGCTAGTCGAGGAAGGGGCCGAGGCAAGGAACCCATGGAGGTCGACACGGAGGAAGTTCGTCGTCAAACAAGAGGTGGTGACTGTTAAGGATGAGGTGTTACCAAAGGTCGAGGTCAAGGAAGAACCGATGACCATCAGGGAAGAGATTGCTCCCAAGATTGAAGTTAAGGAGGAGCCACCGTCAGAAAGTAGTAGTATCGGGACCGACCCTCCTGTCCCTACAGAAGACCTCAACTAGATTGAGCCTTCGTATGCAAAGTGGCTGATAGAATGGTACATGCCTCAACGCAACTATGATCCCTGGCTGTGAGGATTCATCGTCTGACTTGCGATTTTTTCTGAGGCATTGTGTTGGATTGTTTACGTTTGGATATTTTGCAAAGTGGCTGATAGAATGGTACATGTCTCAACGCAACCAGATTGAGCCTTCGTATTTGTATTGGGTTGTTTATGTTTGGATATTTGCTATGTATGTTGGGATAGTGTGTTGGATATTGTGTTGGATATTTTGTTGGTCATTGTGTTGGATTTTTTTGTGTATGTTGTGATATATTGGATGTTTGGAGATATTGTGTTGGCAATATGGATATTTGTTGGATATATTGGATGTCGGATATGTTATATTTGTGTATGGTGGATGCTGAATATGTTATTACAGGGAATAGTCTCTTTCCTGCAATTTTTTTTTTCAAAAATATTTCAGTTAGCGACGGATTATCGACGGCTTGCCGACGGACTTTTGCAGGTAGCGACGGATTACCGACGGGTTATCGACTGACATTTGCAGTTAGCGACGGTTTCCTGACGGATTGTCCGTCGGCCTATTTCTGGAAAAATTTCGCGAC
>JANAVB010009223.1:0-16474 GCA_029216955.1 Iris pallida
TCTCGATACGTCGGGTTGATGATGTCCCCTTAAGGAGCTCATAAGGATTGTCATACAAACCCTGTATGTGGATTATATCCGACATGACAAATAAAGTTGTGTGGTACTGTAGGAATCAATCGTAAAGCGCAATACTCTAGAGGGGACGGGGGGAGGGGAATAGAGTAGGTAGCAGAATATTGCTAATTTAAAAAGTTAGCAGCAAAATCATAAAGGAATATCATAAGTAAATAAATGTAAAAGTAGAGATCAGAAAGCAAATGCAAAGACGGCGATGTATACTGGTTTCCCTTTTGTGAGGACTATTCCAGTCGGAAGAACTATAACTTTGAGTTGAATCCATTATGGAAAATACCGCAAATTTTCATACGAAGTCCTTGCAACTTCTACAAACACGAGCTTTGATACGATTTACTCAACCAACTTCAGTTTTGGAGTGCCCTTCTTCAATCAAGCATCTGATTACAATTGCTCTAAAGCTTCTAGACCGTACCGTACTAGCAAATCGACTAGAGGATTGTAATTGGCTTGGGATTTGAAAATTAAAGCTTAGAACACTTTAGAAGAGAGCAGTACGCTTTAAAGAGAAGAGATGAATGTGAATGAGTGAATTGAAATGATCGAAATTCTTCTCTATTTATAGCTTTACCAAAGGCAGAACTCTATCAGAATTCGGGCAGAACTCTATGAGAAAATCTCGGCAGGATCCGTAACTGTAAGAGGACCAACTTCAAAAAGCAACGTTCACTAACCGAACTGTGGCCGAACTCGGGCCGAGTTCTGTCAGGGTTTAGTTAGGTTTTACAAAAATGATTGTTGGAATTTTTTAAATTGTTTTATGCAGTTAGAAGCTTTTTGTAAATAGGGGCCGTTTTTCAAAACATGAGATATTTTGAAAACATATTTAGGGTAGCCTATTTGCCAGTACGACTCGGTATACAATGGTTTCCTAGACTCAAAAATATGAAAATATATTGCATAAAGGAAATACAGACTCGAGTGGCAAACACAGTTTCGGTCTTGAACAGAATGGGTAGCAGTTCTCTGGCAGTGTCGAAGAGTCCAAATAAACTTGAGTAGCCCTTATATCCAGACAGAGTTTGATCGATTGACCATGACTAATGGGCCAACAATCTCTCCCATTTTGATAATTGACAAACCTAGACCGATATAACATCTTGATCAATAAGAGTTGAAAGACAATCAAAATTCTATTGTATCCTAAAAAAATGTTCATATATCCTTCCAAAGATGTTAGATCCTATTTCTTCCCCGTTATCACTTAGCAAGATAATTGCAAAGAGAGAAACCTCCCCCACAATTTATGCATAAGGAACAATTAGTAAAGAAATACAAATATAATATTAGAAAAATAAGCATTTCACAAATAGTTTATATTAAAGCATAAAGTGATAGTGCTATAAGAAGAATAAATGCTAAACTGAAATAAAATATGCTAAGCAAAGCATAAAAAGACGTTCACCATACATCAACTTAGTCAATCACAATCTCAGTGCAAAATAAACTAAAAGATAGAGTACTAAAGATATCTTGGAATGTCGGAGCATTTCCAAGTAAACATAAATATAACAAAGTCTCAAAAAGTGACATCTAGATAAAATACAATGCGTCTAGATCACAAATCCTCTGAATCGTCATAATCATCAACAGTGCCAGCACGGCCACCATGTCCGGATGGACCAGCTCCATAAGTGCTAGCTCCAGAATGATGTAGAGTAGCACCAAAACCATGGTACCAGTCATATGTGTTACCGGACTGAAAGAGAGTGTGTACCGCCTCATCCTCATAGCGGTAGACATTGACAGATGCATATCTGGGAAAAGAACTGGTAGAATGTCCAGTCTGGGCGAAACATAGAACGACAAAAGAGTTTGCGAGTGTCTGGAACCAACTCACATCACGGAACTCATATTCCCTTGATGTGTCAGTGATAATATCCATAGATTATAGAGATGCTGATGAATACCCTCAAAGGTCATAGGGTAATCCTGATAAGGTGGAGCAAGAGTAGTAGAAGGTACATAAGGAGCGGCTGCACTGCGACATGACAGCTGGAGAAACTTGGGCTCAGGGTCCAGAGCACAAGTGGAAAGATCAACATCAAAATACTGAAAGATGCATGGGATGAACATCGCATAAGAGGGATTCTGATCTCTTCTGCGACAACGTCCCATTGTCTAAATGATAGTCTTGGGAATCGAAAATGGAATTTCCTTGATGATATGATAGAAGGAAGACAGTTCAAGATTTAGAACATTATCTTTTGAAGTTGAGTTAAGAAGAATAGTGGAATAGATGATGCGATCCAACTCATAGTTAAATAAGTTCATGTTTACAGCCTTGAACTTACCAAATGAACACAGGCAGGTGTACAACGGTCATTCTCAAAACTGATAAGAGTCATGCCATCGGAGAAATCGAACTCAGTGATATCATCAAGCGGGAAACCTTCGTTAGGAACACCAAGAATTTCTACTAAGATGGTATCATCGAACTCGATGTTATACCGCCGACATGAGTTCTAACAGAGAAAGTGTCTAAAACAAAGTTAAAGTAGGACAGGCTAATGGCATTAGTAGCCATAGGGTATTTGACGGTAACAAGTCGGTGTAACCCTAATGCCCTAAATAATGGATGGTGGTCAGGAAACACAATCCACTTAATCGGGGCTCTAGTGTATATGTTACGCATGGCAAAGTCTATGTACCAAAACAATGAGTGATCATGAGTTTCAAAGAACAACTCATTGAACGCACCGTCGGCCGATTGGACCAGGGAAAAGTGGGAATCCTCTAGTGGATTTGAAGCCAAAGCCTCTTCATTGGCATTTGTCTTCTTCCTCTTAGATAGAGGGAATCCCTTAGGCATTTTCTCCTAAAATTAAATTAAAACTAATGAATTGAAAGAGATAGAAGGATAATGTTATACCTTTCGAGGGTTGAGTATGTGTTAGATATCGAGATTCTCTACATGAATCCAGATTTTGGATTGAAATCTCCAAGTAGAATGGAAGCAATGGGTTGGAGAGTTTCTAGGGTTTGGAAAGGGCTCGGGCAAGCAGTTGCTATTTGAAATAGGAGTTTGGAAGAGATGAAGAGAAGGGGTCCTCGAGTTCTGACTTAAAAGTATATACCACCAAAAGAACTCTGGCCAAACTCGGGCCAAACTAGGGCCGAGTTCGCCTAGGGTTCTTTTGATAAATTTTATAAAAACAAATTTGTAGGCCACATTCTTTTCATCATCCCCTTTCAATTATTTAATACCAAGTTCAGTAATTTTAAATTTTAATTAATATAATTAATATTATTTTATAAATTAAATTTTGATACACACCGACTGTTTCAGATTAGCTGTAGGGGTATTGTACCATCTAACGGGAGTTCACTGTGGAGCAATTAGATACTGCTTCGCTTCGACCGTAGTCGTGGAGACAGACAGATCCTTTGTAGACTAGTCTCAAAAATAGTTTTTGAGTATTAAAATATAATTTATAAAATAATATTAATTAATATTATTGATATCTGAAATTTTTATTTCTCGACGTAAATAATTGAAGCGATCTTTCGCTAAACGTTTTGTAAAGATATCAGCTAATTGATTCTTTGTGTCTATGTATACAAGGTTTATATCTCCATTTTGTTGATAATCTCTAAGAAAATAATGTCGAATCTCGATATACTTAGTGCGAGAGTGACATACTGGATTTTTAGTCAAATTAATAGTACTAGTGTTGTCACAAAAAATGGGTATGTGCGTGTAAAATAAACCCAAGTCTTCTAAGGTTTGCTTCATCCACAAAATTCGTACACAATAATGTCCTGCTTCGATATACTCAGCCACAGTCGTTGATAATGCGACAGAATTTTGTTTCTTGCTAAACCAAGAGACTACAACTTTGCCTAGAAAATAACATGTGCTACTGGTACTTTTTCTATCTACTTTGCATCCAGCAAAATTAGCATCCGAATAACCGGTTAGGTCAAACGACGTGGTTTTGGGATACCATAAGCCGACAGAAGAAGTACCGTTAAGGTATTGGACGATACGCTTAACCGCGCACATATGTGATTCCTTAGGGTTAGCCTGAAAACATGCACACAAGTAAACACTAAACATTATATCAGGACGACTAGTAGTTAAGTAAAGTAAACTTCCAATCACACCTCGATACTTACGTATGTCAACTGGTTTGCCTCGTTCATGAATGTCATGCTTAATCGAAGTTGCCATCAGAGTGCCAAGTGGTTTGACGGCTTCCAGATCGAACTTCTTTAATAAGTCTTTTGTGTACTTGGCTTGATTAATAAACGTCCATTGTTGGTTTGTTTGATTTGCAGTCCGAGAAAGAATGTCAGTTCTTCCATCATGCTCATCTCAAACTAATTTTGTATATACTTTGTAAATTCTTGACAGAGAGATTCATCAGTAGATCCAAAAATGATATCATCTACATAAATTTAAATTAAAAAAAGATTGCCATTAAATGATTTTATAAACAGTGTAGTATCAACCTTCCCTTTTGTAAATCTATTGCCAAGTAAAATGGAGCTTCAACGATCGTCCCAAGCAAGAGAGACTTGTTTCAAACCGTATAAGGCTTTCTTTAACTTGAAAACATAATCAGGATTTTTGAAATCGGTAAAACCTGGAGGTTGAGCTATATAAACTTCTTCTTTTATATAACTGTTCAAAAATGCACTTTTGACTTCCATTTGAAATAATTTAAGGTTATAAAAATATACAAATCCATATAACATGCAAATGGATTCTAATCTCGCAACTGGGGCATAGGTTTCATCGTAGTCGATACCTTCTTGTTGATTGTATCCTTGAGCTAAGAGTCGAGCCTTATTATAAGTCACTAAACCATTCTCATTCAATTTATTTTAGAATACCCATCGGGTGCCAATGATCGGATGATCAAAGGGCTTGGGAACAAGTTCATAAAATTGATTCCGTTCAAATTGGTTCAATTCTTCTTGCATAGCATCTATAACTACATGCTTCTTCAATATTTTTGGGTTCAAGCTGTGAAATAAAATCAAAACAGGAAGCTATGTCTTTACTAGCGAAACGAGTACTGTAACACCCAGTTTCTAAAATAAGGGTAATTTTGAAATTTTGTCTTTTAATTTATTTTATTATGATATTTAAATAATAATATGATTTTTGGTGTTTTTTAATCATTTTAAAACTATTAAATACGATGACTTGTGAATTGGTGTGCAGCTAGTGAAACAGTAGAGACTGTCTTCCCTAGAGCCTAGCCATGTGATTAGGGTGTTTTAATTATCATTTTAGCCTAGAGGGTATTTTGGTCATTTTAGGATTTATTTGAATTTATTATGATTTATGGAAAATTGTGTGAATTTAATATTAATTAAATATTGCTATGTGTTATGTTAGTCTTGACTAGTTTGAGACTTGTAGACTAGCCTAGAACCTAACCCTAGCTATGGTAACCCTAGCCTAACTAGAGTTAACCCATTTTAGTCATTAGAGATTGGTTTTAGAATGAGGGGATTTGGTTTAGTGAAATAAAGTCATGACTTATGGTTTAATGCAATGACTTGTGTTTAATGACTTGTGAATTCAACCACAGGCCCATGACTTAAGCCCAAATGCCAACAAGCCCACCCATGGCATCCAACCTAGGGTTTCACACCCTATTTAATGCCTCTTCCATTTGTTCTTGCCTCTTTTATCGTTTTTCTTCTGAAGCTTGGAGAAAGAGGTATAGCCATCTTCTCCAATCCATAACTTTTCCATTTTAACTCCTTTTTGGCTCAAACTACTTGCATTAGATTCTAATTGTCTCCGCTTATTGTTCATGGAGGATAATCCCAGCCTTGGGGCAATTTGGAGAGTTTGGCTAACAAGGAGAATCCCCATTTTTGGAGCTTTTCATTGGAATTTCAACATATAGGTAAATCCCTATTCCCTCCACAAAATTTTGTTTTTTTTGCATGGATAGAAAGCTAGGTGTCCCCTAGCCGTAGGTATTGGTTTTGTGTCGATTCATGTCTGTTTGGTGTCCGTATCGGACACGTATCATTTTATGTGCGCAGGTGTTTGATGAAATGCCACACTCGTGTTTTTATTATTATTTTTGAAATGTGTTTGAATGAATTTGTAGTGCTAGGTGTAGTGTTTGATTTCGTGTCATTGATCTATGGCTTTCATGCTGTGTCGTGTCCACACGGGGACACGAACTTGCTGTTCTGGACAGCGAGTAGTGTCCAGCTTCTTGGGCACAATATTTTACTGTATGGGACACGTCGGGACACGAAATTTTGTAGGAAGGTTGGGGCTATCACTGACACTATGCTCCAAAATTTGGGAGCATACGGTTCACTACACGCGGAGAAATCGCACGCGCACGGATTTGACACAGTGTGCACACGCGCAGAAATTGCGTCTTATACGCACGATTAATTCGGACACGACACGGTCTAGACCCGATTCAGGGTATCTATTTCCTAGCCCTAGACCCACTCTAATACTGGACACAGACACGACCCTTCTCGTGTTGTGTCTCGAGTCCTATTGGACTCGACATGGCTGCACGAGGTAGCCCAATACACAGTTTTGACACTAGCTAAATTACATGCTTGGACACCTCGTGTCCACTTGTGTGGACACGAGAGCACTCCCCTAGGACACGTATACATGTATACTTCATGTTGGCACATTTGATTTGCATTTAATTAGATTTTTCCACATGATTCTTGGGTTCCAAATGGTTTTTTCTGATACATTTGTTCATTGTTTTGTTTATGAAGTTTGATTCCTGATTTTGATGTCAATTGAAATATTAATTCATATCAGAGGACTAACCTACATGCTACGGGTTGTGGATTACAGGGGATTTCAGTTTCGAGATCACATTTCTGCTTTTGGATTGCAATTGGACTGATACCCTGATTTATGTGCACATGTTTACATCCTTCATTAAAGTCCAATCTATAGTTCAAATTCCAGGTTTCCATACGTGAATGGTTGAAACTGAATTTAATGTTAGGCTATATAGTTCATGTGCCTAGGTTGGTTAGAGTTGTGTGTTGTATTGTGTTGTACTTTTCCACTTTCTTGAAATCCTGAGCTTCATGCTGATTCCTAAAATACTGAAATAGTCAACTGAGAACTGTACAAACCTGAGAATGAACCTGAGAGATTGGGGATTTATTCTCTGGTTTGAGTTTTAATGTATAGTGTGAATGAATACATGAATTGAATTATGTAGAATAGATTTCCTGAATGTTCGCTGTTCTATTTCCTGAAAAAACTGAGATAGTTTCCTGTTTTCTCACATTGCCTCCACATATCACATACATACACATATGAATTCCCACACACTTTCCTTAACTGTACACTATTTTCCTTTCCCTGTACACACACACATTGCTATATACACACATTCACATAGCCTAAACCTGAAGCTAACCTATGCTGCTACACCCACACAAGCATATACCTTTGAACACACACATGTGTATGCAACTGAACACTATTTCCCTGTCCTGAGAAATTTTGCTAAAACACATTGGTTCTTCCTTAAAAATAATCTGAATGTTTAGCCATGTTGAATTCAAATTGGTGTGCATTAGTTGTTGGTTAATTGAATGATGGGTGATTACTAAATTCCTGTTAAACAGAGAATTGATTTTCTTTCCTTAAACATTGTAGGTTAACTCCCATTCAATTTATTGGTTCATTGAGTCATATTAGAACCTGTCATTGAACCCCTTTCCTTAAACCAAATTTTAATGATAGTTCTCATAATGGTATGGTTTTGTTCATTGTTGAAGATGGATTGGGTTCTCTCTTTCCCTGTCAACTGTTGCATTGTAAACTTTCAACTGTTTTGATTTATTTGTGGACTGCCATTGAATCCTAAAATTCATCCCATTCATGCACATTTTGTGATACACACATTACTACCAAGCCCTTCCCCCTCACTATCTCTCTATGTAATATATATAGGTATAACCTAAGACTTCATTTTTACACTCTAAACTGAGAATGGCATTGACCCTTACCTTCATTTTAATACACGCACACATGTTCCCCCCTCATATTTTTCCATCATTGCATACCTATATACATATATAATATTACCTCATATCATGCATATTTGATTCTATTGGTTGTATAGTGGTATGGATATAGAAATGTATGATTTTAGGCTTAATATAGATGTATGGATTATATACATTGTTGCCCAGTATATTATAGTATATATATGTATATATATGAGTATCATGTTATATAGGTATAGCCTATACATGTCTATTTGTATGCAAAATATATGTTCGATGACTTGTATGGCTTGAGAATATATGTATGCAAGGTAGGCAGGAATGATATGTGATATAGGTAATACAATATAGGCATGAATAATGTGGTATATAAATATATAAATAAGTTTGATGCTTGTGTATGAAATATGTGTAAATAGTAGGTTTGATAGCTTGTATAGCATTGTGATGCTATGTGAATGCTAGCATAGGCTTGGTTAGGCCTAGTGAGACTTGTTAGATTTGTTGGGGCTAGGACTTGACCTAGTTGACCTAGTTTGACCAGTGTGGTTGACTAAAGTTGACCAAGAGTTGACTTTGGTCTAGTTTGACCTAGACAGCATGCAGATGCATTATAGATTACTATTATCATCCCATGTATACATCTTGACTTGTGTTGCTCTAACTAGGAGTCAGGCACCTCATCTCGGACAGTACATTTACTTCAGACATTCAGATACCAGGCGAGTACATTCTCTGATCATTTCATAACTTGCTTAGAATTATATTCGTGCTCTAGTTTACCTTATTTGATGCTGTCACGATATTATCATGGATTGGTACTATATGGATCCCTACATTGAGATGTTGTCCCCTTCGAGAGCATCGGATACATTGTGTCATGTGTTTCATGTACATCGTGTATTCCTCGCTCTCATGTTATTCATGTTATCATGTGCTTCATGCTCGTTCATGCTCGCTTGTGTACTCTCATGTGCTATCATGAATCGGTCATGTTTAATTTCCATGTATCTCATGTATAACGTATATTGCATGTGCACTCATTTATGAGCCTTCATGTGAATTTCATGTGCACCCATTTATGGGCCACCTTGTGAAATCCATGTGCACTCATGTATACTTTATTTGCACCCATTTATGGGCTTCATATGAAAACCATGTACGTAACATAACTTTTTTGGATCCGTGTGTATTGATTGGGTATGGGGGAGTATAAATAATCATGTGAACAATTCTAAAGTAGAATAGCCATGTACGCCTCTTTAGTATAGCTATGTGCAAATCAAGCCGTTCACATGTCGACTTTGTACTCTAAATCACTAGTCACTGGTAGCTCTCTACTTATAGTAGATATTTCTATTACAGTTCTCTTCCTGTTTACATTATGTATTTTCTTTCAGTCTCATGTATCGTACTCTCTTGCATATTTATATTCTCTAACCTGGTATGATCTGCGTGAGATGTATTGTGCTCGCTCACGTCCTGACTGGACCTGTTGAAAATTTTACAGAGGATGATGAGGAACCCTGCATCACTTACTTTGGAGCTTGCCTAGATGACACTCGCGACCTGGACCCATGGGGAGGTTCAGGCAGCTGCTGAGGATGATACCCCTTACATAGTATAGATAGCTTAGACTGTTTCTTTTCATGTTAGCTGTTGTCTTTATTTTTTAGAGTTGTATATTTTAGGGATGTTGAGACTTGTTATTTCATTCTGTTGTACCTCAGTTGAGGATTTTCTTATCTATCTTATCGTGCCATATTCTGTCTCTAGTTATGATTGAGTTGTACCTTCTGTGATTAGCCTCCAGTTGAAGATTATTCTATATTGTGTTAGTATAGTTCATGACCTAGAACAGCGTTCTACCATCGACACTGCGGCGTAGGCTGGGCGCTGTTACATACTCGTACCCTCACGGTGGGTGCGGGTCGTGACAAGTACTTACACCCCAGGTAATCTTACTAATTACCAATTTCTTTGGATAATCTGCCAAAAATCTTATTTCTTTTGGCATATCCTCTGGATTGCTGGTTTCGACTTCTGGTTCTATACGTGATTTGCTTGGAGAATCAGCTGGTGCCTTGTGTAAAGGTTATGCAGGTGCTATACTTGGTGTACTTATGTCTTCATCATCATCATTGACTGAGTGTTGATTGAGTTCACGAAATTTAACATTTATTGATTCTTGGATGATCATGGTTCTCTTGTTGAATACTCTGTACCCTTTGTTCTTCCCCGCATAACATAAAAAGATGCCTTTATCGGCCTTTTCGTCATATTTACTTAATTGTCTTTAGTATTAAGAATAAAGCATTTACAACTAAATATTTTGAAATAAGAAACAATGGGTATTCTATCAAACCATAGCTCATAGGGAGTCTTCTTCGATATAGGTCAAATTAGAACCCTATTGAGAAAATAGAACGTTGTATTGACAGCTTCAGCCCATAGGTATTCAGGTAGACTAAACTGGTTTAACATAACTCTAGTCATTTCGAATAGAGTCATGTTCTTACGTTCCACAACTCCATTTTGTTGTGGAGTCCTAGGACAAGAGAACTCATGCAAATAACCGTATGTCACAAAATTGCTTGAATTCTGCATTTTCAAATTTGCCTCCATGATCACTTCGAATACGAGTAATCATGAAACCTTTTTTTATTTTGAACTTTCTTGTAAAAGTTGACGAATTCTGATAATGCATCATTCGTGCGTTCAAGAAAATATACCCTTGTGTATCTAGAGAAATCACCTATTATTTCAAATGCATATAATTACCACCTAGGCTAGAAATTCTACTAGGTCCAAATAAATTTATATACAGTAATTGTAGAGGTCTAGTGGTACTTACAGCGTTCTTGGACTTAAAAGCAGATCGGGTAGGTTTGTTCTTTTCACTTTCACTACATACCGTATCCTTATTTAAAGAAATATCTGTTAAGCCTCATACCAGCTTCTTTGTGGACAATCTTGAAATTGTGTCCGTATTTGCATGACCGAGTTTCATGTGCTATAGTTGACTCTCACAACTTTTAGCCATCAAACATCTACCTGTTTTGTTAGCATATTCTAACAGATTGAAAACATATATATTTCTTTCCTGATACCTTCAAAGATAGTACTACCAGTTGAGCTATCAACTGTATTATATTTGTCTTTGACGAAGATAATACCATAACCATGGTCAGTTAAATGGCTTATGCTGAGCAGATTATGTTTTAACTCGGTAACTAGACAGACATCTTTAATCATAGGGTAGGGGGCCTTACCAATATTTTCGATACCAATTTTGTCCCCTTTCAAATTATTACCGAAGGAAACATATCCTTCTTTCTTCTTCGAATGTGTTGCGAATAATAAAGCGTCAACGGTCATGTGCCGTGATCAACCACTATCGAAGATCCATTTGCTTCTAGCATTTGAAGTATGTTTCACCTACAAGAGAATTTGTAGATGAAAACTTTTGTACCCATTTCTTGTAGGGTCCTGGAATGTTAGTTTTTGGTATCCATGCACAAATCTTCAAATCAACAAGATTTCTAACTCTATATGCAGAAGAAATATGACCAATGGTGCCACAATAGGGACATCTAGCATGTTGAGTGTTGAATACAGTGTGTTGTGCATTGTTGGTAGGTCCAGGTTTTCTAGTGTAAAAGAATGCATGCTTATTTCTCTTTTTATGGAAAGGTTTGGTTTGGTTAGGTCTGATAGTGTTGGGTTTGACCGTGTTCCGATGATTCGGTATGTGACAAGTGTTAGGGTAGGAAAAAGCAACTTCAGGCAATTTTCCTAACCTAACTTCCAACTTTTTGGAGGTGTCATGCAACAAGCTATATTTAGCAGTGAGTGCATCATTTCTAACAATAGCTTGTTGGAGACTTTTCTTCTCTTTAAGTAAGTCTTCCTCTAATTGGGTAATGGTTTTGTCCTTCACTTTGGATAGTCTTTTGGTCTCGTGTAATAACAGCTTAACAGAAGAAAGCTCACCTACCTCACTAGAGCTATTACTACATCTAACCTCATCTAGTAGGTCGATAAGTCTTTCAATTTTACCTTTGTACTCTTTGAGTAACTTCTTAGAGGTCTGGTATTTACTATGAAGTCTTTTATAATCCCCTAAGAAGTCAGTAAAGACTTATCCTAGTTACTCAAAGGTAAAATCATCATAAGTATCAAACAATGGGTTAGTGGTTACCTGATCGAAAGCCATCAAACATACATTTGCAGCGACATCTGATTGCTCGCCTTCTGAGTCGCTGGCTTCACTTTTATGCCATATGCTTGTATTGGCATATCTTCTGGAAGTAGTTTTCTTCAGGTAGCCTTTGTCATATTTGTTGTTCTTCTTGGTTGATGATGATGCTGTTGGACAGTCCTTCTTCATGTGTCCTTTCTTTTTACAGCCATAGCAGATAGGATCTTCTTCCTTATTTTTGCTATTGTTGTTGATGTTGTAGTCCTTCATGTTCTGTTGAAACTTATGAACTTCTTAAATTTTTTCACCATAAGAGCTTGATTCTAAGTGTCAGAGTCACTGTCGTCAGAATTATCTTCGACATGGTTGTAACAGTCATGAGTGTTTCAATAGACATGGTTGTAAGGTTGTTTCCTTCAATGATTGCTATAGCCTTTGTAATCAAGTTCTTTGTGAGAGCTCATAGCAATTTATGAATCTTCTCAGGGTTACTGTACTCCTTGCCTAATGATGTCAGAGGATTTACAATATCCAGGAATCTCGTAAATATCGGGGTGACGGATTCGTTTGGCTTCATCTTGAACGCCTCATACTCCGGAGTAAGTCTGCTGATCTTTGACTCCTTGACTTGTGTTGTTCCTTCGTGGGTTTCTTCAAGAAGTTTTCACACTTTATTTGATGTTGTTCAAGTAGAAACCATGTTAAATTTAGTCATGTCTAAAGCACAAAATAAAGTGTTAATAGCACGTGCGTCAAGACTGGTCTTTTTCTTTTCATCCTCAGTATATTTATCATGGGATTTTTCAACCAAAACATCATGAACAAGAATACGAGGAGGCTTTTTGTAGCCATCAATAACTATAGACCATAAGTCAAAATCTAGAGTTTTCAAGAAAAAACTCATCCGTGTTTTCCTATAGGTGTAATTTGTACCGTCAAACAATGGAGGTCTGTTTGTGACTTGGCCTTCACTTGTGAACTTCACAGTTGCCATATGTTGTGATGTGATTTATGTAACAATTAAGAATAATAAAAAATATAACTGTAATGTTACCGTGCTTTACCTTTATAAACCGCTCTAATACCAATTGTAGGAATGAATCGTAAAGTGCAATAATCTAAAGGGGGTAAATAGAGTAGGCAACGGAATATTGCTAATTTAAAAAGTTAGCAGCACGATCACAGCAAAATATCATAAGTAAATAATTGTAAAAGTAGAGATCAGAAAGCAAATGCAAAGATGACGATGTATACTGGTTTTCTTCTTGTGAGGACTATTCCAGTCGGAAGAACTCTAGCTTCCAGATGAATCCACTATTGTAAAATACCACAAGTTTTTATACGAAGTCCTTGCAACTTTTACAAATGCGAGTTTTGATACGAAGTACTCGACCAACTTCAGTTGTGAAGCGTCTTTCTTCAATCAAGCCTCTGATTACAATTTCTCTGAAGCTTCTAGACTGTACCGTACTTGAAAAATGACTAGAAGATTGTAATTGACTTGGGATTTGAAAATTAAAGATTAGAACACTTTGGAAGTGAGCAGCAGGCTTTATAGAGAAGATATGAAAGTGAATGAGTGAATTAAAATGAACGAAATCCTTCTCTATTTTTCGCTTTTCAAAGGCAGAACTCTGTCAGAATTCGGGCAAAACTTTATGAGAAAATCTTAACAAGATCCGTAATTCAGGAGGACCAATTTCAAAAAAGCAAAGTTCACTAACCGAATTTTGGCCGAACTTGTGCTGAGTTCTGTCAGGGTTCTATTAGGTTTTTACAAAAATGATTTTGAAATTATTTTAAGCAGTTAGGAGCATTTTGTAAATAGGGAGCTATTTTTCATAACATGGCATATTTTGAAAACATTTTTAGGGTAGCCTATTTGCCAGTACGCGGTGTACAATGTATTCCTAGACTCAAGAAATGTGAAAATACATTGCATAAAGGAAATACAAACTCGAGTGGCAAACACAGCTGTGGTCTTGAACAAAATAGGTTTCTCTGGCATTGTCCAAGAGTCCAAATAAACTTGAGTACCCCTTATATCGAGACAGAGTTTGCCCAATTATTAAAATTAGTTTTCACCATGACCAATGGGCCAACAGATACTACTTAAGAATAAAAGATGTCGATCAATATAGTTGTCAGCAACTTAATTTGATCGATGTACATTCGATATCTTAACATGGGGAGCCAAATAAGCATATAATAAAAGGAGCCCATGATCATAATTTGGAATTAGGAAGGTAGTGCAATAATAGCTCTTTAGTGGACCGAGCTATTGTTAATGGGCCTAGGTTGTCTGTTCGGGATGAACACGGGATACCCAGATCCGTTAGGAGACCTAACCCTAATTTCTTCTCATTGTCCCTATCGTAGCCTTATATATATCCTATATTCTCTGGACGTCATGTTCTTATCGAAAAAGAAGAAAATACACTATCTTTTCTTTATTGGCACAAGGCACCATAAATTGGGTACGCCTGAGAGATCCTGCGCTGAGGATCCCCGAGTACAAAAATGAATTCTGCGAAATGGGACGATGGAGACCGAGCGACAGTTGCTCCTTTACTCCGTTGATACTCCGATTACAAAAGTTGAAGCAAACTTAAGAAAATCCTTAACTCTCGGCTCACTGGCAAGAAGTGCAGTAATTTGGCTCTTGAAAATGCTCTCCGTTCTGTGTTTTGAAGAGGGATGAAGCCCCTTTTTATAGTCGTTCTTGAGCGGGAATGATGTTATGGCCCACATTAGAAAACATACTGGTCTTCATGTGGGTGCATGGTCTTGCTTTGGGCGCATAGGATGTAGGAGCATGCAAGCTGCGTGGTCATGGGTTGATCGTGGTGCTGACGTGGCCGCATGCTTCGGTGCACGACTGCTCGTGGAGACAGACGTGGCCGTATGCTTCGGTGCACGTTTTGATCGTGGCTTTGACCAAGTCAGGGGCTATTCTGGCTTGGGCACATAGCCTGAAATAGGGCTATGTGCCCTCTTTCTGGAAGCTTGTCTTGGGCACATAGAGCTTCACAGGATGACTTGGGCGCATAGAGCTTCACAGGGTAACTTGGGCGCATACGAGTTCACTTAGGTGCATATGTCCTCATTGGCTTGGGCGCATAAGGCTTTATTACTGAAATTTTCATGCTTTTATAGGACCCCCTTCAAAGTTTTTGATACTTGAACGAGTTCGAAATACCTTGAAAGAAGCATGGACCGTCTTCTCGTGATGCAGTGGGCGCATAGCACGGCTCTCTCTTGGGCGCCTAGAGTTTGGCTAGCCTGTCAGAGAGATGGCTATTGAGATCTTCTTCAAAAATATGAACTCGCAGATTCATCGGGGTGAAATTTGAAGAGTCCATCCTTCATACGTTGTCTACATCAGCAAATGGCAGTCGCATAGTGTGCAAGAGGCTGAGTCTTCACGTGGGTGCATAGGCGATGGTGGGCGCATAGTGCAAAATGGGCGCATAGGCCCATAGAAATAGTGGGTACATAGGAAAATGGCCTATGCCTATAAATAGTCTTTGAAAGAGAGAGAAAGTTATTATTCTCATTTATTTAGAACTTTCAAAAAAGACTCTTCTTCTCCTTTCTTTACGAACTATGCCTCCTAAGGTCTCCAAGAGATCTGCGAAGGACAAGGGACTCCACCGAGTGGCTCTCCTCCTGCGGCAGCGTCCTCACCAGTCGAGGACCTGATTCTGGGTGAGGCCAAGCCTCAAAAATAAAGTCTCGAGTGTTAATTTGTGACGCTCAGACTTTTCTTCTGCCTAGGCATATGCGCCTAAGGCAAGATACTTCTGTGAGCATTCTTATGCGCCCACACAAGTCATGAGCCAATACTATGGTGTGCTATGCGCCTACATGTTGCCATATTTTATGCCCACATGCTGTTTGCATGTTATACGCCCACGCTATGCTATACGTTATGCGCCTACATGTTTGTTTTGGGCACATATCCCTTTGGGCGCATAGTCCTTTGGGCGCATAGCCCTTTGGGCGCATAGCCCTTTGGGCGCATGAGAGTCCTTCAACACTTATTTTTTCTGCGGTTTCTGAGTCTTACTTTCTTTTCTGTCTTTTCAGTAAACATGTTTGTCCCAGAACTTAAGGGAATTCCTTTCAGCTCTACCTATCAATTCCTCGGCATCAATCTCATAACAAATATGATCAATAAGGTTCAAGCCACGATCAGTCAAAACCAGCCTA
>JANAVB010009224.1:0-10975 GCA_029216955.1 Iris pallida
GGTATCCCAATACCAATACCGCGGTAACATGGTTGGTACATTAAGGGTCTTTGACAAGATGACATGTTGCGAAAAATATATCCTTATATATAGTTCTCCTACGGATTTTCTTTAACATTACGTAGGAGAACTATAAGGATATATCTTTTCACAACATGTCACCTCCTCAAAGACCCTTAATGTGACAACCATGTCACCCTCTCAGTCATATCCCCGAGCTACGATGCAGCTGCAAGCATTTAACATGTCACCCTCTCTATCATAACTAATAAATTAATATCCTACTTTAACATCTAATATCTCTCATATTCCTACAACTAAAAGGCAAAACCATGGTATATACATGGCTTAAAGTATCGGCCGATACCGATCCGATACGGCCGATACCGATACGGTTTGGCATGTTCTGATCCGATACCGACCGATACCAAATATTGACCGATACCGACATTCGGGGTCTTTGTTCCGATCAATTCGGCAAAACCAATCGGTAAGGGTGACCACTATTTCATATAATTTCAAAACTACTAAGAAATAATGCTGAAATACTTAAAATTATGCCTAAATGTATAAAATATATGTTTTTAAATGTAAATAATTTATTAATAATTATTTGTTTTCCGATACCAAAGTCCGATAGTCCGATACTCCGATACGATACCGCCGATACTACCGATATCGCCGATACCAATACTCATAGGAATAGTCCGATACCGATTCCGATACCGATATTATGAACCTTGGGTATATATCGTCAATATTTCAGATTCTTAAAATGAATTTCAAATGGATTTTTGATTGTATATATATGTGTATTTGTGTGTATATACATTATATACATATATATTTATATATGTATTTGTGTGTGTATGTAAGTGTGTGAGTATATATGTAGATATGTGTATTTATATATATAGGTATATATTGTGTGTGTCCCCCCTAGACAGCAAGACCCCCCTCCCCTACCCCCCTGCACCCACCTACCCCTGCCCTCCTCCCCCTACCCCTGTACCTACCCACCCCTGCCCCCCTCCCACTACCCCCCTCGAAAGCAAGACCCCCTCCCCTGTCCCCCCTCCCCCTGCACCCACCCGAACCCTGCCCCCATCGACAGCAAGACCCCCCCACCCCCGGGTACCCCCACCCCTTCCTCCACCCCTCGACAGTAAGACCCCCCCACCGCCCTGCACCCACCCCCACCCCTCTCTTCCCCCTCGACAGAAAGACCACCCCAGCTAGGGTTAGGGTTCTCGTGTCCGTGTCTGTGTCTAGATAGCTAGGGCTAGGGTTAGGGTTTACCTGAGGAGGGTGGATTCGTTGGAGGATGGAGGCAGCGATGAGGGTGGATTCGTCGGAGGAGGAAGGCGGCGAGGAAGGCTCCTTCGTCGGAGGAGGAGGATGGTCGCCAGAGGGAGGGGTCAGCGGGCGAGCGGGGTCGCCGGGGGAGAAGGGGAGGGTGTCGCCGGAGGGAGGGGTCGCCGGAGGGGACGGTTCGCCGGGGGGAGAGGGGAGAGGGGGATCGAACGGGAAAAAAAATTTTGGGTGAAAATTTTGTGATTTCGATCGGGCTAGGAACCCTATATGAAATAAAACAGCAACGTATAAAGTATACGTCGCAAAACGTCACAATACAGCGACGTAAAAGGTACGTCCGTCGCAAAACGTCGCCCGTCAGCGACATAAAAAAATACTACGTCGCTGAACGTCGCTATGCAGCGACGGTTAGCGACGTGTAGCACTAGGAGTCGCTATAGGCAATTATCAGCGACCTAGAGTTAAGATACTTCCGTCAATAGAATGCATGTCATTGACTTTGTCACGATTGTATTACGAGTTGTGTGTGAGTTGTGAGTATCATGTAGTGATCACTTGCGTGTTGTCTGATCACCCGTGCGCATGCGTAGGAATAACTGTCAATAGATGCATGTTAGAAGACTTGATATTTATCTATTATAAATAGTATTGTGGAAGCGACATGTGTTGGTCCGTCGTGGTTACGATGCATGTATAGTATCATTGGGGAGAGGGACAGCTACTAGCGTAGGGGCTACATTTACTTTTTACACATTTATAGGTGATAGTGACTCTGGTGAGCGCTACTTGCTGCCCGGCCGATAGTGTCTCGGATGAGCACTACTTGACGGCCACTCTTTATTACTTGCTTGCGTGAATCCGTTACAGCCCCTGCGTAGAACGTTGTCCTCAAAGTGCATATCACATAGACGTTAGGAAACCTGTTGTGTTATAGTTTTATGGTATTTACATTTGCAGTTATAATGGCATGTTCTTCATATATCTTGTTACGTCCCTCTGAGGACCTGGTGATCTCTCCAGGTGTGTGTTTCGTGATTTCTTGCAGGTGCTCTAGCTAAGGCCATGTCTTCCTTCCCTCGTGATGATTGCTCTTGGTACTCGTCCTTCGCTTCGCTCGACCAAATCATTTATTTGTATCACTACAAGAAAAAACCCTTTTACAACGTTGAAAAAACTTGTAAAAGGTCTTTAACGACGTTCAATAGAAGGTCGTTATATCTAGGGTTGTAAAAGGGGGGATATCTTCCACAATGTTCATTTGAACATTGTAAAAATCTTGTAGAAGTTCTTCTCATAACAGTTTATAAACATTGTTGAAATTTCTAAAATCTGACCAAAACTTTTCTACGACATTTTTTAAATATTGTAAACAATACTTTTAAAACAAATTGCACATGTTGTAAATATAATTTCAACAACATAATGCAACTATGGTAAAAACAATATCTACCACGTTCAGTAAACATTGTACATATATTTTATACAACATTGTACAAATATTGTAAAAAAGTTTATACAACTTTTACAAAATGTTGTATATTTTATTCAATCATGTTTGCCTAACATTGTAATAAATATTTGTATGTTGTAATTATAATATCAACAATAATTTAAAAGTATTGTAAATAAATTTTACAATATTTAGAAACGTTGTTAAAATATTATCTTACAACAATTTTGGCACGTTGTTGATAAAAAAAGTTTATACAACTTCTACAAAATGTTGTATATTTTATTCAATCATGTTTCCAAACATTGTAATAAATATTTGTATGTTGTAATTATAATATCAACAATAATTTAAAAATATTGTAAATAAATTTTACAATGTTTTGAAATGTTGTTAAAATATTATTTTACAACAGTGTTGAAACGTTGTTGAATATGTTTCCATTTTAAAAAAAAATACAATTTACAAATAAAAATATATTGAATCCAATTATAATACTAATACAAATACACAAATACAAATACATTATTCTAATTTTCGCTCCTGTTGTCGTTGTTGTTGTTGCTATCGTAGCTACTCTTACTACCGTTGTTAGTATTGCTACCGTTGTTGTTGCTACTGCTGCTCTTGTTGAATTTATTGTGTTGTCACTTTCTCAGAAAATTTTGAAATCACTTTTAATCCCCATCTACCAATCCCTCTTTGTTTTCTTGTTGAGTTCCTCATTGACACCAACTTCCAGCTAGTAGTAGTGCAACTGCCAAGATCGCCCTCCGGACCTATAGGCATAAGTTGCAGGAACTTTTTACTAATACACAAAAATGTCGACAAAGTAAACTAACTCAAACAGTAAATGAATGGAGATATAAAGAGCAATGACATCTGGTACAAGTACAAAGTTTCCAATGCCTAATCTTGAGAGCATTATTCATAGTTAATAATGCAAGAATAAGGGTTCAAGATCCATGGAGACACATTTGTAAGGTGTGTTTTGTGTGGCTGGCACACATGCGTTAGGGGCCAATCAAACAAGTAAAATAAGTTGTCGTATCAGCATCCTATCCGAAATTCTACTATCAAAAAACTTATCCTATCTGACATGTTTTTCACGGTAAGTTTGTTAAAACCGCACCGACGCTGGTGGCTAGGAACATTCACTACACCAAAACACCTATATTCCAACGGTCTAAACATGTTACAAAAATTAATTCTAACGGGTAAATTCTGTGAGTATATAGGCGTGGGTAATATTACTAACTACCCTTCTAACGGACATGCCCGTTAGTATTTCAAGCTTTCTAACGGCTTTAGCCGTTAGTAATTATTTTTCTAACAGGCATATAAATATATGTAGATATGAATACTAACGGGCTATGGCCGTTGGAATATTTTAAAATATATAAAAAAAAATTTTAGAATTTAATACTAACGGGACTGGGTCGTTAGTATTTTTAAAAAAATGGAAAAAAAATTAATTTTAGAATTACTAACACGAGAGTAATTCAAATTATTTGTTTTACCTATATTTCAATAAAATGTGCACCTGCCTCACAACTTGCACCTGCAGGTTGCTCCAGTATAGGCAAACTGGATGTCTCATATGCACATTTTAGACCAGAAAGCCAGATGTTTGAACTACTTTTATCAAACCTAAATACAATGGCTTTGAACTCACGAAGAAAGACGACGAAAACACAACTAATGAAAGTTAATGCCAGATGAGGAATACGAAAACACAACTAAAGAAAGGGCAATCAAGACCTACCAGATTCTCATCAGATCCTTCTATATGAAACAACATGACACCCATACCCTTTCTTCTATCAATCTCTGCTGCTCAACAAAGAAAATTGAAGGAAAATGTCAATGAGGAATATGAAAACAAAATCTACATGTTGATCTCTGTTTTAAGCTCATGCAACCAGAAATCAAAATATTTTAGCTACAGAAATCAGATGTGATCTGAAATAAAATGAAATCATATATTTTTTCTTCACTGGAAACTTGTATCTGGTATGAATTCCTCATTCAAAAAAAAACTCACTTAGGGCTGTAAAATGGAGATGGTCCAAATTCATTTCATGGATGACTACAGCTGTAGTATCTGATGGGTTCAGGATAGGAATCTGAATCTTTAACTCATTTCATCCCTGTATTTGTGTATAATGCAGTTGATTGTACTACAAAACACCTCAACGAGAGCCAGCTCATGTGAGATATAGGTGCATGGAGTTCAATAAAATATAAAACAAAAAAGTTTCATGACATTGACATTAATTTCAAATGATTCTAAGCTTTGAGACACAAAAAGTGCTATGTTTTTTGGAAAGCTGATCAACAAACTAACAGTTACACTTCAGTGCCCTTCAACTAGAGGCACTAAGCAAAACATATTGACCTTCAAAACAAAGACCACAGTGAAACATTTATGATTTTTTTTAATACAGATAGTGAGTAGCTCTGAAATTTAAAACCAGAAAAGGGAGAACTTTTACCTCTTCGATCTATACACACCACACAAAACCATTGAACTGGATGCCCTTCCAAATTGTGCCAAGAGGAGACTTTGCCAGCTTTCCAAACCAGGTGAAACCTCCTTATACATAGGAACATTGGATAGTTCCACGTACAAAGTACAAACAGCAGCTTCCATGTACAAAGTACAAACAGCAGCTTCCACGTATAATGTTTTCCAGGTTCCTCCTAAATATGCACTCTGGATGCTCCAATTTTGACTTGTAACAGCTATTCGATTATTGTCTATTACTAGCTCTGAGTGCTTGCAACCTGGAAATAACAAGACTATGGTTGTGTTATCATGAACAGGGAATGTCAAGCAACAGCTTCAATTTTCCATGAACTCGAAAGTTAGATGAAACTGGAAAAGAGAAACAACGAGCAAACCTCAAAATCCGAGGATCCACTAGGCTGCTACTGCTGCTGCTTCTACGATGCACATGCTTCCTCTCACTCCCACGTAAAGACTTGTTCTTGGTGTAATTATGCATGTTGTAATCTTTCTTGGTCTTGTGATGGTAGTGCCGGTGATGGCCCTTCACTGTATGTGACGAAGAGGTTATAGGCGGGTCATAAACTTCAGGTGCCCATTTCACACTCAACTTTGTACTAAGACGTTCCCCTTGTTTCTCCCGGCTTCGTTTGAAGGCAGAGATGAGCTTCTTGGCCTACATATGGAAACAAGAGAAACATTAAGGTCTATTTTGGATGTGATCTCCAGCTAGATGCTAGTGTAAGTTCAATGTTGCATTGTGCCAAATGCAAAATTCTAGCCAAACCATGATCCAGCAAATTAAGTATAATAAATAGACCATTACTGGAGAATGAGCTGCTACAAAAGTTTGCTTTCTGTTGTAGTTTGAAAAGGTTAAATTGCATGAACAAAAAGTCTGATAAGGTTATAACAGGGACAAAAAATTGAGTATAAACTTGGGAGCAGAAGATATATCAAAGAAATATGGAGCAAAAACTTCTAAGACAACAATTTAAAAAGATTAAGAATCAAGGAAAATTGTATATTTACGTAAACGGGAACATGCTAAACCTAAGCATATCCCCATTTAATAAACCAAAGCTCAAAATTGAATAGGAAAAAACATGTTGAACTTACAGGCAGATGGGATGCAGTTGCAGGAGGCTCCATGGAGAGTTTGCCCTCCATACCGCATGCCAATTCCTCAATTGCATCCAAAGTTAAAGGGTAAGGTTGCACCACACTGGAACAAAGAACAATCTCATGCATGTTTGGGCCATCCAGCATACAGGTGTCCAAGAGAAGAGGCTGTCTCCTGACGATTGCAGTTCTCATCCTGATCTAGTGCTAGATTGCTGACACATAGAGGTCCAAGATTATCATGAACATGCAGGACTTCAGAAAGTGAGGCCCTAAAGCAATAAAGATTCTGTGGACATCAACAAACCAAAATGACAACTTACTCAAGAACCTGTCCGCAAAAGGATTGAAAAACTGGTGAAGTAGACATACTCCTTTTGATTGCATTTATGATAACATCACAATGATGTATTTAACCACGTAATGGCGTACTGAGATATATAACAAGCTTCCTAGAAAGAAAACACAATACACCTGATGAAATAGTTACCTCTGGTTCAAAGACATCTCCAGTAGTATTCTGTGCAATTCCTTCAAGTATTAAAGAGGATATAGTCGAAGAAAACTATTTAGCATTGTCAGGAGGATTCATCTTCTTTCCACCAGCACAAGCCTCCACAACTGTCATCTATAACATTAGTTAAAAGTCAATTTTTGGCAAATAAATTTGTATATCTGGAATAGTCATATAGTGTGATAAAATAAATCTGCTCTGCAAATGTTGGAAAAAAATCACCTATTTCAAACTGTTATAGTAAACGGACCTTTAAGATATTTCATGTTAGATACCTGATTCAAAGTCAGTGTTCCAGTCTTATCACTGCAGATTGTTGTTGCTGATCCCATAGTTTCACAAGCAGAAAGCCTTCGCACCTGAGGCAACGCTTTATTGTCATCAGTATTTCTTCTATTAGAAAGAAACATAATTATATTACTAAGATACATGCCAGGGGCCTTGTCTGCCATCATTTTTCGCATCGAGTATGCAAGGCTGAGAAAACAAATGATAAGCATAAGTTCATAGATATAATAAGGGACAAAAGTATACAGAGAAAAAATGAATCCATGGCATCATCATGCTTTAGTAGCTCAAGAATGTAGGATTTAAAGAATCATAACTAAACAACGAGTGAAAATGAATCCAAGCAAAATTCTCAATATACACTATCCAAGCAAAATACTCAATATACTACTCCAAACAACAAGTTCAAACGTATCCATACAAAATACTCAATATACTGCTAAGAATAAAATACTCAATGTAATCCTTGGGGACCCTTGCTAGCTGTGTTGCATGGATATAGATACATGTAAGGACACAACATGATACAAATAAGTGTTACCCAATAAAGAGACAAGATTCCAAGCTTAAATAATATGGAGGTACAAGTTTAGTATATAAGGAGACAAGATTTTAGTACATACTTTACATTTACAATTTCTAAATTAACTTTTGCCCCTTAAGTTTTGACATATTATTCTAGGCTTATATCTCACTGGTTTTGGATTAGTCTCCACCAAATCAAAATGAAACTATATTCCAAAGTTAGGCAACTTGTCAAACATATCAGTCACTATGCCTGCTTGGAGCTCAAAATGGTATATATATATATATATATATATATATATATATCATTTTTTGTTTATAGTCGATGTATGTGATATTCAAATCAAAATGAAACTATTCCAAGTTAGGCAACTTGTCAAACATATCAGTCACTATGCCTCCTTGGAGCTCAAAATGGTACCTATATATATATAATTATATATATTATATATATATATATTATATATATATATATATATATATATATATATATATAGATATATATATATAATTTTTTGTATTTATAGTCGATGTATGTGATATATCAAGAAGGCAGAGTTGGAAGCATGGACGTTCTACCATGGTCCTCCCAAGCAAGTCGGTAGGGGACATTCCTAGGGACTTTGTATTGGAGATGGAGAGAATTGTCAGTTATATCCCGAAAACATGAAACATCACTAGATATCCCGACCCCTTGAAATTATATATAAAATGAAAATTAAAATGAAATGGAAAAGGATCAATCCAAAACCGCTAGAAATCCCGAAAACTGTCAAAACTCATACTCTTGGAAATGTCCGAAAGAGTTCTGTAACCTTGTTGCAATCTAATTCGACAACTTTTAACCAAATAATAAGAATTATGAGTCAAAAAGGATTTACCAAGAACTGTCTAGGATCAGCTGCAAAAGGAGTACTCATGGAACACTGGCAAGTTGTATCCTCCATCCCCCTTCTCCTCACTCTCTAACAAATCAAGCAGAAAAAGACAATAAATATTGAAAAATCAGAAAGTATTAAAGAATTAATTACTAAATTTGTAATCCAAGCTTGGCCATGCAAGAAAGCATAGCTATTTGAAGATCAATGAATCAAATAACAAACAAATGATGTCGCGTATATATATGAGTAAGCTTGTTTACTTGTGGCTTTCTTCAACTGAATTCAATCAAAAGGCATGAGAAAGTTTTTGAGTGAAAGGATTATGTTACTTCTTCACACATGCTTATGCTTTCTTTACTGCTTATTTTTCTTTCTATTATTTATATACAATATGTCTATAGTCAGTTGAGAGGGGCCATGCAAGAAATATGAGCACAGACCACAGAGATAGTTTGGAAAGCAACCAACTCAAAACCATTAACAGTGGCACATATTCGATATATTCAAGAAAAAAAATTATCTATTAGGAACAAATTAGGATATTTTTTAAATCCTAAATTAAAATTAGGGGGAAATTAGGGGTTTAGAGTAGGAGTTCACCGGAGGGACTTTCTGTGAGGAGGATGCTTGTGGTCGCCGGAGTCGGAGACGCATCGTCGGGACTGGAGGCAGGATTGTTGACGTCGAAATGGATTTTGAAGGAGCGACGAGAGGCGGCACCCAATCGAACCCTAACCTATTCTGCATAATCCTTGAAGAGCGGCGAGACGCAGCACCTCACCATCGCCTCGATGACGCCCGAAATCGACGGGACCACCGGACGAAGTTGAGGAGGTTTCGCCGCCGTAGGAGTCGATCATGGCGGCGAGGGTGCGGTAGGAGGTAGGCGGGGAGCGGAGGAGATTGGGGGTTAGGTTTAGCGTTTGCAGCTAGGGTTTGGATTAGTAAGTTTTGGTGGAGAATTTAGGGAGGAGTAGGTTTTGGTGACGCGATAGGAGATGAGGGAGAGGCAGATGATTTTTCAGGTCCGGTGGCTGTGGTAGGAGTGGTAGGAGGGAAAGAGGAGGAGATGAGGAGAGAGCTATAGGAAAAGTTTAGAAGGGGGAAATATTTTAGAAGGGGAAAAATATTTGGAGAAAAAAGTGGCGCACAACAGAAAAAAATTATACCTACTTTCTATTTCCGCTGACCAAGTCCAACAAATATTTATACTTATTAAATTATTATTATTTTATTAAATTTATTAAGTATAAAAATATTTTATTATTAGTGACGGAAAAAGGAGTACCAAATATTTATCTCAAAGCAACTAAAATATTTAGTGCGTTTTTTATTTAATGATCAAAAATTCTAAATAATTTCTCATAAATTTGGAATCACTATAAACCCTAAATAAAATAAAGAAATGAAGGCATGAGTAACCTCTAATTGAGACAGAGAATAGAAAAAGAAGAAAACGTGAGAGAGAATACATACTAGTTGTATTCGGTTTCTAGATTCGGGTTCGGATTCGGATTCGGATTAGAATTAATACATACATGATCGTTCTCTATATTAAATACGGCTTAGAATGGTTAAAAATGTTTTCCAAATAGTATATATATTTCACTTATTAATACATAAAATTTTAAAAAAAACTATTGTATATGTTTTCTTCTTATGTAGTTGTTGAAAAAATTTAAAATAACATGAAAATATAATAATATGTTCAACATTAAAATTATATTTAAACTAATTGCATCGTATTATCTAATTAAGCACGTACCAAAGATTCAAACAGTATATTTATAATAAATCATAATTAAAATATTTAAATTATATTTAGAATATTATAATACAAATTAAATCTTTATCTATTTTATAAAATAATATCATAGATTATTTTTATACTTGCAATGTACCTAAACTATATTAGTGTGAGTCTTTTTTTTATACTTTAGGTAAGTTATTGTTTTGCTAGACGAAAAGAGATCATATCTGACAAAATTACAGTATGATATTTTTCCTACCTTTCAGCTCTTGCTGGAGTTTATACAGAATATCGCATGAAGAACAATGATAGCCTTTACTAACATAATGTATGTGTACTCATATGTTTTAGTTGCTTCAAAGCCAACTATCATCAATAGGTTTTAATTGTATAAGAGGGAAAGATGCTGAATTGGCAGCTGTCATTTGTTGAAATTACAAGAGGTAGCTACCAATGTCGGACTTTAAATTTTGAGTCCTGAGACAAACTCTAATACCATGTTTGGTACGCTATTTTTTTTTTATTCCCGAAAAATTTAGGGTGGGAATCTATTACCATGTTTGTTTGGGCTATGAAAAATTTATTCCCGGGAGTTAAAAATACTGGGTAAATAGTTTATCCA
>JANAVB010009225.1:0-31951 GCA_029216955.1 Iris pallida
AAATATTTTTAAGCATTTTTCTACTTTGATGCAGTCCTTCAAAAGAATTATTATTTGTTTTGCTTTGTTTTGCTTCTAATTATTTAACTTAGGAGGAGTAGCTTGTGTAACTTCTTGCTATGAGTTTCTTCTTAATACAATGAATCGATGATTTTGCTAGACTTTATCTTGGATTTGATATTTATCTCTGGTTTCAAAATGGTTCCTTCTTTTAGGCAAATAAGCAAACAGCTTTTATCGTTATTTCCTTTTGCTATTATTCTAGTATTGAATAATAATAATAAAACTGTCTTGATTTCGTCAATCACCTATTTGCGATCTTGGTAGGAATCTAAATATTGGTCTTAACTTAGAATTAATTTTTTTTTGGGACATGAGAATATATGTGTATATTTACATAGTGGACACTTGCCTGATACGTGCATGCTACACTTGATTTTTCACCTATCTAAATACATATTTATAAGTTGTTAATGTTAAAATTTTCAAAACCCCAATATTTCTGGTTTTCTGCTTTTCCAGTTTAAATTCGTAATTTAAATATAAATGTCATGTTATTAGTTTTGTCTACATAACTGCACATGTATGATATCTGCAGAGTTTCAATTTTTAGAGAAATTGGTTAAGTTATGTTAAATTTGTAAAATCTGAGACTGCATTATGTTAATATTACACTGGTTTAAATGTTAGCTTATTTTCAGATTTTGTATGTAAATGCTGAACTAAAACTGGGTTTAACCTTTCAATACTAAGCTATAACCCTGTACAAGGACACACACACACCCTAACTTAGTATACGCTGTTATGTAACCTAACCTTTCCTCTCTATGTTATGATCACATACTTGTATAGATATATATAGAGCTTAGGCATACATGTTATAATATATGTATATGCATAACTAAATCTCTACCTCTTATAGATGTTTATGGTTAGCCATGCATGTTATGATTAAATAGGTTGTGTATTGTAGGTTGTTAACCCATATGCCATGAGTAGTGTAACAGGATAGCTCATATACAATTTCATGTATATTTCACATACACCCATACACACACAAACCACATAACATTACATAATGCTAGTTTTTCCTCTCTAACGCTCTCTCTGTATATATATATTGTGATTTGGATTTCAATGCAAGTGATTTTCAATTCCTTAATTTTTGAATTTAATTTTTTGTACCCTTTTTCAGATAATTGGTAGTTGCCTTTATTTTGTTTTGATAAGTACCAGTTTCATATAGGATGGTAGACCGCCTTACAGTTTTGATGGTTTGTTGTTTCTGTAACTTCTCTAGTTTAGCACCCTAGATTGCTTGTATGTTTTGATACCCTATGACCGTTTCGGTTAGCATGACTAGTATACCTAGACGAGACTTTCACTACCACCGTATGCCATGACCCTGTATGTCGTCCTTTTGATCACATGATTTGTTTTAATCTGGGACTTTGATTGTGGGGGTTTGACCTAGAGGGAGTATGGACATTTTAATTTCGAGGACGAAATTTTTCTAAGGTGGGTAGAGTTGTAGCACCCAGTTTTCCAAATGAGAGTAATTTTGAAATTTTGTGTTTATAATTATTTTAATAATAATATTTAATTCATGATATGATTTTTGGTGATTTTAAATCATTTTAAAATTATTTAAATCAATGACTTGTGGTTTTGACGTTTTGCTAGTGAAACCCTAGAGACTGTTTGACCTAGAGCCTAACCATGTGATTATGATATTTTAATGTCATTTTTGGCCTAAGGATATTTTTGCATTTGATCTCTTTGAATTATTTTGATATTATTTTATTATTTATGATATTGTTTTGGGGTTATTTGAGTCGGGTTCGAATTTCAACTCAATCCGACTTGAAACGGGGACCCGGGGGTAGTTTGACTCTAGTGGGACCCACACACTAGTTAGGCATGGCCCACATGATATTAATTTTAGTCCACATGATAGAAATATTTTAGTTAGAGGTTAGACTAATTATTATGGATAAGGTTAGTGTGATTAGAGACTTTAGAATGACTAATTTAGCCCCAACCAATTAGCCCTTTCCTAATACTCATAGAATAGGTTAGTAGGGGCTTTTGGACTTTTCCTAATAGGACAAAACCACCTTTATGGCCAGCCACAATAAGGATAGGGTTGAGCCTCCCATTTGTCATTATCCATCTATTTTTCTCTCTTGTTCTTTCCCAAATTCCTAGAGAGCAATCCCTAGCAATTTCTCCACCAAATCCTTCCATTTCACCACCAAATCTTCTTCTTTTCTTCTCCATTCTAGCCAAGGTGGAAGCTACCCAAGTTTGGGAGGATTCGGAGCTCGTTCGTGTCCTTTTGGAATCTCTACGTGTCGGTGTCGCTCCGGGAAGGTTTTTCTTCGATTCGATCTACCGGGAGGTATAAATCCCTCCTCCTTTTCATTTCTTCATGCATATAGGTCTATTTTGAACCCATAGGAATGGCCCCCACGGTTGTATCTCCATTTGTGTCCATTTTGTGTCCATTTGGAGGTCATAGGAGTGTCCTTTGTGTTGTGGATGTGTTCATGTTACATATATAGATTTATATATATATATATTGTAATGAGAGTGTATCTATATTTATATATGTAATAAATGGTTCATGATGATTATATAATCAAGTTTGTGAGTGTGGTTCCTCATATTATTATTGCTATTATTGTTGTGGATAATTAGGATATATATTGTGTATTCTTTTGGCTCAAACTATCTAAATCCGTCATGATTTTTATCCACGTTTTTAATTTCAGCCCTAACTTAGAAATGTCATAACTTCTAGCTCAAAGCTCAGTTTAATCTTCTGTTTTTTTAAAAGAAGCGTATTGAAGTTAGCTTTCCAAAAACATGTATTAATAGGCCTAATTCTTTTTGTAACTTTTTGGAGAATTATTTGAGTGTCAGCTGTACGAAAGACAAACGTGTTCTCGGTGTTTTCGCGATTCCGGGAGTTTCCGGAAACGAAAACGCGATCCGTTTAAAGTTTTGAAAAGCTAACACATAGATCTATAACATACTTTAATCCTAAATTTTAATTCATGCTGAGATGGTACAGTATTAATTATTAGTAGGAGTTACTATTCGGTATATGCATTTTGTGCACCCTTGTGTGTAATATAATGTTCTATTTGATTTTAACCCATGTTAATGTATATAAATTATGTAATTAAATAGAGAATACAAGCATGAGTAAATGGTTAACTAAATGATGTATGAGGTGTAAGTATCCTATCTAATGTAAGCATGTATAAGTATGGCTTGTAATGAATATGTAGGTTCCATAGTATGTAATGTATGGTGCATATTGTGGTGCAAGAGAATAATGAATGATGAATGAATACAAGCATGAATGTAATGTAATAATAGATATAATGTATGCAATATACAAGTTAATGAGATGTAATGTTCTATGTTAACACAAATCCTATATTACCTCATGTACCCCCTTACACTATGTTGACACTATCACACTTGACACATTGTTCACTTACACTTTGACACTCTTTGATATGTATACACTATGTATGCCCATTTAACCCTCACTTGCCCCTTTGCCATGTTCATATACACACACATAGCCTCTTAAATAAGTATTTATGAATATAGTTAACTTAGCTATGTATGTATATTATATATATGTTAGCATATTGTGTTGTAATATATAAGTTTATATAACCATTTGAAATGTCATGATTATAGACCTAATGTTGAATACCAATATATGCATGTGTATATATGTGTAGACATATATAGCTTAAAGTAATAGATTACCTAGTGTATATCCAATGTGAATTCTTGCCTATTTGAGTATTGAATAATTGCATGCTATATAGAGTTGGGTGTATGTTGGCTTGTATAGCCTTGTATTGATATGTGCTTGCTAGGATAGTCTTGGTTAGGCCTAGTAAGACTTATTGGGTTAGGACATGACCTAGTTTGACCTAGTTTGACTAGTGCAGTTGACCAGAGTTAACCAAGGGTTGACTTTGGCCTAGTTTGACCTAGATTCATGTAGAATGCATTATAGTACTTTATATTACCCTTCTGGACATGTTGTGACTTGTGCTGTTCTAATTAGGAGCCAGACACCTCTCCTCGGACAGTATCTTTACCTTGGACATTCAATATCAGGCGAGTACATTCTCTGATCGTTTCATACTTGTCACGACTTATATTCTCGCTCTAGATTACTTTTACTTGATGCTATCACGTTATCATCACGGATTGGTACTATATGGATCTCTTCTTGGGATGTTATCCCCCTTAGCGGGCGCATCGGATACTTTATGACATGTATTTCATGTGCATCATGTATTCCTTGCTTCTGCGTTATTCATGTACACTCATGTTCTCTCATGTTCTTACATGTACGTTCATGTACTCTCATGTTCTTTCATGTACGCTTATATTTCCTCATGTGTTTCTTGTATAACCAAAACATCATGTCCGTAACGTAACTTGAATAAATCCTTGTGTATTGATTGTGGGTAGGGGTGAGTATAAATGGTCATGTGATTTATCCATCATGTTCACTCTGTTACTTTTCATGTTTTATCATGTACAACACAGCCTTATTGGCTGATGTCCTACATGTTCACTCATGTACATCATGTTCAACCTAAGCCAATTACATGCCATCTCGTACTCTAAATCACTAGTCACTTACAGTTCTTACTTATCATGTATATATCCAGTTATCAAATATCTCTCATGTTTTTATGTATATCTTCTTACAGCGTTTCATGTATCTTATTCTATTGCCTGCTTTATATTTCCTGACATGATATGAACTGCATAAGATGTATTGTGCTCGCTCCTGTCCTGACTGGACCTGTTGATAAATTTTACAGATGGCCTGGGATTGCCTGCTAGCCTAGAGGAGACACAGTAGAGGTTGTTTAGATAGTTATTTCATTTTGTCGGGAGTTGTATTTACTTTATGGATTACTGTATTTGAGTTTTGAGATGTACTTCTGGATTTATGTATCTTAGACACTTAGACTTCTATCTTCTGTATCTCTTTTGGATTTCATGTTTTATCTATCTTCCATTATGCTCTACCTTAGATGTGATTGAGTTTACATTCTGCTATGTCACCCCCATTCGGGGAGTATAAACTGCTTAGCCTTATACTGTTAGATGCATGAGACCTAGGACAGCGTTCTACCGCCGACACTGCGGCGTAGGCTGGGCGTTGTTACGTTCTCGTGCCCTAACTCTAGGGTGCGGGTCTTGACATATATATATATATATATATATATATATATATATATATATATATATATATATATATATATATATATATATATATATACTGGAGAGCGGAGGACAGACATAGCCAGCTACGTATATAGAAGTGTAATCCACCTCGATATACGGTCAGACTGTCTAGATGTATGAGGGTTTATCTACAAGCCATCAGTCTCTTATGGTCAAAAATAAGCCTAGTGTCTCAATCTCAAGCAAGTAATAATAGTTACAAGATGTTAGACCATCAGATATTCAATAGTAAGGTATCCCACAAATTTCATATACAAATGATCATGAAGCTAGTCATACAAAATACGAGGACTAGGAAGAGTTTCAGTCATACATGATCAATCCTAGGATTTGTCAATCATGTTACAGCCCTTAGGCAGACAAGAAATATAAGTATTCAACACGAGCTAACACTTGCTCGGCGGCTAAACGCCTCAAAAGAATAATTTACAATAGAGTGGGAGAGCAAATTAAAACTCACTTGTTGCCAGGGTTACGTCTAGTGTTCACCATCTGGCTGGAAGGCTGGAAGATCCTTGGGTGCTGCTCCGAAATCTGGCCATACAAAACCAGCTGGGTCAGACCCCAGAAAGAGCAAGTGCACAAGGGAGGCTTCACTTAAGAACTAAAACTAGCATGTCAGAACATAAACAAGAATAATAATAGGAAAACATAAAATGTAAATAAGGTAATAAATCACGAGAGGACGAGGAACTATTCCGGAAGCCAGGTTACAATCCTTAAACCAAACAAGGACCGAAGTTGTAACCCTTCGCCTGAACAGAACCGGGTCTCTAGCCATTTATTGCTAAGAGTAAAACGTAAGCAAGCATGTCCTGAGATAGCCATGTACTGGATCTAGACAAGACTAGACAGGATTGGACTTCATCCAATATTTACGGCCAAGCAAAAAGTATGGCTTGATACTTTAACTAACTAGGGTTATCACAAGCCTAGTTACTAGCAAGATGCAATGAGATGTTCTGACAGTCACAAGTCCTGTAGCTATCCAGGTTTTCCACGCGAGGTTCATGTAAGAGTTATCAAGAATTATTAGGTGACTTTGAGTGCAACACATGACAGTAGGCATATTACTTGTTTCAAGAAGTGTCCCACATGACAGTGGGCTGGAAATGTATCCTACTCGTTGGCAGGCTACAAGTCCATCAGGTGTGGCCGGGATAATGGGATCGCCTGTAACTGGAAATATCTCTCTATATGAGCTACTTTGAACAATCTAGTAATTAACCTAGTCAGATTCAGCATGAATACCTGACCATGGCAACCAGGGATTCAAGTCCTAGACATGATGCGAGACGGGACTGGTAGCTTATACAAGCACATTTAAGAACAATCACCCACGGTGCCAAGACGAGTTATTACTCAGCATGTCAAGATAGCCGTAGCAAACATCATTCAAGATTACATGTTAGGTTTACTTGTCAAGAGTGCGCCACGACGGGCCACAATCATGTCATTATTATGTCAAGATTACTTGTTAAGAGTGCGCCACAACAGGCCACTATCATGTCATGTTACTTGTTGCTTGTTAAGAGTGCGCCTTAACAGGCCACTATCATGTTCTATCCTTATATTATCATGAATGAGAGAAACTTGCATAAAATAACTAGTAACATATTTTTGAAGCCAAGAAAAAGATCTACAACTTTCATGTGGGGAGTTCGAAGAAACTCTGGCCACAAATTATCCAAATAGGGCATAAAACAGCCAAAAACAGCCAAAATATGTACTATGCGGCACCATGCGGCCAGGTACTATGCATCTATGCGGACTGGCACTATGCGGCTATGCACTATGCAGCTATGCGGCCAGGTACTATGCATCTATACGGACTGGCACTATACGGCCAGGCACTATGCAGTTATGCGGAATGCGTGTAGCATCCACTTTTTCATAGAAGGGTATTTTAGTCATTTTAGCCATTTTGGCCTTTTTGTGATTTTCTTGATATGTTGCCTTGTGTTGTGCTAGCAACTAGTTTAACCTTAGTGGACATTGTATAGGGGCCTAACATTCCTCAGAATTGTTATTTTTATTTTTAGAATTTATTTTAGGCATTAGATTATTTTTTAAGGCTTTAATTGAATTATTTTAGCCTTTTTGCATGCAAGCCTTTAAGCCTTTTTGACTTGGGCTTTGTCACGCCCCAGAACCAGAATACTGGAGAGCGGGGGAATGACTCAGCCAGCCACGTATTACGGGTAGATGAATACCGTATAATACGATCAATGCTGTCTAAAAGACGAGGGGGGTGCATACTACATGAAAGTCTCACTATGGTCACTTCGCATCTATTGTCTCAATCATTCAAATAAGAAACAGAAATAGAGAACATGTAAGATAAAGCAGTAAGGCGTCCCAAATGCTCAGTCAAAATGTTCTTGAGATCTGGTTTTACAAAATATAGCCAGATGATATAGCAACATATACACAATTGTTATCAGCTGCAGTCTGACTTAATTACAATTATGTAAGGGTAAGTACAAGACAATCCGACTAACATGTCGTGCCAAACGGCAAAATATAAAGTAAGTAACAAAACGAGCGGGGAAGTAAGGAACCCACTCGAGTCCTCCTGCGATCATTCCTCTAGTATTGACCATCTTGGAGGTGGAAGTAAGCTGAGTCCTCGGGAACCGGCTCTAAATCTGGCCATGCAAAACCAGAGAGGTTAGACCTCCAATAGCAAGTACCACAAGGAAGCACGATATGAGAAATTAAAACCAGTAATAAGAGAATATGATAAGTAGATCTCTTTTTGCCACTGGGATTCACATAACATCACGACACTTCGAACCAACCTCCCAACCAAACAAGGACAGAAGTTGGCCCGTCATGTCCTGATATTCTGATCATCTCAGTTAAGTAACAGAGTAGGTACAACACACAAACAAATCAATTTAAACGGCCATGCAACTACTACGGCTTGCTACTGTGAGTTTCAAGTTATCCTGGAATTATGCAATAAAGGATTCCTCAGTTCTTACTATGTGCAAGCAAGGCTAGTTTACCCAGTCAATCAATTGCGCCAATCATGAATTAGACGAGTCCCAGCGGGACGCCCGTCATCTATATACAATATACAATAGATAATATAACCAGATGCTGCTTCCTGCCCGTGTGGCAGATTTGCAGTATCTGTGGGGACCAACCGGCCTGTCGGGCACTACTAGTCCCAAGAGGGCTGCCATGTAAGAACTCGGGAATCCATTCTCTCCATGCAATCATTATTTTATTTAACTTAATAGTCTCTACGTTGAGTGAAATCCCATGCCGTGGATCATGGTCATTCAGAATGAGTACTTTCGTACGGGGTACGATATGCGAAACTCTACAACGATGCACGTGCGGTTAGGTTGTAGGTCTTACATAGCGTAATGCAACAATCCAAACTAACCACGGAATAATCATGCCTTGACCATGAAGTACACATGCTTCTTTTGTAGAAAAATAAATAAATAAATTGAAGCCTGCATGTGTGCATGTATGTCAATATCCGGGATCGGCCAATCGATTATAATAGTTCATAGTTAATATGAACGTGTCTCATTCATTCAATTCAATAAGACGACTAGCCAGTCTCTTAGTTCCAACTAGGAACGCATGATCAATTATTAGTCAAGTAACAGTCGGGGTCAATTCATGACAAGGCAGAAAAGTCAAATTAGTATTAATTATGGTCGAGTCCATAACTAGTATAAATAGTTGGTAATATATTCTTGAATCCAAGGAAAAGATCAACAAATTCATGTTGGGAGTTGAAAGAAATTCTAGCCACAATTCAGTTAATTAGGACATATAACAGTCAGAAACAACCAAATTATGCATATGCGGCCTATTCTGCGACATGCATGCAACTGAGACACCATATGCGCCTACTGCGACATGATAGGCGTCTCATGTGGCTCAACTGCGACATGATATGCGCCTATCGCGACATACGCCTCATGTGGCTCAACTGCGACATGATATGCGCCTACCGCGACATGAGCCTCATGTGGCTCAACTGCGATATGATATGCGCCTACCGCGACATGCGCCTTCTGCGACATGCTGTGTGCCTTCCGCGACATGCGCCTCATGCAACATGTGCCTACTGCGACATGTGCCTTAATGCGGCTCATGCGCGACATGATATACGGCTACTGCGACATGCGCCTTCTGCGACATGCTGTGTGCCTTCCGCGACATGCGCCTCATGCAACATACGCCTACTGCGACATGCGCCTTAATGCGACTCATGCGCGACATGATATGCGGCTACTGCGACATGTGCCTTCTGCGACATGCTGTGTGCCTTCCGCGACATGTGCCTCATTGCAACATGCGCCTACCGCGACATGCTGTGTGCCTTCCGCGACATGCGCCTCATTGCAACATGCACCTACCGTGACATGCGCCTTCTGCGACATGTTGTGTGCCTTTCGCGACATGCGCCTCATTGCAACATGCGCCTACTGCGACATGCGCCTTCTACGACATGCTGTTCGTGCTGTAGATGAATATAGGAACGAACCAAAATACTTTTTGCCATAACTTTCACAAAATAAATCAAAATCTAACTTTTCAAAAGCCAAACTTTAGTAGAATTAAATTCTCTACAACATGGAACCACTTAATTTCGAAAACAACAATGTTTGATAGATCAAAACCCTAAATTTCATATGAAAACCAAAACTATGAAAACTAAAACTTAAAACTTAGATCTACACCCAACCATCCATGGAAAATAAAAACTTCAAGACCTAAACTTGTAGAGGAAGAGAAGATGAATAACATAAACTAAAAATAATTGGGGATACATGAAATCCCTCATGGTGTGCAAGATGTACTTGCCTCTCCAAATGGGTTAGGGTTTGGTGGAGGAGTAAATGTGAATGAATGAAGAGAGAGAGTGGAAGAAGAACTTTTATATCAAGGTCAAGTGGATCTCCACCATTCATTCTCTCCACCAAATCCAAGCCATCCATTCCTTTCCATGTTGAACCAAACCGAACCAAGTTGGTTTTCCATGAACCGAAATGAACCAAGAGCCAAGAAAAAGCAGAAAATAAAATACAAAAAAATTAATAAGTGCAAATTTGAAGAATTTAAATACAGAATAAATGCATGATAAATATTGAATAAGTACATTCAAGAAGTACACGTATAAAATACTTTATTCTGGGAACGGGGAGTGACATCTCTACCCTCCTTAGAAAAATTTCTTTCTCGGAATTTCAGATCCAAGCAGGACAGAAATGTCAGAGCTAGACTAATCTAAGTACAAGTAATTGGAGCAAGTAGCTATTCTATAATGTCAAATAGCAAGTAATATATCTATGTTTAACAATCTACGATATCAAGCAATTCTACTCATAAGGTGACAAGCATGAGGAGTTAAGACAATCAAGGTATATAGAGAGAGATATACCTTGTGAGTCAAACAGGTACGGATACCGTGATCAGATATCATCCTCACGTTCCCACGTTGACTCTCCTAATGAGTGATGACCCCAAGCAACCCGGACAAGGCTAATTGTTCGGTTCTTGAGTATCTTCTCTCTTCGGTCCAAAATGGACACAGGCTATTCCTCGTAAGACAGGTTGGTACCAACAACCAGCTCAGAATGGTCAAGGACATGGCTTGGGTCCGATACATACCTTCGCAACTGAGATACATGAAATACGTCATACACCTCTCGTAACGAAGGGGGAAGGGATAAACAATAAGCAACATCGCCTATCCTATCAAGAATAATAAAGGGTCCTACGTATCGCGGACTCAACTTCCTGCGAACGCCAAATCTAATGACCCCACGGGTAGGTGAGATCCGCAAGAACACGTGGTCCCCAACAGAAAACTCTAGCGGCCTACGATGCTGGTCCGCCCAATGACGATGCCGATCCTGCGCAACTCGAAGTCGCTCTCGAATTCCCTTAACTAATTCAACTGTCTGAACAATCATTTCCGGGCCTAACATCTTCCTCTCCCCGATATCATCCCATGCTAGTGGTGACCTACATTTCTTACCATATAGTGTTTTAAATGGCGCCATCTGGATACTGGCTTGATAACTGTTATTGTATGAAAATTCTACTAAGTGTAGGTGGCTCTCCCAAGATCCTCCAAAATCTAGGGTGCAAGCTCATAACATATCCTCTAAAGTCTGAATTGTTCTTTCTGATTGCCCGTCCGTCTGGGGATGGTAAGCCGTGCTAAATCTTAACTTGGTACCCAGACTATGATGTAAGCTCTTCCAAAAATGTGATATGAAACGGGTATCTCGTTCTGACACAATGCTGACAGGAACTCCATGCTGCCTGACTATCTGTTGCATGTACAACTCTGCCAACTTTTCTGTAGATTGCCCTACTCTGAAAGGAAGAAAGTGTGCCACCTTTGTAAGCCGATCTACTATCACCCAAATAGCATCTTTACCATTTGGTGATCTCGGTAAACCGGTCACAAAGTCCATTGTGATGTGTTCCTACTTCCATTCCGGGATAGGAAGTGGTTGCAATAACCCAGCTGGCCTCTGCTGTTCTGCCTTCACTTGTTGACATACCATGCAACGGGAAATAAATCTAGCTATTTTCCTCTTCATCCCGTTCCACTAGAAGTGCTGCTTGATATCTTGGTACATCTTGGTCCCTCCAGGGTGTATAGAATATTAAGAACTGTGAGCTTCTGTCATAACCTCCTGTCTGATATCTCCACTAGGCACACATAGGCGTGATCCAAACCTAAGTGTACCATCTTCATGAATTCTCATCTCCTTTCTGAGTCCTGACTCACATTCTGTTCTAAGCTTCTGAATCCTTGGGTCTTGTGCCTGAGCTGCCTTAATCCTGTCTACCAAATCAGATTGAACTTGTAAACTTGTTAGAACCCCTACATCACTAGGAAGTATAACGTCGATGCCCATCTCCTGAAGGTCTTCTAAGATGTGCTTCTGGGTTGTCAACATAAATGTGCCGCCTCTCCTGCTAAGAGCGTCTGCTACCACATTCGCCTTGCCTGGGTGATACTGAAGGTCCACGTCATAATCCTTGATCAACTCCAACCATCTTCTCTGTCTCATGTTCAGATCCTTCTGAGTAAAGATATACTTCAGACTTTTATGATCTGTGTACATGTCTACTCGATCACCATATAAGTAATGCCTCCATAGCTTCAGAGCAAACACTACTGCCGCCAATTCCAAGTCGTGAGTTGGGTAATTCTTCTCGTAATCTCGAAGTTGCCTAGATGCGTACGCTATCACCTTCCCATGCTGCATGAGGACACATCCAAGTCCTTTACCTGACGCATCGCAATATACTGTAAAACCTCCGGGTCCAACTGGCAATGTAAGAATAGGCGCTAATATCAACTTCTGCTTCAGATTCTCAAATGATGTCTGGCATTCTGCCGACCAAACGAATGGTACATCCTTCCATGTCAAGCGGGTCATAGGTGCTGAAAGCCTTACAAAGTCTGATATGAACCTTCTGTAATATCCTGCCAATCCCAAGAAACTCCGCACATCAGCTACGGTCTTGGGTACTGGCCAACTCTCTACTGCTTCTACCTTCTTGGGATCCACTGCTACTCCAGCTCCTGATATGGTATGACCCAAAAATGAAATATGATCCGACCAAAACTCACACTTGCTGAGCTTGGCGTACAACTGGTTCTCTCTCAGAACCTGTAACACTTTCCTGAGGTGGTCTTCATGCTCCTCTTTACTGGCAGAATATACGAGAATGTCGTCAAGAAATACAACGACAAACTGATCTAAGTATGGCATAAAGATGCGGTTCATCAAATCCATAAATATTGCTGGAGCATTGGTCAAACCAAACGGCATTACTAAGAATTCATAATGCCTATACTTCGACCTGAATGCTGTCTTGGGAATGTCCCCCTTCTGAACCCTCACTTGATGATACCCTGAACGAAGATCTATCTTGGAGAAAACTCTAGCTTTGCTCAACTGATCAAACAAGTCGTCGATCCTGGGTAGTGGGTACTTGTTCTTCACTGTTGCCGCATTAAGCTTCCTGTAGTCAATGCACAATCTGGATGACCCATCCTTCTTCCCCACAAGTACTACTGGTGCTGCCCATGGTGACACGCTAGCTTGGATGAACTTCTTCTCCTTCAATTTCTCTATGTGCTGATATACCTTGGCCTGCTCTGAATCCGCCATTCTGTAAACTCGATCTGATATCGATTTAGTTCCAGGTGCCAATTCTATACTGAACTCAATATCTCTAACCGGTGGTAGCCCTGGAAGTTCTTTGGGAAATACGTCTAGAAATTCTTCAACTACCTTCGAAACTTGAACTTCTTCCATTGCCGTTATTACTCCCTGCTCTTGTTGAGTTGCTACTGATCTGACTAAGGTAAACCGCTTCATGCCTGGAATATCAAAAGATACACTCCCACTACGACAATCTATTGTCGCATGACTGTCTTTCAGCCAGTCCATGCCTACGATAACGTCGAAATTTCCAACAGGAAATTCTATCAACCGGGCGGGTAAGGAATGGCCACAAACTACAATGCTACACGCTAGAATAACTCTACTAACTCCTACGAGCCTATTGCCAGTGAGTATATTCAACCTCCCTGGCAATGCCTCGAACTCCATTCCTAGCCGTGTCGTAAATTGTGCAGATATAAATGAGTGTGATGCTCCTGAATCAAATAATGCTACTGCGGGATATGAGACGACGAGAATGTTACCTGCCACAACATCTTCCGATGCTAATGCCTCCTCCAAGGACAGAGTGAATGCCTGCCCTCGACCTCCTTGTTGGTTCCCATGTTGTGGCCTAGCCTGGTGCTGCTTGCTGGCCCCTGCCTTGGTGATGCTGGGGTGGTCTATGCTGGTGTTGCTGCATCGGCGGTCCCTGCTGTCGAAACATCTGAGCCTGTGGCATTAATGGACGCTGGGCCAGTGGCCTCACTGCCACTGTGGGTCCTCGATACTGTCCTGTACCTGGTACTGGCAGAGCAAGAAATGCTGCACTGGTCCTCCTGACCTCGAATTCATGGGATATGTGGTAACCCGATGATCTGGATTTCCACATATCAAACACAGTCCATTTAATGCCCGACACACATCTCTAGTGTGTCCCATCTTCCCACAATAAGTGCAGCCCGCTGGGGGTTGCTGGTTCTTCTTCTGTTGCTGTTGTTGTTGCCTTGGTGGTGCTGGTCCTCGTATCGCCACATCGTGGATACGAATGCCAGTGGATGGTGCTGTTGTTCGGGGCGCTGCTTCCCCTCCTCCTTCAATCTGACTGTGGGACCTCTTCTGACCCCCAGTCCTCACCGCAAGCCTCTGAATGGTGATCTCATGCCTTCGAGTTGCCGTCAATATCTCATCAAAAGTCTGGCAATTGTGCCCCTCTATCAATTGCAAAAGTTCAAGATGAAACCCTTGCTGAAACCTCATGGCCCTCTGGCTCTCTGTTGCTACCATCTCTGGGGCGAACCTACTCAATCTGCAGAACTCCGCTGCATAAGCATCTACCGTCTTGCTGGCCTGCCTGAGGTTGATGAACTTCTGTTGTAGCTCAAACCGTGCCACAACTCCATAGTACTTGGTCTTAAATCTTGCGGTGAAATCGTCCCAAGCAATAGGACGTCTGATACCTACTTCCTCTGATTCCCACCAGTCACGTGCGAGATCCTGGAGTAACAACTTTACTAGATCCACACGTTCTTCTGCCGGCACCTTAGTTGCTGTCAGAATAGCCTTCATATCCTTAAGCCATGCATCTGCTGAGATGGCATCCTCCGTGCCCTCGAAACGGTAAGGATTGTACTTGCAAAACCTGGCTGATGCTCCCGAATCAGTCCTCACTCCTCTTTCCAAAGCCGCCTGCAATCCTTGGTTGAGCAACACGTTCTGCTCTTGTAGCTGAGTGTGCATGCACTGCTGGGCCAACATCTGATGTTGCTGAGCAGCCATCATTCCTCTCATGATCTCCAGAAGGGCTGGTGTGTCCACTTGGGTAGGTGAAATTATGGTTGGTGGTGGAACATCCGGATACTGTGGTCCAGCTGCTGGTTCTACTATCACTTCTTCTTGGATAGTCTCCTGAGGTGAGACTGGCTCTTGTTGCTGACCGACCTGGTCAGGTTGTCCATGTTGCTCCTGCTGTTGCTGTCCAGCTCTGACCGATGCGGACGAAGTGCCCCTAAGAAAAGGGACAAGAGAACAATCAAACAACCGGACATGAAGGATCAATGAAGTCAAAGGATACCGAAATGTCAAGCAAGGGTTGAGGATAACGAATCATGAGATCAAGAAGGAACACGTGTGATTGAGACTTCCTATAAATCAAAAATACCCCACAAGTCTGAAATCAGACCTGCATGGGCCACCACTAAAACCTTGTCACGCCCCAGAACCAGAATACTGGAGAGCGGGGGAATGACTCAGCCAGCTACGTATTACGGGTAGATAAATACCGTATAATACGATCAATGCTGTCTAAAAGACGAGGGGGGTGCATACTACATGAAAGTCTCACTATGGTCACTTCGTATCTATTGTCTCAATCATTCAAATAAGAAACAGAAATAGAGAACATGTAAGATAAAGCAGTAAGGCATCCCAAACGCTCAGTCAAAATGTTCTTGAGATCTGGCTTTACAAAATATAGCCAGATGATATAGCAACATATACACAATTATTATCAGCTGCAGTCTGACTTAATTACAATTATGTAAGGGTAAGTACAAGACAATCCGACTAACATGTCGGTGCCAAACGGCAAAATATAAAGTAAGTAACAAAACGAGCGGGGAAGTAAGGAACCCACTCGAGTCCTCCTGCGATCATTCCTCTAGTATTGACCATCTTGGAGGTGGAAGTAAGCTGAGTCCTCGAGAACCGGCTCTAAATCTGGCCATGCAAAACCAGAGAGGTTAGACCTCCAATAGCAAGTACCACAAGGAAGCACGATATGAGGAATTAAAACCAGTAATAAGAGAATATGATAAGTAGATCTCTGTTTGCCACTGGGATTCATATAACATCACGACACTTCGAACCAACCTCCCAACCAAACAAGGACAGAAGTTGGCCCGTCATGTCCTGACATTCTGATCATCTCAGTTAAGTAACAGAGTAGGTACAGCACACAAACAAATCAATTTAAACGGCCATGCAACTACTACGGCTTGCTACTGTGAGTTCCAAGTTATCCTGGAATTATACAATAAAGGATTCCTCAGTTCTTACTATGTGCAAGCAAGGCTAGTTTACCCAGTCAATCAATTGCGCCAATCATGAATTAGACGAGTCCCAGCGGGACGCCCGTTATCTATATACAATATACAATAGATAATATAACCAGATGCTGCTCCCTGCCCGTGTGGCAGATTTGCAGTATCTGTGGGGACCAACCGGCCTGTCGGGCACTACTAGTCCCAAGAGAGCTGCCATATAAGAACTCGGGAATCCATTCTCTCCATGCAATCATTATTTTATTTAACTTAATAGTCTCTACGTTGAGTGAAATCCTATGCCGTAGATCATGGTCATTCAGAATGAGTACTTTCGTACGGGGTACGATATGCACAACTCTGCAACGATGCCCGTGCGGTTAGGTTGTAGGTCTTACATAGCGTAATACAACAATCCAAACTAACCACGGAATAATCATGCATTGACCATGAAGTACACATGCTTCTTTTGTAGAAAAATAAATAAATAAATTGAAGCCTGCATGTGTGCCTGTATGTCAATATCCGGGATCGGCCAATCGATTATAATAGTTCATAGTTAATATGAACGTGTCTCATTCATTCAATTCAATAAGACGACTAGCCAGTCTCTTAGTTCCAACTAGGAACGCATGATCAATTATTAGTCAAGTAACAGTCGGGGTCAATTCATGATAAGGCAGAAAAGTCAAATTAGTATTAATCATGGTCGAGTCCATAACTAGTATAAAATAGTTGGTAATATATTCTTGAATCCAAGGAAAAGATCAACAAATTCATGTTGGGAGTTGAAAGAAATTCTAGCCACAATTCAGTTAATTAGGACATATAACAGTCAGAAACAACCAAATTATACATATGCAGCCTATTCTGCGACATGCATGCAACTGCGACCCCATATGCGCCTACTGCGACATGATATGCGTCTATCGCGACATGCGCCTCATGTGGCTCAACTGCGACATGATATGCGCCTACCGCGACATGCGCCTCATGTGGCTCAACTGCGATATGATATGCGCCTACTGCGACATGCGCCTTCTGCGACATGCTGTGTGCCTTCCGCGACATGCGCCTCATGCAACATGCGCATACTGCGACATGCGCCTTACTGCGGCTCATGCGCGACATGATATGCGACTACTGCGACATGCGCCTTCTGCGACATGCTGTGTGCCTTCCGCGACATGCGCCTCATGCAACATGTGCCTACTGCGACATGCGCCTTAATGCGGCTCATGCGCGACATGATATGTGGCTACTGCGACATGCGCCTTCTGCGACATGCTGTGTGCCTTCCGTGACATGCGCCTCATTGCAACATGCGCCTACCACGACATGCTGTGTACCTTCCGCGACATGCGCCTCATTGCAACATGTGCCTACCGCGACATGCGCCTTCTGCGACATGCTGTGTGCCTTCCGCGACATGCGCCTCATTGCAACATGCGCCTACTGCGACATGCGCCTTCTGCGACATGCTGTTCGTGTTGCAGATGAATATAGGAACGAACCAAAATACTTTTTGCCATAACTTCCACAAAATAAATCGAAATCTAACTTTTCAAAAGCCAAACTTTAGTAGAATTAAATTCTCTACAACATGGAACCACTTAATTTCGAAAACAACAATGTTTGATAGATCAAAACCCTAAATTTCATATGAAAACCAAAATTTAAAACTTAGATCTACACCCAACCATCCATGGAAAACAAAAACTTCAAGACCTAAACTTGTAGAGGAAGAGAGATGAATAACATAAACTAAAAATAATTGGGGATACATGAAATCCCTTATTGTGTGCAAGATGTACTTGCCTCTCCAAATGGGTTAGGGTTTGGTGGAGGAGTAAATGTGAATGAATGAAGAGAGAGAGTGGAAGAAGAACTTTTATATCAAGGTCAAGTGGATCTCCACCATTCATTCTCTCCACCAAATCCAAGCCATCCATTCCTTTCCATATTGAACCAAACCAAACCAAGTTGGTTTCCCATGAACCGAAATGAACCAAGAGAAAAGAAAAATAGAAAATAAAATACAAAAAAAATTAATAAGCACAAATTTGAAGAATTTAAATACAGAATAAATGCATGATAAATATTGAATAAGTACATTCAAGAAGTACACGTATAAAATACTTTATTCTGGGAACGGGGAGTGACAGGCTTATTCTTACTTAAGAATGAGTTGGCCCAAGCAAAACCCTAACCCTAGGAGACCTATTCCTGGCCGCCCAACAGCAGTACCCCCCCCCCTTGCATTCATTTGTAAAGTTTTGAGCCTCCACAAGGAAACCCTAATAGATCCCCTTCTCCAAAACTCATATTTCCTTCTTCCGGAGTCCGTTTCTTCCCAAATGAACTCCGTTGCACTCGTCCAGGAGAGGAGGATCTGCTGGAGCATTTCTAGTGGGGAGGCGGAGGCTTTTTTTGAGAAAAATCGACCGACACGACAACCGAGGGGCTCCATTCATTGAGTTATTGACACTCAATAGGTAAACCCTAATCTACCAAAGTAAATCTAGAATTTCTTTCATTTTTGCATCCATATAGGTGCCCTAGACTTGCCCACGAAATTTGGTTGGATTTCGACTTCGTTTGATGGCGGTATCGGACACGTGTTGGTCCTTTACGACACGTGTTCGACGAAATGCCGCTTATGATAGAAAAATGTTATTTTTCGATTCTGTCTTCATGGATGTTTAGATAATATTATTTTAATAAACTTTTGTGAAGACGGATTTTGTTTCGACAACGTAGCAGGCGTTTCGGGAAACGGACGCACATGCACGGATCCCGTGCACGAGGCCGTGCGTGCCCTGCTGTCCGTGCGTTGTTTCTCGATGCACAGGCCGTATTTTTGCGTGACATTTCTTGAGCACGTGGGGGCAACCTCTACCCCCATGCTCGTAAAATTTTACGGCTTTTTGTTGAGCGAGCGCGGAGAAATCGCGCGTGCACCGCTCAGCCGCACTGTACATTCAGCCTGATTTTTGTCGCTGAAACGGACTTCGTGCGCGCACACGACGCAACGAAGACCCATTCTAAGACCTGGGACACATCGACCTATACCTAGACTACCCGAAGAACCAACCCTGAGTCGTGGCGTGGCCCGACGAGCGAGCTGCGAGGGCGGAACCGCGCGCACGAGGGCGCACGGGCACGCTCAGCAGGCCGCGCGCAGGTGCGGGGCTGCGTGCAGTGTTTTGGCACAGCGTGTCGCTGCGTGGCTGTGTCCTAGACCTACCCCAAGACTCCGCCAGCTACGTGCATAAGTACGGGGTTTTTTGTTGTGTGTGCGGCGCTCAAACGAGCGAGAACGCACGCGTAAGTGCGCGTTATCACGCGGTATCGAAAATTTCCAATATGCGTCTGTGGACACGACACGGACACGATTTCGAACCCAAGAGTATACAAGCGCATCACGTGGGTCAAGACCAACGTGTATGCCGAGTTTCGCGGGTTCGTTTGGTGTATCTCGTTTTGGGTTGTTGGGTGAAAAAATGAGTTTTCTTTAATATGAATTTTTGAGTTTAAATGCGATATTTTGATTTCCAGCTATTTGGCTTATAAAATCTGAGTTTTGAGTACGTATATGTGGTTTCGGATTTGTGGGAACCAACTTTTGGATTTGTTTCATAATTTTCCATCAATTATGAGTATATTGCTTTCCTAGTAGCTATGTATATATATATTTTGAGTACGTATATGTGGTTTCGGATTTGTGGGAACCAACTTTTGGATTTGTTTCATAATTTTCCATCAATTATGAGTATATATGCTTTCCTAGTAGCTATATATATATATATATATATATATATATATAATATATATATATATATATATATATATATATATATATATATATATAATATATATATATATTTAACTATATGCAAAAAAAAATATATATATATATATTTTTTAACTATATGCATTAGAAAACCCAGTTGAAACCCATTGTTAATGCATATATGTTGGGAATGGGTTGAGGGGGATTTAATTCCAGATTTTTGACTCTTTAAATTATCTCAAACCATTGTCAATCTTTTCATTGGAGCATTTGCATATATATATATATATATATATATATATATATATATATATATATATATATATATATAGTTTTCTTAGATGGCAGCCTGGTTCTGGGCTCCTCCCTTCTGGGGAGTTCCCCCGCTCGGACTAGGGCTTGGCCACCGTTTCGGCCACCCTTCCCGGGAGCGCAGCCTCCGTTGCTCGTCACTCTACCTCCCCCGCTCCTTGTGATGGGTTGGAGCGTGTGGCCGGTCGGCCTCCTCGGGCTGGCCGTGCCCCCTCCCTCCCGTCCCCTCAACAGCCGTTCCGGTCGGCTACCCGTCTCGCCGCCTCTCCCGGAGGGGCACTCCTTCTTCTCGCCGCTCGGACTCCCCCCCCTCTTCTCCCCCACTCTCTCCCTCGCCGGCGCCGCCGACGCTCTCGCCGATCCCGACGTCCCCGGCATCGTCCTCTACAGCCCCCCCCCCTGAGGCTCGCCGCCCGGCCCCTCCTCCCGCCGCTTCTGCCCTTCCCCCGATGTCGATGGTTCCTCCCCCCTCGGGAGTCGAACCCCCCAGGCTCGGGCGGACTCGGCCTCCCCCTCCTCTGCGTTGGCCGATCGTCCGGCGGAGTCGACTGGCCTCCCTGTAGGCTCCTCCTCCCCCTCTCCTGCCTCCGCATCCGGCGCTGCGTTCGCTTCCCCGGCCGCTCCCTCGTGGCCCAACTCCGTCCACTCTCAGTTGGGCGTGACTCCCCCGGTCGCGCCCACTTTGCGGCCCTCCGCCCCCTCCGGCCAGACGACCCTCTCCTCGAGCCTGCTGACTGTGCCTCCATCCGCTTCTGCCCCGGTCCCTCCTTCCGGCCCGTCTCCCCATCTTCGAGAGCCACCCCCCCCCTCCACTACGGCATCCAGAGATCCTCCCGCTTCCTGTCGGGCGGTCCCCTCCGTTGAGCGGCGCGCCGTGGTCGAGCTCCCCGCTCCCTCCCCCCCGCCTCCCACCCCCCCTCCCCGCTCCCCTGTTCCTCCCCCTCCCCTGCTTTTCCCCCGCCCTGCGCCCTCCCGGCTGGAGCCTCGGCTCGCCTCACCACCTTCCCTGCGGCGGCGCAATGTCCGACCCTGCCTCCTCCGGCCTCCCTGGCCCTCTCCCCCGTCCCTCGGCCACCCCCTTCGCCGGAGCTTCCTCCTCGCCGTCTCCCTCCCCCGCCCCTCGGTTCCTCATCCCCCTCCCGATCGCCGGCGGCTGCTGGCGGTCCTCCCCTAGCCGCGCTGGGGGAGGGGGCGGTCGTCTTCCCGGCCTGGCCCCTTCCGGGTTTCCGCCCGGAGGCCACGTCTCCGCGCCCTCCCCCTGGAGTCGCGCCACCCACATCCCCTCCCTCGCCGCATGGCCCGGTCCCCTCCGGCTGTCTCTTCGCCGCGCCAGGCCCCTCCGCCACCGCCTTCCGCCCCGTGCGTCACGCCGGCGGGGGGATCGAGGCCCCTCGCGCCGCCCGCAACCTCGTGATACGCGCCGCGCTCCGGGCTCAGCAGCACCTCCTTGGGCCCCGCGCCCACCCTCCCCCCATCAGGACACGCGCCATCAACCTCTCGGGCGCGCGCCTGGCCTTATCCCCCAAGCGGTTTCAAAATTTGAATTTCCTTTCAAATTTTGAATTCCAAAAAAAAAAAAAAAAACCCCAAGGGCCGAGCGCCCACACCCGCTCATTCCGTATTAGTTTAACAACCTTTTTTTTATTTCTGCAACCTTGTTTATCAGAGCGAGTTTTGTGTTTCTCGGCTCTGTCACCGCTTGTAATGCTCTTTCTGAGCTTTTCTTTTATCAATAAAATTTTCTTCTGCTAAAAAAATATATATATATTATATATATATATAGTTTTCTTATTTTGTTTATATGTATATAAATAGTATATTAAATTGTGGTATACCATGGTTGTGTTGCTGTTTTTAATCTCAGAATTCACTCTATTCAGTAATCTCCAGGTCTCACACACACGCACACAATCATTTGTTAGAATTAAGGTTTGGTTTGAATTGTAAATATACATGTATGTATATATGTCTATATGTATATAGATATTTATGCTTGATAACTCTCTTAGAATAGATTGTAGTTGTGTATATAACCATAGGAGTCCTAGGACATATTTGTTTTGTCATTTTGAGCCTAGTTTAGTCGAATTGGCCGACAAGTTGACCAAATTGACAAAAGTCAACTTTGGGTCAAATTTGATCCAATTCAACTCAAACGAACTCCAAATGACCTAGAATTTTGTGTATGACCTAGAAATTAGTAGACGAACTAGTTGACCCAGGTTTGACTAGGTTTGACCAGCGTTGACCAGGTTTGACCAGAGTTGACTGAGGGTGACTTTGACCAAAATGGACCTAGAAGCATGTAGTCTTGCATTGTAGCTATATTTTTTTGATATTTTAGACTTGGTTGTGACATGTGTATACTTTAAATAGGTTTATATTGCCCCAGTTTAGCTACACTTCATCATCAACAGTTCAGTTTTCCAGGCGAGTACATTCTCTGATCTTTTCATACTTCTTTGGATATGTTCTCTTGTTATAGACTAGTATACTTGATGCTGACACGATGTTCACACGGATTAGTACCCTCTGGATCTTTTCATGCGATATTATCCCCTCGGATACATCGAGTATATCATGTTCATATACTTTATCGTGGCCATCATGTACTCTATGTATTCATATTTATCCATGTGCACTCATGTGTTATTCATGTACACTCATGACCATATGAGCCCCATGTATAAAGTAGTTGTTATCCATGTGCAATAACATATCATGTCTTGATCCTTGTGTATTGATTGGGGGCAGGGAGAGTGTATTTGGTTATGTGATCATTATCACCAGTAGATATCCATGTGCAACTCCATAGTTTATCCATGTGCAACCCAAACCGTTTACATAACCAATTCATGCTCTAAATCACGTAGATGGTTACATTTCTCTATTTATCATATTATATCTCATCTTATAGTCTCTCTCTTGTTGATTCTCTTTACAGCGATTCATGTATAGTTTTCTATAGCTTGCTTTATATGTCCAATCCTGATCTGAACTGTTGTGAGATATGTGCTCGTTCCGTCCTGACTGGGCATGTTGAAAATTTTATAGGTGATGATGAGGAGTTCTGCCCTACTTATTATGGCATTGGCTTAGATGACACTGGCAACGTGGACCCTTAAGAGGATCCAACAGTCGCTGAGGACTTGCCCATAGTCTAGCTGTGACTTAGTACTTTATTTGTCTTTCTATTTGAGACTTTATGAGTTGTACTTGAGATTTATTCTGGTGGTTTACACCTAGACTTTTATTTATATCTGTGACTCTCATTAGATTTCTCTTCTTTTCCATCTTAGTGTTGTGATTGAGTTACTTATTATTTACTCTCCATTCGGAGCTTATTCTAGACTGTGTTAGATATTGTGACTCAGGACAGCGTTCTACACTACCGCCGACACTGCGGCGTAGGCTGGGCGTATTCACTTCTCGTGCCCTTTTACTGGGTGCGGGTTGTGACAATGCGGTCAGACACTATACATATGCTATGGCACTATGAGGCCAAGCACTATGCATCTATGCGGACTAGCACTATGCGGCCAGGCACTATGCAGCTATGCGGACTGGCACTATGCAGCTAGGCACTATGCATCTATGTGGACTGGCACTATGCGTCCAGGTACTATGCAGCTATGCGGCCAGCACTATGCGGCCAGGCACTATGCAGCTATGCGGCCAACACTGCGCGGCCAATACTATTCACCATCCCTGCCAAAACCAGGACTGATGAACATAGAAGATGTCCAAATCTTACTTTGGCCATAACTTTCTCAAAACAAGTCGAAATCTAACTTTTTAAAGGTCCATTTTGGGTAAAATCGAATTCTCTACAACATAGAATAATCAAAACTTGAAAATAATAAAGTTTGGTGATCAAACCCAAAAAAAAAATCGAAAAGGCTACAAACTTAGATCTACAAAAATCCATCCGTCCAAACTGAAAACTCCAAGTTCTAAAGATACTTAGAATCATGTAGAGAAGAAGATAGAACAATAAAATAGAAGATCCATCATGAAGCAAGTTGCACTTGCCTAAGCTCTCTAGGTTGGTGGAGAGTAATGGAGAATGGAGAAGAAATAAATGGAAGTAATGAAGAGAGAAAGGGGTGGTTGGGTTTTATAAGGAGAGGGGATGGTTCAACATGTTGAACCAACCATCAAAATAAACCAAACCAAGCCATCCAAAGCAAGTCAAGTTGGACCAACCCAACCCAAGGTCAACCTTAGTCAATACATCAAGGCAAGCAATAAAGAAATACGGAAATACAGTAAATAAAATACGGGTCGAAATCCATACGTACACTGAAAATACGTATAACGAAAACGGGAGTGACACAAAGATAGAAAGATCACCAAGCAAACTGCATATTTCACAACATTACATACTGTCAGTTTAGGCGAGTGAGTTTTCCATTAACCAGTACAAGATGTGTACCGATACCCCAACCCCCCAAGTACTGAAGCAACTTAGATGCGTTGAGGTGTCAGGGCTCGAACTTGTAACGTGAAGATGCGCCCGAGATATAGAAGACATGATGTATGGAACGTCGAGATCCTTAGTGTGCTAGAGAGATAATGAGTGTTGTAAGCCAATTGGCATATTCATTGGGGCAATTAAGTGCATTTGTATTTTGCTGCTTATCAACAAAGAGAATTGTTTCGTATACTATGTGTAACTTCAATATGACGCTGCTTTCTTCCGCTGCGAATGTTGTATTTGAGATAACCATTTAAAGATTTTTTTTTGTCTTTCCTTGTACGAGTGCAACTCCAGACTCGTATTGCATCATGTCCCAGCGAGGACGATCGATTCGGCAGAAATTGATTCGAGGACGAACTATACGGCTGGTCGGGACGTGACAATGATGACTTCGAATATCTATATGAATATCTCAATCTTAAAATATATATATGACAACAATATCAATTAATGTTAAGCATGAGCCAAATCTAAGTTGCTATGAAACAAAATAGATAAAAACAATTTTCAGTTAATAAATCTAAATCTAGTCGATTTTTTAGGCTACGTTAGAAGAGGGGGGGGGGGGGGGGGGGGTTGGAATTTGGTCATATCAAGATATATTTGACGGACTTATTGTACATGAAACTCCTCAAGCAATGGTGCTTGTTATGAATAAGGAACCACGAGTATGGAAGAGAAACATAAAGATTGTAGCCAAATGAATCATCGGCTTTTCTCATTAACATATATATGAAGAAAGAATATGACAGAGATGGTTATAGAAAAAAAATAAGGACATCCATATTTAGTCTTATCTACAAATTATAATACAAAATGTATTACCAAATTCTAAAACTTGAACCAAATAGCGCCTAATTTCTTATTACTTGCTTCCTCTACCAAGCTTCTGCTTTCTTTCCACTATTCTCTAGACTGACGACTCCCATCGAGACTGCATTTTAAAGGACCAATAAGAAAGAGTAAGTAGTGTGTAAGTATATATATCATATGCAGTATATCTCCGGCCCAGCCCGGCCCGTTTTCCATCTGGCTCAACTACATGCACCGGTCCAAGTCTCATGGATATGACGGATGATATATGGCAAACCATTTCAAATCCCCTCCCCTTGCTAAGACTTCCTGTATTTTCACTTCCTTTCAAAGAAAAAAAAAGACGGGAGGAAAAGGAAAAAGAAAAAGAAAAAACTTGTGCATAAAGAGGTTCTCGTGTTAGGAAAGATGCATACTAATCCAGGCAGGACCTGCCTGATGGTAATAGCACTCTACTTGGTCCAGCTGAATGCTATGCAAACACAACACCACCACCACACACAACTTTTGTCCATGCATCGGCTGCATGGGTCAGAAAAGAAGAACAAAACATCTGGCAATCCATTCCTGCATCTCCATCCAGACTAGTCAAGAGAACAAGTCATATCCATTCCAAACCAGTGAAACAAAATAAGCCTTGTACAATATCCAAAGAAAAGAAAGAAAGAAAAAAACCCTTCAGGAGGAAATAATATGAAGCAAAATTCAAAATTCATCAGTCTGCAAACTAGAGTTGTCGAGTATTATTGACACACAATCATCAAAAGAATCACTAGTAATTTGCTGGGCAGCCACCACTAGTTTCTAGTCCCATTGTATTGTTCTGTGAAAAGTCCACTCGGAGGGGTTGATGGTGGATTTTCCATCAGCAAGGACGAGATCGTACGGTGAATCCTCCGCAAACTCAGTTGGCAAGGATTTCCAATGCAGGGATGGTTCCCACTCGGTGGCACCTTTGAGAACTTTTAGAATCTCTTCCACAACAATCTTGCTCCCCTCTGAGGATAGATGAATCCCATCACTGATTATGGAGGAGCTTGTCAGTTTCAGGTCCAAAACAAAAAGGTCCATAAAGAATCAGATGCAAGTTATCATATAAACTACCTACCTAAGAATATGAATAAAAGGAGTCCTAGGACAAATAGATACAAGAACATGGATGATAAGATTGTATAAAGTTGACATTCCAATAACTGTTTCTAGTGTGTGTGCGCGTGTGTGAAGCAAGTAGGGGATAGGGAGATGCATCCTAAGCAACAAAGGTGAAAGGGAGTTGACAGAATAGTGTAACACAAGATAATACGAGTGAAGAATGTGAATCATCGTTCAGACAAAGTTTATAAACATAAAAGTGTGCAAAAAGTTGGGGGTTTTGAGAAATAGATCAAGCATGGCATGAGATACAAGACTCACGTAAAGCAAGTAGCAGCCCAGTTATCTTTCTTCTGGATTGCAGTCCATAGATCTACAACCTTCAGGTCCATCTCCTTGCATAGTTCTATACATGCTTCAGAATATCTGCGGCAGCTCTCATTTGTTCGAACCAACTCACTAAATACAGCCCTAGTGTAAAACAACTGAAATAAGGTATGGGACTATAGCTAGAAAAGTTCCAGAATAATGAATGGTAGGTATTAAAACACCTTCTCGATTGGTGAAGCATCTCCTCATTGATAGGAGGGCAACTAAGAAAAATTATACGCGTATTTTCTGAAAGGCTCTGAAGGGGAAATTAACATGACAAGTCAAAGTACAAAATAAGAAACAGTAATTGTACATCGTGGCCGTGAAAGGAGGATACCTTCAGATGATTTGCAACCTGGCGCATGTTTTCAACATATTCAGGAAGCGGTACATGAGGACCTAGGCCAGATGGATGAGCTCCCATGGAATCATTGCCCAAAATAAACTATTACTAAAGATGGTTGGACAGATGCATCCTAAGAAACAAAGGTGAAAGGGAGTTAAGTGAATTAAATGACATAAAACTAAAGAGCAATGCTAAACTCATCCACATTCTGACACTGCAGCACTAGAAGGAAAAGTCAGGCAACTGTTTTTTTTTTTTCTTCCCGTTCTTGGCTAATTTCACTTAAAACCCTACTTTCACATTTTCGCAACTTGCTACCATAAACTATTTGTTAGCACTTTGCTGTCATGAGCTTTCAAAAGCTTGGATTTAAGTACTCTAAGTTAGCATTATATGATATTCGGTTGTCACGTGCTTTTTACATGACTAATTAAATTGGACAAGCGGTGTTGCCTCCTCCTTGTTCCTCTTTTTCTATCTCCATACGTACAAGCGGTGTTGCCTGCAATTGATTTGTTGCAACCGGATGCAATTTTCTTGGTTACTTTTGAGATCTTCAATCTATTTTGACCAAGTTGTCTAAAAAAAATCCATCAACTTTGTTCTGATCTTCTTTTGAAGATGGATTTTTGTTCATGTTTTAGGTATTTTCCATTGTTTTGCTTTTTTAAATGTTCAACATTTTTTTCAAAATTGAATAACATTACGAATGTTCTCTTTTTGTTGAAAGTGTTTTTTTTTTTTTTTTTTTTTTTTGGTGTGTGGTGGTGGTGGGGGGGTGGGGGTGGGGGAGGTGATGTAAATGGTTGGTTGTTGAAGACCCCCACCATCATCATTTCTTTGAGATGGTAAGAACACTTCTCTGATTCATCGCTCATCGGCCAGCTAGTTTGCTCCCTCCTATTCTTCGGACATCATTTGTCTGTATTTTAATGTTTTCATTAAACAGGTTACTGGTGCTTCTTAAATCATTCACTGTTTTTTTATCTTCTGAATATGAAATACCTATCAGCTTAAACTTTCCACTGAAATTGACTGCCGCCGGCTTAGCTAAAAAACTTCATGCATCATATACAAAATTATTCACAGGCCACGCGACCAGGACAAGGATATGCTAGTGAGGCAGCTGAGGTTCCACATCGATTGTAACCTAACATCGTACTATCACCCGCTTAAATCCTTTCGCATATATCAATTGTTATCAATTAAATACTGCCTTACAATAATCAAGTTAAAGGGAAACGAAATGCACCTTGGGAAAAACCCTATCAATTACTTGAACAGCACGCCTCGAGTTCCAACCAGCATATCCTCGAACCAAAATGTCAGCCTGCAGCATATAAAATGTAAGGCAAGTACTAAATTAGCCTGCCAACTACTGAATTAGCCAAGCATTTCGTGAAATTTGTATTCGAACCTAGGTTGTCAACTCATGTATCGATTTGCTTGTGTATCGTATCGTGTATTGTACGATATAATAACTCTAGGAGTTTAGGCCTATACTTCTAAATCCATATAGGAATCATTATTTAATATATTTCTCATAGTTTTTTTTTTTTCCATCTTTACAGGTCTACCTACCTCTAGAATCCACATTATTATGTATACATTACATGACTCAATAAAAAAAAAAATCAATACTACCTATCAGCCTAATGTATCATATCGGATCCATGATATGTAACGAACTGATAGTATATCGTATCGTATTGAAAGATGCGTACAATGTATCATACGATACTAACATAGATTGGAACTTAGTTAGTAGTAAAGAATCAACATTTGGTTAGCAAGTAGCAGACCCAGAAAAAGCCGAAACCATGAAATGTTGAAGTATTTAGAACCCCATTTGATGCATGCATCTTGATTAACTGTTAAGAAGTTGCAATTTAGCCTTTAGTAGTCACATATCTTCCTGTCTCCGCATACGTATACTATGTACAGGGTAGTACAGCGCCCTAGGCAATAGAAGATAACCGCATGAACAACATTGGAAGTAACGAATGAAGGATCAACCACTACTATAAATCAATTACGTAAGGAGAAGTCCTGTTCATGTTCAGTCCGGGCCGGAGTGCTGGGGCCATTGAAGTCAGAATGTGGGTGTGAGAGTGGTTTCTTACCTAAATTAAAAGTGTTCCAAGAAGACCTATTTGACAAGTAAAATGTTCTAATCTGCTATAAGGATTAGTCCTTTTGGCCGTGGGCCGAACCTTTAGTGATTTTAAATATCTTGACTAGAAGTCTGTCTGAGCAGAACAAGAAGAAACCTAATCCTAGTGCGGAGATTAGATTAGACATTCGAGTAACAAAACAAGAAGCAGCAGTGTACCACCAACCATAATCTTAATTCTCTCTTCTATCAATCTGCATATAATAAGCATTGGCTGGCCGTGGCCAAGGCCAGAAACCAAATGAAATAAAAATTCAGGATCCAAACTTTTCCATTGGGCATGTCAGGGCTTAAATTCTAGTCTAAAATCCAGGGTCTAAACGCTAAGTAGCCCTAATAATAATTAAAAATGAGAGAATGAATGAATAATGTCATAGATATAAATAAAAGGGAATGGAAGGGAATGGAATGATAGTACCTTTCGTGCGTAGATGTCTGCAAGAGCAGCACCCCATCCGTCGTTGCTGAAGCTGAACTGCACAATCGACGAACCGAACAACACAAACACCGGCCGACCTCCTACTAGACCCACCATCTCCTCTCCCCCCTCCTTTCGACCTCAAATGAGAAAGAATTAAGAAAATGGCGACCAAATTTCTCTCCAACCAAACCTCCTCAACAATTGCTTGCTTTTGATTTGCTGGATTCTCTCTCTCTCTCTCTCTCTCTCTCTCTCTTAACTCGCCCATTAAATCCGCTGTTATTGTTTTAATATTCATTTTAGTTGGGTTCGCCTCCCTGAGTTTGGTTCGCTGAATCATGACATTGGAAAATAATTGCTTTTGGTTCGTCTCTCTCTCCTGAGTTTGGTTCGTCTCCTCAACAATTGCTTTCGGTTTGCTGAATTCTCTCTCTCTCTCTCTCTCTCTGATAATGAAAAATAATGAAAGTTGGAAAATAATTTTTAAATAAAAATAAGGAGAAAAATTGTTCTCCACCCAATATTCATGTACCCATGTTTGGTTAGGTCGAAATATATCCAATTTTTTTTTTTTTGAAATAAGAATCTTAATTTATTTAATTTTTAATAAGTACTTTTTCATTAATTTTATTATGTTTATTATCTAAATTCAATTGATGTCATTGAAAGTATTACTGTAAATAAATTATATTCCAACCAACATTTTTATAAAATCAAAAAAATTTCCAAGGGGACTTGGGTTTACGATTCCATTTTTGTTCACCCACCAAAATTTGGGTGTTTGTTCACCCTCCAATAAAAAGTAACATGTCTCAAATCTTTTAGTCAAAACCACTATGAATCTTTACAAAATCACTGTCAAAGTGGTTTGTTGAATGAATTTGACACGTGTCAGTTTTTTGTTGGAGGGTAAACATACACCCAAATTTTGGTGGGTGAACAAAATAGACTCTTGGGTTTACTTTCCTACATACGTGGAAATCCGTCTCATATTTCTTCTCAATTCTCAATCCAATACTTATCAAATATGGGTAAGTAATCCACAATCCATTCTCAAACCTCTAAAACTTGAACCAAACAACCCCTAAGAATTCACTTTTCCATCTCCAATAATTCATTTTTCCTTCCAATATTCCTATAAAAGAAATTTGATGGGAATTGCACTTTTTCAAAGGAAAGAAAATAACACAGAATAAATTTTTGGTTTAATTGCACTTTGATACCCTCAACTATTCCCATTTTTCAACTTACTACCTCAACTTTTTTTTCAAGTTGATACCTTGATTTTTATTTGGACAATAATGCCCTTGCCTAAAATTCAAAACTACCCCAAACCCTCCCCCTCCATCCCCGCTCCTCCCTTCAGCCCCAACCTCTCCCCTCCACACCCCACCCCCCCCCACCCCCCACCAACCCCCGCCTCCCCTTCGACCACACCCCCTCCCCCCCCCCACCCCCCGCCCCCACCCCCGTCTGGCCAGCCGCCTTCGCCCACCCCTCCTCCGCCCCGCCCGCAGCAACCCGCCCCCTTCCGGTGCCCCCCCCTTCAGCCTCCCCTCCCCAGCTCCGGCCACCCCCCCTCTGGCCAGCCGCCTCCGTCCCACCCCTCCTCCGTCCGTTCGCAGCAACCTCGCCCCCG
>JANAVB010009226.1:0-32398 GCA_029216955.1 Iris pallida
TGTCATTTATATATCCAACTGAAAAAAAAAAAATATTGTTCATCCCTCCAAGTATATTTTCCAAAATGTCATCCTTACATGACAGTTGACGTAACATCTGACATAGCAGTTAATATGACAAATTTTAAATTATATTAATATTAATATATATAATATAATTATTAATATTTAAAAATTTGGGTTATTAATTTTGAAAGAATAGTTTGGATGAACACTTTGGAAGGACGAATAACATTACTCGTATAGGTGTATTCTTCTTGGTAGTTATGATATATAGTTAATGATAAAGATTTCAGTTTCTAGATGAGAGAGATGGCATTGGATCTTTAATGTGGCCACTTGTCAAAAAAATATGGTTCTACCAATCTCCAGAATCATTATATATATAAAAAGGGAAGATATTATAAAGATAATAGAGGACAAAAAGAACGACAATATGTGAAGTCATGCTTGCACCAAGTAAGCCAGCCACATGCATGCTTGTTGTTGAGTTCCTAAGTCGTGTCAATGCATGAATTAAGAAATGGATAATAAAACATTGAGTTAAATATTACTTCTTATGACTATATAGGATAAAATGAATTACTAGAGACACCATATTTTTTGATAGGATATCACTTGACAGTTATGTAGAAAAAGAAAGGGATTGTCAAATTTTTGACATGTTTGAATATGCACCGAACTGTCATTTTTTTTTTTTTTGACATTACTCTTATTTTTTATTTCAGGACAACTTAAATTTTGACAGTTCTCTACGTATTATGAATGCCAAAATTTACCAATCTTAAACTAAAAAAAATAATGTGATACTCCTATCATGAAATATTGTAGTGTCCCTAGAATGAAAGAAGATGGTTAATTCTTATTTAGCATTAACCAGGTCAAAGTTAAAGTTGGATATTTTATTTCTCTAAATTTATATATTCGAGGACATATTATTGATCATAACGATATGGATATCAAAAATTGATGTGTGAACAAATTTCAGCCATTCTGTTCATATTGGTCTAGAGAAAATGAATACAAATATGCGACACATCATAACAATTCTGCAGTCTGTAATCAATTTTGTTTACATCCCTCAACGAGAACTTTGTTTTCTTATGCGAACACCAGTTTAAAATCAAAGCTTACATTTACATTATGATTCAAAGCATGCAATCATATTATCATAGTGGTAATTTTACACATTTAGGTCTCATTTGGTACACTGTAGTGTAATTGTAATCGCAATATAATCAAATAAAATAAATTTTTTTATTTGATTATACATTATGATTTTTTTTTTTTTTTTTTGAAATCACACGCACACACACAATTGGGGGGCTCGAACTTGCCGGCCCCTCCGGATGTCCGCTCTAATACCGATTATACATTATGATTATGATGATTATGATTATGATTATATTACAATGAACCAAACGGAATCTTAATTTGATCCATTCTTGTCAATGATTTGGATCGATTATTTCTGTTCCCAAGAATTTTATTAATAATAAGGGTCTGCTTGACAATTGTAGGGTAGCACTTATGAGGTATTTTTGGAGTACCGATTATGAACGGTTATGAGGGGTCCGATTTGGATGGTTTTTAAGTAGCAACTTTTAAACCAGTCCAATCCATGCTTGGTAATTCACTAACGAGCGGTTCTGAAATTTTTTTACATGAATAAATTAAATAGGAAAGGGTATCAGTAGTTATAATTATATATATTTTTGTAAGAATATAAATGGAATAAAAAAAATAGAGCCGTTCAAAATCCACCGATCTGAGGTGTTATAAAGCCACCCAAAAATACATTACATCGGTTTTGGGAGATATTTGAGCCGACCAAAACCGATGCCTCAAAAAAATTAACAAACAGAATTTCATAAACGATCGATTCAAAAATATTCAAAAATCGGTGAAAATACTGTTACTAAGCAGACCCTAAAAGATAAAGATGAGCAACATGTTATGCAAAAGAAATAATCAGTCCCATCGTATAAGTTTACCTAGAAGTTTTTCAAATTCCGAAACTTTTTGTAAGCCCTTGAGGTGGGAGTTTCACTTGCTCCTCATCAACTAATATTGTAAGCTTTCTGTAATTAATACAATTACAAAAAAAAAAACTTAAATTTGTAATACTTAAATGTGTGTTTTGAGTTTTGACTTGCTACACCAAGTTGATCACTTCACTACTTCTTCTTCTTCTTCTCTTCTTGGAGGCCATTTCAGTACTAATTTCTAGCTCCGTTGCTGCTTTCTGATCTATAGAATTAGAATTAGCTATAGTACAATGTGTAGAAAAAATTAAATAAAAACTTTAAAGTGTTTCAAGTGAGTGAATATACTGGTGAGCAGCTCTTCAAGCTCTACTTTTGGGCCACATTTTGTTCACGAAATTGGAGTCTTGAAAAAGGAAAATGATTCCTTTTTTGGATGCCAAAGAAAATGAGTAAAAGAAATTTGATTTTCAAGAGGAAAAAAATTGTTCCTCCTAGCAATCCAATGATTTATTTTTCTCCTCTAATTATTCACTTTTTCTCCCAATTTTTTTTTTTTTTTTGGTTTTTTCAAACACCGAAGAAAAATTGATTAAAATTACAATTTTTAAAAGGAAAGAAAAATTTCAAAGAATCAATCTCCTTTCATATCCTTTCAGCAAACCAAACGAGGCCTTATAGTATTATGTAAGTTACATGGACATATTTTCCTTAAAATACTTTATATATAAATAAAAGCGGGTAAAAATAATTATATTCTTTTTTGCACATATTACATATAATGAGAAAAGTTCAGCTTTACTATAGAACTTTAAAAAAAAAATCCTTGCATATGTTTACAATTAACATTATTTATTAAAGTTAATAGGGACAACTATATATTAGAGTTAATTAGTTGTACCCCTCTATGGTTTGTACGCATTTTGGTAACTGTCTCCGTTGTTTTAAAAATAAAGAACACCCCAATGGTTTATAGAGTAATTAGTTGTACTCCCCTGGTTCATAAGAAAGTGAGTGAAAAATTAAGCACCCAGAAGGGTGTTCTTTGTTTTTAAAACAACGGAGACAGTAACCAAATGCGTACAAACCATAGGAGGATATTTATAAATAACCCATATAATTACTAGAGGTTGTCTTCTGGTCTTCTTAAATAGTCTTACAGACAAGTATAAATTATATATATCTATACTACTATAATGAGAAAAGTCCAACTTCACCATAAAACTTTACTTTCCAAATATATCCTTGCATATATTTATTAGGCTTAATTGCTACTTGATACCCTCAACTATTACCGTTTTTCAACTTGGTACCCTAAACTTTTTTTTTTGTAACAACTTGATACCCGGATATTATTTTGGACAAAATGCCCCTATCCCTAACCTCCCTCCCCCCTGCTAGCTTCGCGCCCCCCTCTGCTTGCTCCGGCCGCAGCTCCCCCCCCACCCCCCCACACCCCCCCCTGCTCGTCAGGCCACCCCCCCCCCCCCCCTCTCGCTCTGGCCGTCCGCGCTCCCGCCTCTCCCCTAGGGCTCGGCAGCGGAGGAGGGGGGGGGCTGGGAAGGGGGGTGCGGGGCGGGAGGCGGGGCAGGGGTTGGCCGGAAGCGAGGAGGGGGGGGGGGGGGGTCCGACCGGAGCTAGCAGGGGGGGTGGTGGCGGAGTGGGGGGGGGTGGAGGGAGGGAAGGGATAAGGGCATTTTGGGATTTTTTAAAATGTTAGGTACTAAGTTGAAAAAAAAAATAGTTGAAGTATCAAGTTGTTACGAAAAAAAGTTTAGGATACCAAGTTGAAAAACGGTAATAGTTGAGGGTATCAAGTAGCAATTAAGCCTATTTATTAATTAAAATTAATAAAGACAACTAAGGTAATTAGGGAGCTATCTTTTGGTATTCCTAAATAGCTTTGTAGACAGTTATATAATAGTATATAAATAATAAATTTATAATAATTAAGACATGTCTTTTTATATAAAAATTGGAATAATTGATATAACTATCTTTTAGTCTTCCTAATAATAATATATAACGTACGTGTAACGCACACGCATAAATACTAGTAATAATATAATAATATTTTTTTTTGAAATTATAAATTTAGAATAATTAGACGGTTGTTTCTTAGCTTTTCTATATAATTTTAATAAATATTAGAATAATTACATCTTTTAGTGCATATATATATATATATATATATATATATATATATATATATATATATATATATATATATACACTAAGTGAGGTATAAAAGGACGAGACAAAAGAAAATTGAACAAAAGTTCAGTTTTTTCAGAGGAGAAAGAAAGGTCGGAACAGAGAAAAAATAACGGTATGTTCATGTTCACGAGTCTACTATTAATGAGCACTTTTTTCCGCGCCAACGCAAGCAGAAATAAAATAATGTTTAAATGTTGACCACGTTTCTAGAAGCGGAGGAGTTTGACCGAAGCACCCTCCTCAGCAAGAAAACCGCTGGGAAGTACTGTCAATTATTATCATCGTAGCTATGAAGCTTCTATGCTCCGTCTTAGCGGGTCGGGTCCATTTTTTCTATTTTGCTGGATCCCTACCAAATAGAGATCTAGCACCCAAAATTTTTAAAGGATACGACTATTCGTACCTCATGACCTACTATCCACATCCCACTAATAAAAAACAAAAAATTAAAATTTCTGTTCTACCCCTCCCCTCTTCCCCTGCTCCCCCGACCCGATGGAGAGTAGAATAGGAATTTCAATTTTTTTTTTTTAGTAGAATATGGATAGTAGGTCATGAGGTACGGATAGCCGCACCCAATTTTAAAATTAACATTTTATTTCGTTTGAAAACGAATTTCTTATATTTCTAAAACCTATATTCATATGCCAAACAGGTCCTTAAGGCTGGAAAGTCAGACTGGATTTGGAATTGAAACAATCTCGTCCCTTTTTAAGAGCTCCTTCCCAAAACTCTTTATCTAAGTTACCGTTACCAAATAATTTTTAAGATTGCGTTCCGAGAGAAGAAAGTAGAATACACACATCCAGAACACATTTGTCAGGGAGCACGTATGACCTGCCATGCTAACAATGCGACTTAAAGGAAGAAAAAGATGATAATTTCGGATCAAAGCTTGCCATAGTCATAATATATATATTGTCTTTCTAGAAAACAACAATATTTTTTACAAAAAAAAAAAAAAAAACCAACTCGAATCCAAGATCAGGATGGACCCTGATCCGGGACAGACCGAACAACCGGCCAGAACCCAAAATTTAAGGAACATAAAAAAATTAAGATTATATATATATATATATATATATATATATATATATATATATATATATATATATATATATATATATATATGGGTGAGGATCAGTTGACATATACAATTTGACATCTAAAAAAATACGCAATTTCAACCGCACATCATTTGATGTCAAATTTTGTTAGCTGAGCTTTTCAGCAAAAGCTCAAGTTTCACTTTACCTTTAGTCCCACATCGGTTGGGGAAGGGTTATAAGTGTGCATATATACACTCCTCTCTTCTTGCTTCATTAAACCATTTGAGTGGGAGCCCTATGGGCCACACGCGCGCGCCGCCGCCGTCCGGCTCGGCTCGGTTCGGTTCGGTTCGGTTCGGTTCGGCGCGCGTAACGGGTGCGGGTACGTGCCCACATCTGCGGGCGCCGAATGCCGATTCGATTTACTCTTCGGGTTCGGGCCGAGACCCTAAAAGATTTTTTGCTCTTTTCTAAAATTCTGACAGTTACAATTTTTTAAAATTCCGTAACGTTCGCTAATCAAATCCCGTCCAGGTTCAATGAACCATGTGATTTTTGTGCCTTAAACATTCTGTAACGTTCACTTTAATTGTCTTTTAATCTGCCATTATTCTCCTAGCTATTGGCAAGCGCCTATAAATATCGTGCTCTTTCTTCTTTCTTTAGACACAGAAATTATCTTCTCACTCTCTCAAAATTCTCGTCTCCTTCGTATTGCTGTTGTTGTTCTTCGTTGCTCTGGGCAGAGCTAAGTCGGGGTCGCTCTCTCCAAGTCGTGTGCGGCAAGGAGATTCCGGTGAAGCGGAGATTTTACCACTAGGAGCGTTCGGATACGGTCTGCACATAGACCCGAGCTAACTCTTAGGGCAGTGCTACGTGCACGACCTTCCTCGGAGGCCGGTAATTTTAATTCAAAATATTTTCTTGCAGATTTTAATCCGAAGTTTTTGAAGACAATTCCAACAATCTAAGAGTTATCTAAATTTTACAAATTAATTATTTTTCTTCGACAAAAAGGAATCGTTACTGTTTACATATGTTTTAACAATTTCTTACTGTCTATAAATTTCATTATTGTCCATAACATTTTCTGTTCAAAGCAAACAGAAAGAAAAAGCTACTGCTAACTGTTTCCAATTTGTTAATGTCTATATACTTGCTTTGAAACCTTCTGTTCAAAGAAAACAGAAACAAAAGCTACTGCTAAAGACAAACTTGTTTCTAGCAAACAGAAACAAAACAAAAGCTACTACTAAAGTAAAGTTTCTGTTCTTTTCTGTTCAAAGCAAACAGAAACAAACAAAAGCTAATGCTAAAGAAAAGCTTTTGTTCAAAGCAACAGAAACCTTAGTTTAAAGCAATATTTGGTACATATTTAATATTTATTCATTATCATTATTTGTTCATTATCATTATTTAACATATCAATTAATATTGCTTTAAAAGCTTCAATATTTGTTTCTCATTAAATATTCTATTAAAAGTTTTAATCTTGTCTCTCATTTAATTTTATTTGTTCATTGTCATTATTTGATATATCAATTATATTTCACATATCATTAATATTCGTTAATTGTCATTATTTGTTAAATTGACATCTTAGACAAATATAATTGTGTCGATAGTATTATTTTTGTCAATACTAGCTTTCATTTTACTCAATATTTTAATTTAGGCAAAATCAAACAATTAATTGATTTAGAAAAATTCCTTTAATTTTAGAGTTCTAAAGTTAAGATTTGTTTGGGAACAAGCCGAAAGGGCCCTTCTGTCAACAAGGCAAAAATTCGTCTAAGCGACCGGTACTTAAGAGTTCCTAGTGAACCTCCGCTTGCTGGGATCCGGCCCCTACAGCTAACCCAACCTTATCAAAACTTGAAAAACTAAAATTTTAAAGGTCTACTACTAAAATTATTTTAATTGTTAATTTTAGCTCTAAACCATCTTATTGAGTAAATATAATTTTTCAGACTTTAGAAAACATGACTTCTAAGGAAGAGACCTTTTCTGCAAAGCCTGCGAAATTCAATGGTACCTACTTCAAGAGGTGGCAGAGCCAGATGAAATTTTGGCTTACCACTTTAGGCCTGATTTCTGCCATCGATGGGTCCACGCCCATCTCAAATGATTCTGATGAGACTGAGTCTGACGTAGGAGTTTCCAAGTCCTCCTCTTCTTCTAAGCCTAAGACCCCTAAGGAAATTGACTACCACTGCTTCCACAGAATCTTAAGCGCTATGTCGGAGTCACTCTACGACATATTTTTTGAGTATAAAAGCGCTAAAGAACTATGGGATGCTTTGGAAGATGAGTATGGTTGTGATGATGCTAGAATTGATAGATTCAATTCTACCACATTCAACCAATATGTCATGGTAGATAACAAACCTATCAATGACCAAATCCATGAGTTCCAAGAACACCTTAGGCAGCTTCAAGCCAAGGGAACCGTCTTTTCTACTGAACACAAAATAGGATGCTTGATAGATAAACTCCCTCCTTCCTGGTCTAAAGTGGCAAAGGACCTTCTACATCTACAAGGATCTATTACATACTCTCAAGCTCTACAGAGAATTAGAACAGAAGAGAAATATAGATCCAAGACCAAAGCTAGGTCAAATACCACAGCTAAGGTAAACCTTGTAGAAAATTATGAAAAACCTAAGTCAAACAACCATCTCAAATCCAAGAAAACCTCCTTCAAAAAGAAGCAGAGTTTTCAACCTCCTCCCAAAAATCTTCATCACCAAAACCATCACCACCAAAACCCTCAACCCCAAAAACCTAGAAACTTTGGTCAGACTCAGGATCAAAGAAGATTTTGTTTTGTGTGTGGTAGAACCAACCATACAGCCATCAACTGCTTCCAAAGGAAGAAAGAACCTATCCAGAACTCCTTCAAGGAAAAAGGCAAGCCAGAGGCTAACATGATTCTGAATGGGTCTTCCAGCTCCTTCAGGTCTGTAAGCTTTCAACCTGTAGTAAACCTGTCTTTCCATTCTGATGATTGGTGGTTAGATTCTGGAGCTAATGTTCACGTTTCATTTGATCGCTCCTGTTTTTCAACCTATCAGGAATTAGGTGGAGGAGGCGTGACCCTAGGAGATGGCTCAACGACACAAGTTGTGGGAAGAGGAAGAATAGATCTGAAGATGACATCAGGAAAAATTCTATCTCTCCATGATGTGCTTCATGTGCCGTCTGTCAGGAGAAATCTTGTTAGTGGATCTCTCCTTGTAGCCTCAGGATACAAAATTGTAATGGAGGCCAATAAAGTAGTTTTTTCTAAGAATGATCTGTTTATTGGAAAAGGATTTGTGAAAGATGGACTTTTTGTTTTAAGTACTATGAATAAAAGTTCAAATCCTTCTTTTGTTGCAAATGTTGAATCATCAAATATTTGGCATGGTAGACTAGGTCATGTGAACTTAGGATCTATCAAAAGGATGATGAACTTAGATCTTATCCCTAAGACTTCTATAGATGGTGAACACAAATGTGAGATATGTGTTCAAGCCAAACATACTAGATTACCTTTCAAATCTGTCTATAGAGATTCTGAACTCCTAGAACTTATCCATAGTGATGTTTGTGATTCCAATAGGGTCTTGACCCGAAGCGGTAGGAAATACTTTATAACTTTTATAGATGACCATTCAAAGTATTGTTACACCTACCTCCTTAGGACCAAAGATGAAGTTCTAGACAGATTCAAGGTCTATAAATCTGAGGCTGAGAACCAGTTGGATAGGAAGATTAAGATCCTTAGATCTGATCGTGGTGGAGAGTATACCTCAAATGAAATGACTAACTTCTGTGAAGAGCACGGAATTATTCATGAGGTAACTGCTCCTTATTCACCACAATCCAATGGAGTGCTGAAAGGAAGAATCGCACTCTTTTAGATATGGTCAATGCCATGCTTCTCAGCTCAGGTGCCCCTGACAATCTTTGGGGAGAAGCCTTATTGTCAGCCTGTTATATTCTTAATAGCATACCCAGTAAGACTAATGATAAGACCCCATATGAGTTATGGAAAGGTCGAACCCCTAGGATTAATTACCTCAAAGTTTGGGGTTGCTTAGCGAAGGTTGGAATTCCTGAACCCAAAAAGAGGAAGATAGGACCTAAGACTGTAGATGCTGTATTCATAGGATATACCCTAGATAGTAATGCCAATAGATTTCTTGTAACCCATTCTGAAGTAAATGAAATCTCTAATAACACAATCATTGAAGCTAGAGATGCAGTTTATTTTGAGAATATTTTTCCCTTCAAGGATAGAACCCCTTCATCTTCCTCTAACCCTTCTCTTACTCCGTCTAGTAGTTCTCATGACCAAATGCCTAATTCTCAATCTGAACAAGTCATAGAACCTAGAAGGAGTAAAAGAGAAAGGATTGAAAAGAATTTAGGAGAAGGATTCTTCACATTTTTGATAGAAGGTGATCCCTCAACTTATGAAGAAGCCATATCCTCTCCTGATGCTCCTTTCTGGAAAGAAGCTATTGACAATGAGTACAACTCCATCATGGAGAACAATACTTGGTTTTTAGCAGACCTTCCTTTAGGCAGCAAACCAATAGGTTGTAAGTGGATCTTTAAGAAGAAACTTAGAGCCGATGGTACCATAGAAAAATATAAGGCTAGATTAGTGGCCAAAGGTTTTACCCAGAAGAAAGGATTAGATTATTTTGATACCTACTCTCCTGTAGCTAGAATATCTTCTATTAGAACCCTTCTAGCTTTAGCATCCATTCATGATATGCTGATCCATCAAATGGATGTAAAGACAGCATTTCTAAATGGAGATTTAGAAGAAGAGATTTATATGGAGCAACCTGAAGGTTTTATTGCTAAAGGTCAAAAAAAGAAGGTTTATAGATTAGTAAAATCTCTTTATGGCCTAAAGCAAGCTCCCAAGCAATGGCACAACAAATTTGACAAAGTCATTATAGAATTTGGTTTTGTACCAAATGAATATGACAAATGTTTGTATTCTAAAAATACAAATAAAAGTTGTGTTATTTTATGCTTGTATGTTGATGATATCCTTATTCTAGGATCTTCACTGGAACTGATAAATAACACTAAGTATTATTTATCTAACCAGTTTGATATGAAAGACTTAGGTGAGGCAAATCTGATCTTAGGAATGCAAGTGTCAAAAAGGAAAGAGGGCTATACTCTATCCTTAGCACATTCAATTGAAAAAATGCTAAGAAAGTTTGAGTATTTTGACAAGAAACCTGCCCTTACCCCTTATGACAGTAATGTTGTTCTCAAGAAGAATGAAGGATCACCTATAGAACAACATAGATATTCACAAATGATTGGGTCCCTTATGTACATAACAAATATGACCAAACCTGATATTGCATTTGCTATTGGAAGACTAAGTAGATATACTAGTAACCCAAATCAGTCACACTGGACTGCATTAGACAGAGTATTTAGATATCTTAAGGGTACTCTAGATTATAAACTTCATTATACTAGACACCCTGATATCATAGAAGGTTACTCCGATGCAAATTGGGTAACTGATTCACATGATGTGAAATCCACTACTGGATATGTTTTTACCCTAGCAGGAGCTGCAATCTCCTGGGGATCATGTAAACAAACTATCATAGCCAGAAGTACAATGGACTCTGAAATGATAGCTTTGGATACTACATGTACAGAAGCCGAATGGCTGAGAAATCTTATTATGTATATACCTGTTTCTGTTCATCCTATTCCTGCTATTTCTATAAACTGTGATAATAAATCTGTTATAGAACTACTAAAGCATGATTCTGTGAATGCTAAGATGAACAGGCACCTGCAGCTGCGCTTCAAGTCAATAAAGAGCCTATTGGGCAAATATGTGGTTCTTGACTATATAAAGTCAGAAAAGAACCTTGCAGACCACTTGACGAAGGGTCTGTCTAGGACATTGATCCTAGAATCATCGAGGGGGATGGGGATAAGCCCATAGTATAGTCACCAGCAGTGGCAACCCAACCGAGTCTGACTGGAGATCCCAAGAAGTCGGTTCAATGGGTAGAAACAAGCTGGACTAGGTGACTATTATGGAACACTGACCTGAGATTAAATTCTCTTTAAAATAAAAGCCCAGGAGGCTGTACATGTGTACATTCATACCCCATCCCTATGGTGACAGTGTTCCTTTTGTGATATGGATAGGCTGAGTTTAAACTCTTAATAAGTCCAAGCATGATATGCAGGGTTGATTCCTATCACCAACCCTTAAGGACTTACCTATATGAGGTCGTGAGGGCCGCGACTATAGGACAGGGCGATCCTAGACAACTCTCATGAATGTGTAAAAGTGCGCATGGCCAACCAAACGCGCCACCCGATAGACCCAAGTACCTCTAGCATACTATGTGTGCTATAGTCTGAATCTGGTTCAAGAAGACTGATTCAAGGCGTAGTCCATCAAGCTCTTCTTCAGACAAAGACAATAGTCACTACGTGAGATTCAAGGCTGTAGTCCATCTCATTTATGCATAGTATACAACTGCCCAGAAATTCTCTTTCTCTTCTTTTATCTTTCTGTCTTCTATTACCTTGGAACTTGAGCTTTTGGGGGGGGATTGTTAGCTGAGCTTTTCAGCAAAAGCTCAAGTTTCACTTTACCTTTAGTCCCACATCGGTTGGGGAAGGGTTATAAGTGTGCATATATACACTCCTCTCTTCTTGCTTCATTAAACCATTTGAGTGGGAGCCCTATGGGCCACACGCGCGCGCCGCCGCCGCCGTCCGGCCCGGCTCGGCTCGGTTCGGTTCGGCGCGCGTAACGGGTGCGGGTACGTGCCCACATCTGCGGGCGCCGAATGCCGATTCGATTTACTCTTCGGGTTCGGGCCGAGACCCTAAAAGATTTTTTGCTCTTTTCTAAAATTCTGACAGTTACAATTTTTTAAAATTCCGTAACGTTCGCTAATCAAATTCCGTCCAGGTTCAATGAACCATGTGATTTTTGTGCCTTAAACATTCTGTAACGTTCACTTTAATTGTCTTTTAATCTGCCATTATTCTCCTAGCTATTGGCAAGTGCCTATAAATATCGTGCTCTTTCTTCTTTCTTTAGACACAGAAATTATCTTCTCACTCTCTCAAAATTCTCGTCTCCTTCGTATTGCTGCTGTTGTTCTTCGTTGCTCTGGGCAGAGCTAAGTCGGGGTCGCTCTCTCCAAGTCGTGTGCGGCAAGGAGATTCCGGTGAAGCGGGGATTTTACCACTAGGAGCGTTCGGATACGGTCTGCACATATACCCGAGCTAACTCTTAGGACAGTGCTACGTGCACGACTTCCTCGGAGGCCGGTAATTTTAATTCAAAATATTTTCTTGCAGATTTTAATCCGAAGTTTTTGAAGACAATTCCAACAATCTAAGAGTTATCTAAATTTTACAAATTAATTATTTTTCTTCGACAAAAAGGAAAATATCGTTACTGTTTACATATGTTTTAACAATTTCTTACTGTCTATAAATTTCATTATTGTCCATAACATTTTCTGTTCAAAGCAAACAGAAAGAAAAAGCTACTGCTAACTGTTTCCAATTTGTTAATGTCTATATACTTGCTTTGAAACCTTCTGTTCAAAGAAAACAGAAACAAAAGCTACTGCTAAAGACAAACTTGTTTCTAGCAAACAGAAACAAAACAAAAGCTACTACTAAAGTAAAGTTTCTGTTCTTTTCTGTTCAAAGCAAACAGAAACAAACAAAAGCTAATGCTAAAGAAAAGCTTTTGTTCAAAGCAACAGAAACCTTAGTTTAAAGCAATATTTGGTACATATTTAATATTTATTCATTATCATTATTTGTTCATTATCATTATTTAACATATCAATTAATATTGCTTTAAAAGCTTCAATATTTGTTTCTCATTAAATATTCTATTAAAAGTTTTAATCTTGTCTCTCATTTAATTTTATTTGTTCATTGTCATTATTTGATATATCAATTATATTTCACATATCATTAATATTCGTTAATTGTCATTATTTGTTAAATTGACATCTTAGACAAATATAATTGTGTCGATAGTATTATTTTTGTCAATACTAGCTTTCATTTTACTCAATATTTTAATTTAGGCAAAATCAAACAATTAATTGATTTAGAAAAATTCTTTTAATTTTAGAGTTCTAAAGTTAAGATTTGTTTGGGAACAAGCCGAAAGGGCCCTTCTGTCAACAAGGCGAAAATTCGTCTAAGCGACCGGTACTTAAGAGTTCCTAGTGAACCTCCGCTTGCTGGGATCCGGCCCCTACAGCTAACCCAACCTTATCAAAACTTGAAAAACTAAAATTTTAAAGGTCTACTACTAAAATTATTTTAATTGTTAATTTTAGCTCTAAACCATCTTATTGAGTAAATATAATTTTTCAGACTTTAGAAAACATGACTTCTAAGGAAGAGACCTTTTCTGTAAAGCCTGCGAAATTCAATGGTACCTACTTCAAGAGGTGGCAGAGCCAGATGAAATTTTGGCTTACCACTTTAGGCCTGATTTCTGCCATCGATGGGTCCACGCCCATCTCAAATGATTCTGATGAGACTGAGTCTGACGTAGGAGTTTCCAAGTCCTCCTCTTCTTCTAAGCCTAAGACCCCTAAGGAAATTGACTACCACTGCTTCCACAGAATCTTAAGCGCTATGTCGGAGTCACTCTACGACATATTTTTTGAGTATAAAAGCGCTACAGAACTATGGGATGCTTTGGAAGATGAGTATGGTTGTGATGATGCTGGAATTGATAGATTCAATTCTACCACATTCAACCAATATGTCATGGTAGATAACAAACCTATCAATGACCAAATCCATGAGTTCCAAGAACACCTTAGGCAGCTTCAAGCCAAGGGAACCGTCTTTTCTACTGAACACAAAATAGGATGCTTGATAGATAAACTCCCTCCTTCCTGGTCTAAAGTGGCAAAGGACCTTCTACATCTACAAGGATCTATTACATACTCTCAAGCTCTACAGAGAATTAGAACAGAAGAGAAATATAGATCCAAGACCAAAGCTAGGTCAAATACCACAGCTAAGGTAAACCTTGTAGAAAATCATGAAAAACCTAAGTCAAACAACCATCTCAAATCCAAGAAAACCTCCTTCAAAAAGAAGCAGAGTTTTCAACCTCCTCCCAAAAATCTTCATCACCAAAACCATCACCACCAAAACCCTCAACCCCAAAAACCTAGAAACTTTGGTCAGACTCAGGATCAAAGAAGATTTTGTTTTGTGTGTGGTAGAACCAACCATACAGCCATCAACTGCTTCCAAAGGAAGAAAGAACCTATCCAGAACTTCTTCAAGGGAAAAGGCAAGCCAGAGGCTAACATGATTCTGAATGGGTCTTCCAGCTCCTTCAGGTCTGTAAGCTTTCAACATGTAGTAAACCTGTCTTTCCATTCTGATGATTGGTGGTTGGATTCTGGAGCTAATGTTCACGTTTCATTTGATCGCTCCTGTTTTTCAACCTATCAGGAATTAGGTGGAGGAGGCGTGACCCTAGGAGATGGCTCAACGACACAAGTTGTGGGAAGAGGAAGAATAGATCTGAAGATGACATCAGGAAAAATTTTACCTCTCCATGATGTGCTTCATGTGCCGTCTGTCAGGAGAAATCTTGTTAGTGGATCTCTCCTTGTAGCCTCAGGATACAAAATTGTAATGGAGGCCAATAAAGTAGTTTTTTCTAAGAATGATCTGTTTATTGGAAAAAGATTTGTGAAAGATGGACTTTTTGTTTTAAGTACTATGAATAAAAGTTCAAATCCTTCTTTTGTTGCAAATGTTGAATCATCAAATGTTTGGCATGGTAGACTAGGTCATGTGAACTTAGGATCTATCAAAAGGATGATGAACTTAGATCTTATCCCTAAGACTTCTATAGATGGTGAACACAAATGTGAGATATGTGTTCAAGCCAAACATACTAGATTACCTTTCAAATCTGTCTATAGAGATTCTGAACTCCTAGAACTTATCCATAGTGATGTTTGTGATTCCAATAGGGTCTTGACCCGAAGCGGTAGGAAATACTTTGTAACTTTTATAGATGACCATTCAAAGTATTGTTACACCTACCTCCTTAGGACCAAAGATGAAGTTCTAGACAGATTCAAGGTCTATAAATCTGAGGCTGAGAACCAGTTGGATAGGAAGATTAAGATCCTTAGATCTGATCGTGGTGGAGAGTATACCTCAAATGAAATGACTAACTTCTGTGAAGAGCACGGAATTATTCATGAGGTAACTGCTCCTTATTCACCACAATCCAATGGAGTTGCTGAAAGGAAGAATCGCACTCTTTTAGATATGGTCAATGCCATGCTTCTCAGCTCAGGTGCCCCTGACAATCTTTGGAGAGAAGCCTTATTGTCAGCCTGTTATATTCTTAATAGGATACCCAGTAAGACTAATGATAAGACCCCATATGAGTTATGGAAAGGTCGAACCCCTAGGATTAATTACCTCAAAGTTTGGGGTTGCTTAGCTAAGGTTGGAATTCCTGAACCCAAAAAGAGGAAGATAGGACCTAAGACTGTAGATGCTGTATTCATAGGATATACCCTAGATAGTAATGCCAATAGATTTCTTGTAACCCATTCTGAAGTAAATGAAATCTCTAATAACACAATCATTGAAGCTAGAGATGCAGTTTATTTTGAGAATATTTTTCCCTTCAAGGATAGAACCCCTTCATCTTCCTCTAACCCTTCTCTTACTCCGTCTAGTAGTTCTCATGACCAAATGCCTAATTCTCAATCTGAACAAGTCATAGAACCTAGAAGGAGTAAAAGAGAAAGGATTGAAAAGAATTTAGGAGAAGGATTCTTCACATTTTTGATAGAAGGTGATCCCTCAACTTATGAAGAAGCCATATCCTCTCCTGATGCTCCTTTCTTGAAAGAAGCTATTGACAATGAGTACAACTCCATCATGGAGAACAATACTTGGTTTTTAGCAGACCTTCCTTTAGGCAGCAAACCAATAGGTTGTAAGTGGATCTTTAAGAAGAAACTTAGAGCCGATGGTACCATAGAAAAATATAAGGCTAGATTAGTGGCCAAAGGTTTTACCCAGAAGAAAGGATTAGATTATTTTGATACCTACTCTCCTGTAGCTAGAATATCTTCTATTAGAACCCTTCTAGCTTTAGCATCCATTCATGATATGCTAATCCATCAAATGGATGTAAAGACAGCATTTCTAAATGGAGATTTAGAAGAAGAGATTTATATGGAGCAACCTGAAGGTTTTATTGCTAAAGGTCAAGAAAAGAAGGTTTATAGATTAGTAAAATCTCTTTATGGCCTAAAGCAAGCTCCCAAGCAATGGCACAACAAATTTGACAAAGTCATTATAGAATTTGGTTTTGTACCAAATGAATATGACAAATGTTTGTATTCTAAAATACAAATAAAAGTTGTGTTATTTTATGCTTGTATGTTGATGATATCCTTATTCTAGGATCTTCACTGGAACTGATAAATAACACTAAGTATTATTTATCTAACCAGTTTGATATGAAAGACTTAGGTGAGGCAAATCTGATCTTAGGAATGCAAGTGTCAAAAAGGAAAGAGGGCTATACTCTATCCTTAGCAAATTCAATTGAAAAAATGCTAAGAAAGTTTGAGTATTTTGACAAGAAACCTGCCCTTACCCCTTATGACAGTAATGTTGTTCTCAAGAAGAATGAAGGATCACCTATAGAACAACATAGATATTCACAAATGATTGGGTCCCTTATGTACATAACAAATATGACCAGACCTGATATTGCATTTGCTATTGGAAGACTAAGTAGATATACTAGTAACCCAAATCAGTCACACTGGACTGCATTAGACAGAGTATTTAGATATCTTAAGGGTACTCTAGATTATAAACTTCATTATACTAGACACCCTGATATCATAGAAGGTTACTCCGATACAAATTGGGTAACTGATTCACATGATGTGAAATCCACTACTGGATATGTTTTTACCCTAGCAGGAGCTGCAATCTCCTGGGATCATGTAAACAAACTATCATAGCCAGAAGTACAATGGACTCTGAAATGATAGCTTTGGATACTACATGTACAGAAGCCGAATGGCTGAGAAATCTTATTATGCATATACCTGTTTCTGTTCATCCTATTCCTGCTATTTCTATAAACTGTGATAATAAATCTGTTATAGAACTACTAAAGCATGATTCTGTGAATGCTAAGATGAACAGGCACCTGCAGCTGCGCTTCAAGTCAATAAAGAGCCTATTGGGCAAATATGTGGTTCTTGACTATATAAAGTCAGAAAAGAACCTTGCAGACCACTTGACGAAGGGTCTGTCTAGGACATTGATCCTAGAATCATCGAGGGGGATGGGGTTAAGCCCATAGTATAGTCACCAGCAGTGGCAACCCAACCGAGTCTGACTGGAGATCCCAAGAAGCCGGTTCAATGGGTAGAAACAAGCTGGACTAGGTGACTATTATGGAACACTGACCTGAGATTAAATTCTCTTTAAAATAAAAGCCCAGGAGGCTGTACATGTGTACATTCATACCCCATCCCTATGGTGACAGTGTTCCTTTTGTGATATGGATAGGCTGAGTTTAAACTCTTAATAAGTCCAAGCATGATATGCAGGGTTGATTTCTATCACCAACCCTTAAGGACTTACCTATATGAGGTCGTGAGGGCCGCGACTATAGGACAGGACGATCCTAGACAACTCTCATGAATGTGTAAAAGTGCGCATGGCCAACCAAACGCGCCACCCGATAGACCCAAGTACCTCTAGCATACTATGTGTGCTATAGTCTGAATCTGGTTCAAGAAGACTGATTCAAGGCGTAGTCCATCAAGCTCTTCTTCAGACAAAGACAATAGTCACTACGTGAGATTCAAGGCTGTAGTCCATCTCATTTATGCATAGTATACAACTGCCCAGAAATTCTCTTTCTCTTCTTTTATCTTTCTGTCTTCTATTACCTTGGAACTTGAGCTTTTGGGGGGGGATTGTTAGCTGAGCTTTTCAGCAAAAGCTCAAGTTTCACTTTACCTTTAGTCCCACATCGGTTGGGGAAGGGTTATAAGTGTGCATATATACACTCCTCTCTTCTTGCTTCATTAAACCATTTGAGTGGGAGCCCTATGGGCCACACGCGCGCGCCGCCGCCGCCGTCCGGCCCGGCTCGGCTCGGTTCGGTTCGGCGCGCGTAACGGGTGCGGGTACGTACCCACATCTGCGGGCGCCGAATGCCGATTCGATTTACTCTTCGGGTTCGGGCCGAGACCCTAAAAGATTTTTTGCTCTTTTCTAAAATTCTGACAGTTACAATTTTTTAAAATTCCGTAACGTTCGCTAATCAAATCCCGTCCAGGTTCAATGAACCATGTGATTTTTGTGCCTTAAACATTCTGTAACGTTCACTTTAATTGTCTTTTAATCTGCCATTATTCTCCTAGCTATTGGCAAGCGCCTATAAATATCGTGCCCTTTCTTCTTTCTTTAGACACAGAAATTATCTTCTCACTCTCTCAAAATTCTCGTCTCCTTCGTATTGCTGCTGTTGTTCTTCGTTGCTCTGGGCAGAGCTAAGTCGGGGTCGCTCTCTCCAAGTCGTGTGCGGCAAGGAGATTCCGGTGAAGCGGAGATTTTACCACTAGGAGCGTTCGGATACGGTCTGCACATAGACCCGAGCTAACTCTTAGGGCAGTGCTACGTGCACGACTTCCTCGGAGGCCGGAAATTTTAATTCAAAATATTTTCTTGCAGATTTTAATCCGAAGTTTTTGAAGACAATTCCAACAAATTTGACTTCCATGCATATAAATTTGACATACATTTAAATCTGAACCATTCATTTCAAATGATATGCGGTTGAGATTATGTATTTTTTTAGATGTCAATTGTATGTGTTACCTGATCCCTACCATATATATATATATATATATATATATATATATATATATATATATATATATATATATATATATATATATATATATATATATATCACTACAAAAAAAGTGAACTTTTGGGACGACACTATTAGTAACGCTAGTTCGAAACGTCCTAAAAATTTAGTTTTGGGGACGACTATGTTTTTGGTATAAAAAAAATAGTATTATTTGGGACAGATTGAGAAATAGATATCTTAATTGGGACTATTAAAATTTTATGTCCCAAATAAATCTAGAACGGTCCCAAATAATCTCGGCGGGAATGGCAAACATTTGGCGGCTCACTACCAATTTTTTTTGAATTTTTTTTTCCTCTCTCCTATCCTATCCTACCCGTAGGATCTCTTAGCAGAAATCTCCACCGTTGGATCCACTATAAGAAATTATCTCCCAAAGGCCCTAATTTTTCATTCTCCCCAAAGACCTAATTTTTTCCCCCTCCTTCCGAAAAAATTCCCATGGTCGCTCCTGACGCCACCTCCTACTCTCGCTGCCGTCGTTGCTCCCAGCACGGTCGCGATGACAAGAAGGGCAAGAAGCACGAGCCCCCTCCTCCGCCGGAGCCGGCGTCGGAGTCGTCGTCGACGGATGCGGAGGAGAACTCCGTAGTGACGAGGGAGGAAGCCTACCGGAAGATCCGGAACCTCGATTTCTCGACCGCCACCAAAATCCTCTTCACCACCCCTCCCAAAATAAGAAATTTGGGTACTCTCCTCTTCCCTTCTCCTTCCTTTCTACCAGTGCTAGGGTTTCTATTCCCAGAATTTTGAATAGGTCGTAACAAAATTCGTAATATATTACGAAAATAAAGCTTATAGTTTTGGCATACAGAGTCCTTTCTACTCGTGAAAAAATGATGCAATGCGTGTTCTTTGCAAGTCAAGGTTGTGCATGTCAAGGTTCCCGCCTAAGCTGCTCGATATGGTATAGTCTCAACTAATTCTCATGTTGTGCATGTCAAGGTTCTTCGCAAGTCAAGTGACTAACGTAATGCTTATGATAACCCGAGTCTTCTCTTATGTAACTGAGGAAAACAAACCCTGACAGAAGTAATATATCTCTAAGTGAGGGCTTGAATGAATATAATAGCAAAAAGAAGATGAAATTAACAAAAAAAGAATAAGAAACTACAGTCTCAATCCAACGTTGGTTATTTGCTCCAAAGATTGTAGCTTGCTTCACAAGAACCATTGCAGGTTGCCATGACTTCACCATGTGTATATCAATGTCTTCGTTGTTAATCTTAGACACTTTTTCATCTTGCTCAACTCAATACGAAAACAAAATAGACTCCATCCACTTGATAGAAATATTTATGATTATTTGTAATTGTTTTTTTTCTTAACTTGGATATGGAGATTTAAATATGGAACCTATTTGTGCTAATGTTGTAAGATTGAACAAAATTCCCAAATCCAGTTCGATCTAAAATTCTGTTAGGGCTAGATCGGATTAGGTCCGATTTGATACTCTGATACTAAGCTGCATACATGCATCACCGTCTTATTTATACCTACTTATGTGAAGGGGAAAAACTAAAAAAAATACAATTTTCCTGAACTTGTTAACACTTTGCAGTATAATAAAGGAAAATTCAGAAGTCACACACACAAAGGCTATGCTATTGGCATGTCCCTGAATATATATGTAACATTCTGACTACTAAAGACCATTATATTCTAATTACAGGATACAAGTAGAGCATTGAAAAGATTTATGGTGTTACATTTTAATGATCTACTGCTGATTGAACATTTAATGGTGTTATAGAACCTATATACTCTTTGTTAAGCTTTGTTGGTTTCTTGTTAATAGTTATCATATTTTCTTCTTTTTTGCATATCTAAACATTTTTTACACGATGTATGTCTTAAAGAAAGCACATATTCAAAACTCCTGATCTTGCTATTTATTCAAAACTCTTGACTTTTGATCATTTTTTATAGTTGTCATATTTTACTCCTAACTCTTGCTATAAACTGCTTAGATTTTGCAAGAATAAAATATTTGAATACTTTGTCCTTAGTCCCTAGAGACTGGGTTAGTAATTTTGTATACATTGTTCATTTTAGAGAGAGGGCATCTTAGGACTTCAGCAACTAGCCATCAGATAACATCGTACTAGGCTTTTTTTGACACCATTTTCAAAACATCATAACCATCAGAAGAAAACATACTTCTCCTAACCATGTTCGAGTAAGAAATCTCCCCAAAAGATGACATATATTATCAAGAGCTAAGAAGTTGCCAGCTTATTAAGGTGGCTAGAATCAGACCATTATGTATTGTATAAAATGGACTCAAAGTGTCACTACTGCTCACTCTATCCCTTGTGTTTATCAGGCAATGTACCTGTCAAGGATGAAGAGGACAATGACCTCTGCCTTTGGCGCTTCAAGGTGAGAGGAGAAGTCGGAAAAGGACCAGTTTTTGTCTCTGAAGGGATGTTTGAGTTATATCCATCTAGAGGTGATTCGCCACCTGTTATTGCACTATATTAGTAGCATTTTCTAAACAGATCATTTACAGTTGTAATGCTCAAGTATACTAGATCTTTTTAGCCTGTTTAAAAAATCACAATTTTCTAAACATAGGTGAATGGTCTTCTATAGGAACTCCGGCTGCCAAATCTTTTTGATATAGTTCAGTACTGCCAGGTAGAGTCTTTACATAACTTTTGTTGCTTGTAAATGTATCCGTGAACTGATATTGTAATTTCCTCCACTTTTTTACCTTTTATAATATGTTATACTTGGAAGAATTTGTCTATATTAAAAATATGAAGATTCCATTCATATTTTTCATATTCCCCAAACTTGAGTTGAAACTTTGTATGTTGTTTAAGAATGGAGAATGACAATGGAATCAGCAAAACCCATGCTTTAGCATGTGCTAAATGGATACCCATGGCGCTGGAATGCATTATAACAATTTAATGCTTTACTTTTTGGTTTGAAGCAGCATGGTTTTATGAATCAGTGTTCCAAATTCTTAAAAAAAAATTATTGTAATGCATGATAAATTTAAATTTGGAACCTAGCTATAACTCAATTTGGCCTATGAAATATTTCAAAAATGACGAGTACCTCTGTATATCTAGTCATGGCAAACATAGCTAAAACCCATAAATTTGTTATCCTGGAATCAAGAATGTGTCGTGTACTTGCTAAGGACTCTATAATTTATCTTCTCTATGTTTCAGGTTCTTCCGACTTCTTCTGTTCTTATTGGAAGCACACATATGTGGATCTTCTGGTAAGCTATCTGACACTAAGTCATTTTATAAAAAATTGCATGTTTATATTAAGTTATATTTGTTGACAAGAAGTTCAAGCATAATCAAGTTGATTATGAATTTTGAATCGTGAACAAAGCTTACCCAGTGTTGTGTGACTTGGAACCAGTCTTTAATCTGAATTTCACTAGAAACTGACTTTTCTTTTTGATTCTGTCATTACTGTTAAATGAGTAGAAGTATCACACATGAAGCTTCTGCTGCAAGTTGAAGAGACAATGGAGACTTAGATAAGCGACACAGAGATAAGAATTGATGGAATCCACAAGGCAAGTTGTCTGATGACTTTTAACCTCCTTTTTAGCAACCAAAATAACTCTCTATTATGCATTGGCTCAGATCAATTTTATCTTTCAGTTTTTCTTTCCAAGAAGAGAACATAACTTGTGTACTGTGGTCTTTTGTTCTACAGAAACAATGTTGCGTATATCAACCGGCAAAAGATACGATATTAATAACTGTTCAACACACTTACACCCAAAAGTACTGCATGTCACTCTAATTTGAATTGACAATTTCAAAAACGTGAAACCATATATGTATGCATATCTATGAGTTATTTTGTGTTGATTATCCTACTAGTTATCCAAAATGAGGTGAACGGGTATGTTACAAAGGACAACAAAGCTTAATGGAAGAAAATAATTCAAATAACCGATCCCATAAGCTTGGATGTTGTAAACTGATGGTGAACCATGTAATTTGTAAATCAACATTTTTTTGTAAATCAATAATTGATTGCAGTTGCAGCAACAAAGCCTTCTCACGAGGCCGACTCAGGCAGCAAAGCCAAACCAGTACGAGCCCGGAATGTGTGCTCAGAGGCTGACCCATTACATGTACCATCATCTAAAAAGTCGAGACATTTTAAATATCGGAGAAATAGAACCATCATCTAAAAAAGTCGAGACATTTTCTTCTTTGACCACAAGTAAAAAGTGTTATTGTATTATTCAAAAAGTTTGGGTTTTCCTGACAAAACTATATATCCTATGTCTATAGTCTAGGTACAGATACTACTTTGCACCATAGCTTAAGAACATATAATATTTAATTTTGTAATTATTCAGTATTTTGGTTTTCTTCTTTGATATATCCTATGTCTGACAACCTTTTGATGTCTTGTTCTAAGAGGGGGCATTCTTGACAACCTTTTAGTCCAATTACGGTGCCGCAGATTTAATAAGGTCAATTTTAAGAGGTTTCTTGACAACCTTTTGATATCAATACAAAGCTGTTTTGGATGTGAATTCCTTCCTTTTTGTATGATTCTAGGTTTTTTTTTGGTTCCAAGTTAGCTATCTAGTCTCATAATGATTCTCTTGTTACTAAGTGATTTATATCATCTCCTTTTCATCAAGTGGATTGCTGAAAACTTTTATGGACCAATCTTCTAGATCTATCCCGAACACCTTGATTCTACGTGTGCACTGTAACAAAGAACAGAATCCGCCAGGTGATCCATTATTATTTGTTCCTAGTGTCGAATGATCCGTTTGATCATAGTCACAGGTCCTGTGAATGCGTTGTTAGATAACCAATTGAGTTGATCATCCAAGGTGATAACGCCCTAGCTAGCATGATGACCCACACCAAGGGTCAGAGTTCCAATTGTTGTTTGTCAGATATACATACTTGCTTTTGTGTCCTTTCTTGTTCAGTTACTCCATTGACCAGTTTTTCTTGGCCTCCCTTTTCTCCTGAAATAATTTGTTCACGCTTCTTGGACCTTCGTTTTTTATGCCCATCTAAGAGTCAAAAACGTGTATCTCCAGATGTAGTGGCATAATTATTGTGCAAATCTTAGTCAATAATTTGGTATAAAGGATTTTAGGCTTTGTTTTTGTTCTTTTATATAGTTTCATTTGTCAATGCTTTGCTATTGTCTTGGTTATTAGTTGTCTTTTAACCAAATGTTGCTCATTGTCTCATTTTGCGGTGAAGAAGGCAAGGTTCGGAAGGTTCTAAAGGCAGAACCTCTTCCAGATGGCAGTGCACGATTCTTCAATTTCAGTAATGCTCAAATATTCTAAATCCTATGATTACAATGTATGGATAGGCACTTGCTGTTGTATTGGAGAGCATAGCTCGATGAGGTAGTGCTCTTCATGGGCAGCATTCAGTAATGTTAGCAGAAGACACTCCAAAATACATGGATACCCCAATGAGAGAAGTTATAATGGAACTTTGCTTCCTAGCTCTCATCAAATATATCTTACCTTTCCAGCCGAGAGTACATCTACTGATGAAGATGTTCTGAGATACTTTATGTAATCTTTTTCTCTATCTTTCCATGTTCTATGCATAATTTTGGCATAATTGCTGTAGAAGACTTCTGGTAGTTGTGATTGCAAGGACCTCACCTTGATTTGAAAAGAGTGAGTTTCTTTAGTTTGTTATTTAATAAAGATGGAAGTTTTACTTTCCATCATATACTGAAGCTGTTTTTGTATCACACCTGAATAGGGTGGCTCTACTAGCAGTTCATCTGACATGCTTCAAGGTGGTCAGCCTATACCTGACAGGTATACTCTCTTTATTTCTAAGATGTCTGTAGTCAAAATTCTTTAGTTTCTTTAGTTTGTTATTTAATAAAGAGTGAGTTTGTTATTGCCTGGACCTCACCTTGATTTGAAAAGAGTGAGTTTCTTTAGTTTGTTATTTAATAAAGATGGAAGTTTTACTTTCCATCATATACTGAAGCTGTTTTTGTATCACACCTGAATAGGGTGGCTCTACTAGCAGTTCATCTGACATGCTTCAAGGTGGTCAGCCTATACCTGACAGGTATACTCTCTTTATTTCTAAGATGTCTGTAGTCAAAATTCTCTTGTCTTCTTAAAGTATGGAAGTAGCCAAGGTCCGTGGTTACCACCAGGGTGGCACCATGTAGCCCTTGCTCCTATAGAGCATATGGACATAGGTGCGAGATAATTTAGCATTTATAGCGTCTTGCTTGAATGTTCGTTTAATAGTCTACTCTAGATCTCTCTAATTTGATATGCCATATGTACAAATTCGCCAGGAATTACCATGTTACTGCTCAACAATTTGTACTGGCAATCAGGTTTCTCTTAATTGCTCGACATGTTCACCCATTTATTTTTGTGAGAAGTAACTCTTTTTTATGCATCGTCATCTCATACATTTGTGTTTTAAATTTTTAAGATGAATTCTTTAGTATACCTTCATTTTTTTTTCCAAGGGATGCTATTTTTCATTTTGGATATGGTTTGGCTTATCTCTTAATTTGTAATGATTTCAGCTGTTAAAGGGTGAACCATTACGTGGTTTTGAGGATGAGAAGGTCTAATTTGTTGCTTTAAGCCGTAGGAAACGCCAAGGTGGTGATGCTAATTATTTATTTATGTACCTTTTATAATTAATAGTGTGAAGAAAGTACCAAACACAAGAAATACAAATCCATTCAACAATAACCAATCACACAACTTTGTTGCATATTGAAGTTCGTGGAAAGTGTCTGTGTCTCATTGATATTTAATTTTGATAAAGAATTAGTATGCTGACACACATTTTTTTTCTCTATACGTGTTTTCTTTCATAGTTCATTCACAAATAATAAAGAAAAAAAGATTACTCTTCATGTCCCTCATCTCTAACATGTCTACATAACTTTGTGCACATGATTTTTTTTTCCTACATGGTATTACTAGAGATTATTAGTGCTGCTGTTAAGAAAACCAATTAAATATATAATATTTTGCACACATTGAAGTGCTAATGTTTTCTTCAGAGTCTGATAGATTCCTCTCATAACAAACTCGAACAAGCATTACATATTGAAATGCTAATGTTTTCTTCAAATTTGTGTATGATATACAACTCTAGATCGATTTAGAGTACATTGCCCTTATGTCACTGGAAATTCTCAAGGGTAGTGATAATATTTCTTCTTTTCCTATGATATACGAGTCTTTGTTTTGTGATAATATTGTGCAGACAAATTTGATTAGAAAACATTCTTTTCTACCATAGCAGCTAATGTTTCCTTCTCCCTGCAGGTGGCTTGCAGTTGATCGACACCGGCCTATATTGTAGATACTACTACTTGTGTTGGGCCTAATTAACTTCCCTTAGGTATCTATTTACTGCCACCTATAAATTACATTAATTATACAACTTTGTTCTTGTGTGGGGACAAACGCTTTAGAGTATTCAATCCAAGTGTTCAAATTCATTGTTAACTAATTAGGCATTTTTAACTTGGTGGCTAAATGATAGTTCTGATAGGGAGATGCTGTTGATATGAACCTAACCTCCATAATATACATTAAAATAGATGTAGTATGGCTTCTTGTGTCTGGAGCTGTTTAGTTCTCCCAGTTTATACGCTCCCATATGCCTTCACTTAAATTTTCCTCTAGGCCCCTTGTTGTTCCTGGCATTTTTAGTGCACAGGCACAAAATTACAAAAAACATGTAATTTCTCATGCTAATGTAACTCTTTTATGTAGATGTTGAAGAAGTTGCCAGAATTTTTCAAGTTTTATATATGATTGTAATATGGCTATATAGATGAAAAGTTCCAATTGACTATATAGATATTGTTTCTTAGAAATAAGTTAAAAGCTTGATAGCTGATCATTGTATCACACAGGTCCTATTCAAGCTTGATGGCTATGTAGGTATTGATACTTGATATTTAATCTACAATAACAATTATATATATAATTATTTTTTTACTAAATAATATGTTGAACCACGATTACTGTTTTTCCAATAATGCAATCACTAGCTGAAATACTGTATCAAATGATTATGTTGCCATGTCCCAAACTTTTCTAAAGGAAAATTATTTATGTTCTCGTGTACCATGGCCCAAAGGTTGATATCCATAATAAATTACCAATTTGCATCTAGAAAATTTAGATAGCAAAAGTTGCTAACTCAAGAAAAAACCTATACCTAATAGTGAATTGCCAAATCATAATATATGATGCTGCAGGGGATGGGCTCTCTTAGATTAGAGTTATGTTGATTCTTAGTATCCTTGTGTACTCTTAAATAACTTCCAAACTTCAACTTCTATTTTACACTAAGAAGTGATGCTGTTAATTATATGTCCAGCTTCATCCAGCTTGTTCATTAGCCGGTGCATTAGCCATGCATTAGTTCTTTTTTTGTTTTCTCTTGTGCATTAGCCGTGCATTAGCCATGCTGGTTATTGTTGTTTCTTGTCTTCCCTAGCAATAGAACTTTTAGGCATCCGAATCTAGTAATTTTGGCTTAATTACTTATAACTAACCATATTTCTGGCTTATTCATGTGTTTCCAGGTAGCCAATGCTGCTGGCAGCCATGGATGTGTGGATCGATTTGTCAATGGATGTGGAAAATCAAATATATATGTTTTGGACTTGTGTAAAAAGTCGTAGATTTTAATTTGTAAATTAAGTGAATGCTTACTGATGTAAAGCTTGATGGGAACACTCTAAGTGATGTAAGACTTGGATTTCATTTTGTGGACAATGGGATATTACCTTTAAATATGTTTTATAGAAATCGTTTTGTTAATGTTGCGGCTACGCTTTGTTAATGTTGCGGCTACCATATCCATTTCTGATTAAATAAAATAGTTCTGTATTAATTTTTGTTGTATATAAAATTCAATTATATATTTTATATATAAACAAGAAATTAGTAATTCCATAATAATTTAAACAATTGTTAAGTTTTTTCGCACGATTACAGTAATTTTTAAAATTTCGTCCCTTATTTATTAGGACGAAATATATCTGTTACAAAAACTTGTTTTTTGGGACAAATTAATAAACCGTCACACAAAAGCATAAATTTGAAAACTTTTGAGACGTTTTGCCTAACCGTCCTTTAACAGTAATTAGGACGGCAATATCCGTCCCTAAAGTTTTTGCCACGCCACCCTAATGGGACCGTCCATTCCCGTCCCAAAGGCCGTCCCAAATATTTGTTGGGACGGTAATTGCAGTTTTTAAGACGGTTTTTTGTTGTCCCAAAAGGTCACTTTTTTTGTAGTGTATACTAGTATATGTGCACGTGCCTTGCACGTATTTAATATTTTTTAATTAGTTTGGAAACTTTTTAGAAGACCAAAGGTAGTCTTCCTAATTACTATGTTTCCTTATTAAAATTAATGAACTATTTTATTAGTAGTATGTAAGGGTATTTTCGGAATTCAAAAGTTTCACCATCTAAGTTTTCCTATTATATAGTAGATATATAATATATATATATATATATATATATATCTATATATATATATATATATATATATTTGAAACAATGGGTAATTGTGGCAAACTCGCCTCCACTGTGGCTCGAACCCCCGACCATTTGGGCCACACGCATCTCTCTTAACCACTATATTATATATATATATATATTATTATATAATATATATTATATATATATATATGAGGGATCAATATCCCCTCACTTTTGCATCCCCTCTTTCACATCCGTTGAATTTGTTTAAGTCATCTAATCTTAACCGTTGAAAAATCAACGGTTAATATTAGATGACTTAAAACAAGATCCAATGGGTGTTATCATGAGAATGCTTAGGAGATGCAAAAGTGGGGGGATGTTGATCACTCCTCATATATATATATATATATAATATTTATTATAATATATATATATTATATATATATATATATATATATAACATTTGATAAATATTTTAAACAGTAGTGTTCATATAACAACAGTGACTTATTTAGCAAAATTGAACATTATCATGGGCGGATCCAGAAATATGTATACTATGGTAGGCTAGAGCCTTGTTAGCAATTCGGCAAACGGAAAAAATTCGGGACGGCAAAAGTACGAGTATAAATCGGTTCAGTGCAAATAAAATACGTTCAAAAATTCGGTCAAATGTTCGAAAAATAAAAATATTGAGGTTAGAAACTTTACATTCTTAAATATGTTGTCAAATTTGGTTAATTAAACAGGTTCCTAGTATGTTTATTGTACCAAATTTGTCAATAATTTATACAGAACATGTTAAAACTTCGCATGCTTAAAATTTATGTACTGATTTGGATCTGTCAAAAGTACGCAAGTATTATACGTTTATGAAAGATACGGAAAAATTCGCGTATAATACGAGTTTTATTCGGGTGATTGCTAACAAGGGGCTAGAGTGGGTTGGATGGGCTAGGTGTGGACTATCTCCCACAAAAAAATAAAATAATAAAACTATACCAAAAAAAGGGAAAAAAATTTGGGTGGGCTGGAGCCCACCATAGGAGATACCTGGATCCGCCCTTGTACCTTATACCTTCTATATAAAAAAATATAATAGATACACTGACCTCCCATGTTTCATGAGGATTACATGGACTATCTCTATTCTGAATATACCGACCATCCCTCTCATTTATAAATATAGGAGTGATTATTGTTATAAGTTTTTATAGAAAATATAAAATATAAGGGTAACATGTGTAATTACTTTCAAAATATGAATATGTTATGTAATATTCGGTTCGGTTCGATTCGATTTTCGGTTTAAAACCAAATAATGCTCACCCCTAGATGTGACTCCCGCGGATGAGACTCCAGATCCGATCCATATATATATGGAACATTACTTTAATTTTTGTCTCGGACGTCCAGAAAGACCCTACCAGGATCCACGCCAAGCCAAGCCAAGCCTAGCCTCCTTGAGCTCTAAGCAAGTGACAATGCCGGACCCACCCAGCATCGGGTGGGACCCACCACAGTCTTACTCTCCACTCCTCCCCCATGCGTCATTAATCCATCTATATATACTCCTCCCCAACCCCCCTTCCCCCAACTAAACCGAATCAATACAATTCGCCGACACCAAATAGTTCGTGCAAATCGACGAATAATTTGTTGAAGAAAATGAGCGAACAGGACCCGAACCTTTACTCCAGCGGCGCAATCCACTCCGACAGCGACGACGACGAGTTCGAGTTCACCGTCGCCGGCGGCGACGACGCCCACCCCGAGCCGCCGCCGGCGGTCTACCCGGTCTTCGACCGGAGCCTCCTCCTCGACCCGGACCCGGTGGCGCGGCCGCTAGCGGATCTCCGCTCCGGATCCAACAGCTCCTCCTCCTCATCATCGGCGGCGGACGACTACTGCGCGTGGGGCCCGACTCGCGGACCGGTGCCAGAAGAGCTCGTCGACCGGGTCGTCGGCGGCGCGGCGGTTCCGGCTGAGGGACCTGGTGAGCGGCCGGAGCCGCCGACGGGAAGGATAGGTTCGCGTTCGTGAAACCGAACCCTAACCCTAACCCTAATTTGAGGAGGGAGAGGAAGGACGTGAAGCCGGGGGAGATGGATCTGCTCACCGCCCACCGGTTATTCTACGGCGGGGAGAAGGGGGTCAAGGGGGGCCGGGCCTACGTGCCCCACCGGCCCGGTTCGGTCGGTCTGTTTGCCAACGGAAATGGGCTCAGCCGGACCAAGTTTCCTTTTCTAGTAATAATAATTTCGTTTTTTTTTTTCCTTCTCACTTTAGTATTATGTAATATTATTTATGTGAAAAAATATATTACACAAAGTAATAAAATTTGCTATTAAAATTTGTTAGTTGAAATAATACACCAAATGTACAATATATATAGTTCACGAGTAAATATGCGTCGTGAATGAAGAAAAGAAAGAAATCTACATTCAAATTGACACACAATCGATCATTGATTTTCCTCCTACCTAGTTGTTTGGATTTAGAGGACAACCACGTGGTACTTCAATTCAATAAAAATAATATATATGTACATGGTTGCAATTGTTTTACACACATATATTATTTTGATTTACTTGAAGTATCTCATAGTTGAATTATGAAAATTTTACCTCCTACAAAGATACCATTTTTATTAACTTGAGTACCAAGTGAATCTTTTACCAAAAAACGTATATAGTAATTATATTGTTATTTTATTGTTTGTAACTTTTGTATGCTTTTTACCAAAGTAAATGAAAGAAAATTAATTATGTGTTCTTTTATTATTTTAGAAAATTATAATTGTTATCATTTTTTTTATATTTGGAAAGACTAGAAAAATTGGGAAAAAAAATGAATCCTTGAAGTAAAAAAGTGAATTCTTGGAATAGGTGGGTGGAACCATTTCTTCTCCTCTAGATTTCTTTTGCCTTTGGGAATTATTTTTCTTTCCTATTCATTTTTTTAACATCCAAACATATCCTAAAATCTGATTAAGCAAACCAAACGAGAAGTGACAATACATTAGTGTAGATGAAGAATAGTTTTTTATGCAATGCGAGTAACCATAATTATTATTAAGTAAAAGATTAGTTTGCCTCTTATGTTGAAATACTTAAAAATAACTTCTTTATCCACTTACCTATTTAACCAATTATCTCGAATATCCAAAATAGATGAGATCAAGATAATTATTTCTCACAAGGTACTAAATTTTCTTGGTCCCTTTCTGTAAAGTGTTCTACATGAATTTGAATTCACTGTAACCAATATTAATATTGTAAAATACCATCCATATAAAAAAAGAGATTGCATGATGTACCCCTCTTCCCTAAGACATAGTCATAGTACATCCGTTCGACTACAGAAACTCAAATAGAAACTTACAATATGGTTATGACACGTGGCATTATATTTCTATTTAGACCATTAACTTTTGTTTAGATCCTTAATTTTTTTTTAAAGAATGAGATGTATGTAATCCAACAGTTTATTAAGGCCGATTTCAAAAATTAAGAACTCATGAGTTTCTCTATTGCATCCAAAATGTCTTATACTAAACCTTAAGGCTTACACTAAATTTTCCGAACTGAAATATATATATATATATATATATATATATATATATATATATTATATATATATATTACAAATGCTA
>JANAVB010009227.1:0-42945 GCA_029216955.1 Iris pallida
GGCGTAGAACATGGCTCGGAGCTCCTGAACCTCTCTTCTTACTTCTCGGGCCTCATCTGCAGCGGTGGGGGCCGTTATTTCAGGAGGATTATTGCTCGGGTTCGGTGCCGCTGAGTTTGAGTCCGCGTTGACCGCGGGACCCGTACTTGTTTGGCCAGGCGTCCCTCCTTACAGAGTTGGAAGAGCTGCTTTGATTTCATCTACAGACTTGACCAATGCCTGTAGTATAGCCTCCAGAGTGTCGATGCGTTGGCGATCACTGGAACCACCTTGATTGCTGTCCGTCATGAACACCGTCCTTACATGAGGAGTGATGGAAGGAACGGTGGAGGATGTGCCCTCCGAGTCATACCCGTGCACCGAGAAGTCATCGGGGTATGTGGGAATGTTCTCTTCGGGTTCGGACTCGGAGGGAATAGTACCTCCAGCTTCAGAGCTTGCTTCATCTTGAGAGTCATGGATGTCCTCGGGGACATCAGCATCTGATGTACCTGATGGGAGAGTTGTTTCCCCGGGCTGGTCTCCTTGGAACATCGGATTGTCGTGGATGTTCGGAGGAGTGCTACCCCCAGTTCCCACGACCCTCAGTGATATGGACGATGACTCTCCCATTGTGGCAGATTTTGTCTTTGAATGGGTGCCTTGGAAAACTCCGGTGGTGGACAACCGTTTAGAAGAAAGTCTCTTAGCTGTAGTGGTTGATATCTTTGGACTGGAGATACTTGTCTTCTTCCCTCTCCCCTTGGCGAGGATTTTCTGAGTAGAGTTACAGGAGACAACAGGAGGCGCCTCGTCCTCTGAGCTTGGTCGTTGCAGTCTTTAGAAGACGGACCATCAGTCTTCTTGCCCCATTGCGTTGTTGCAACAGCAGTTGACAATGATTTGGGTGCAGTGAAGTCCGTGAGGGGACTCTTTGCACCCTGGGGCACCTTCTCTTTCCTTGCGTTTGTGGAGGATAGCCTCACGCAAGTCAGATGGGTCCGGATCGACCATGTTTGCTCCCTGGATTTTGGGAGACTTTTGGGAACCTCCCTGTCCGTTTGCCGTCGAGGGCTGGACTCGAGTGGTTCTGTACAACTTCCCATCAGAGGCCCGCATAACAGTACACGGGACGCTCGGATGGTTAGAGGTCAGATCAACGGACCGAGCTTGCCAAGCTCGTGCAGCCTTAGACTTCTTCGCTCTAGTGCGTACAGGCACATAGTAGAAAGAGTCTAAGTGGTACTGGAGAGAATCAGACATGTCTTCTTGGGAGCATAGGAGATCAGGACCATAGGTGAGTCAATCGAAGACGGAGCTACGTGGAGTGGGCGTCATGCGGCTGGAATCAGCGATCCTCATGCGGCTGGCAGTCGTAGCCGCATGGGTCTTCTCCATGCGGCTGGAAATACTGGCCGCATAAGTGTTCTCCATGCGGCTGGAAATCCTGGCCGCATGAGTACTATGCTTTTGACTAGCAGTTTCAGCCGCATGGTCATTATTCATGCGGTTGGCAATCTTGGCCGCATGAGTCCTTGCTTTGCGGCTAATGCCCTTGTTTGGTTTCTTTCTGGATCCCATAGAATCACTTTTTGCCCCTGCAAGTTCAGCATCGTAGTGCTTTCCTTTGTCGGACTTGGGGAGAGCAGAACCTTCTACGGCTTGAAGTGGGGCCGCACGAGAATCGCCTTCCTCGTCTTGGGTAGCAGAGAGTACTCCATCGAGGGCCTGGGGAGGAGCAAACGATTTTGGCCTCCACTCTTTGTGAGCCTTCGTGGTGCGGGTGCGCTTCTGGACTGGGCCAGCGCTTCCTTCGGAGTGCATCTCTTCGAACGCCTGTTGGTCGAAACGGACGACCATCTTCTGTTATGTGGAGCCAAGTTTGGCTACATCCGATTGCGTCACCAACTCCTCAGCCGTGGAGAAGTTTGTTCCCAGTAGAGTCGCCATCGTGTTTGCCATTGATTGTAAAAGTACAGAACAGTTTTATGGGAGGACTGAACTTAGACTCACAATACAAACTCGCTTGTACAAAGAAAGCCTAGGGACTCACAATACCTACCCAGGCTTCCGTCACACTCGATGGGAACCAACTGCTCACTCTGATCCAGGGGTTCCTAGCAACCCATCAGGAGCAGACCACCCTACTCCGTCAGAGCATAGAGCATCCTGAGGAACGTACCGTGGTCCCACCACCTGTAGAGCCGCGGCAGAGAGCGGGGACGATCAAGGACTTCATGGGTCTGAATTCTAAGGAGTTCTTAGGGACTGAGGGCATAGTAGTAGCAGATGACTGGTTAGACTCGGTAGAGAGAAAGCTCCTTGGAGTTAGGATGCCGGTTGACCTCCAGGTCGAGGCAGCGGGATTTCTGCTGATAGACTTGGCAGGAGTTTGGTTCCGGAATGAGCCGTTATTCGCGAGAGGAAGAGCCACTTGGGATCAGTTCAAGACCCAGTTCAAGAAGAAATTCTTCTCGACCACCGCTAGGGTAGCCATGGGGCTACGATTCCAGAACATCCTGCAGGGGACCCGTTCTGTTGACGAGTATGCGGTAGAGTTTAGTCGCCTGAGCCGTTTCGCTCCTAGTCTGGTTGCAGATCCAGAGGAGATGACCCGTAGGTTTTGTCATGGTCTAGTTCCAGACATTGGTATTCTTATAGTGGCGAACGGTATGACAGACTACTACCAGAGCTTAGAGTTAGCCCGGAGTATCGAGGAGCGTCTTCTGACTTGTAAGAGGCCGACTTCTGTACATATTGAGGGACCCACCAAGCGTCAGGCTTTCCAGCAAAAAGTACCGACGCTACACCAGCAGATATATCATCCTCCCACACCACATCATTTGACCCAGCCAGTTAGAGCCCCGGGACCCCGACAGCAGCAGAGGCTATTTCAGCAGGTGCAGCATCAGTATAGAGGTCAGGACCCGAAGACGATCAGTTGTTCATACTGTAGGAAGCAGGGACACATCAGAGAGCAGTGTAGGAAGAGGCTGAAGGTTTGCTATACCTGTGGGTCTGATACTCACCAGAAGATGGATTGTCCTATTGCACCTTCTTATAAGGGGGCTAGGCCACCTGCAGCTCAGCACCAGAGGGGTGGAGCTTTTGCGATGACGGTCGAGGAGACCAACGCTGTAGGTGACGGGTTAGCAGGTTTGTCTTTTCTGTCCTTCCTTTTCCATCTTGTTGTATGATTCCATTAGTACCTGTCAGGATATGCTTGTGATGTGCTAGATAGTATAGTTACCCTGTTCGAGACTGTGGAATCACGACCAGTAGGACTATGATTGCATGTTATCTTTTTGACTCTGATTGACTGGGGGTTTGACCTAGAAGGAGTACGACTATCTTAATTTCGAGGACGAAATTTTTCTAAGGAGGGTAGACTTGTAACACCCAGTTTTCTGAAATTGTGATATTTTAAAATTTTATTATTTTTATTATTAAATAATGGTGATTTAGTCATGTTATGAATTTTTGTGATTTTTAGATAGTTTAAAACTATTTTCTAAGTCATGGCTTATGACTTTGTGATTTTACTAGTATAATCCTAGTGTAAACCCTAGAAATTTCATAACCTAGAGACTAACCATGACCATGTAAGCCTATCCATGTGATTAGGATATCAAATTACCACTTTTTAGTCAAAAGGGTATTTTGGTAATTTATTAGAATTTATTTGGATTTATGTCATTTATTATTATCTAATTAGTTGATTAGTGTCATGTTAGCTCCTAACCTAGTTTACCATAATCTAGAGATTAGTCACTAACCTAGGAGACTAATGTAGATATTAGCCTTATGTGTAAATATCCAGGTTTGATAATATCTAGATATTTTACTTTTAGATATTTCCTAGAAACCTAAATATCTATTCCCTTAGTCAAAGATTTAGGGGCTAAGTTTTGCTAGGTGGATGAACCCTAAATATCTACCCCTACCCCCCCCCCCCCCCCCCCATGGCAGCCCAACCCTACCCCCATCCTATATAAACACCCCCCTTCATTCATGCCATTTTCCATTACACTTAAAAACCTAGTTTTCCTACAACTTCACACCCTCACAACTTAGCCATTTTAGCTCCAAATTGAGCCTAGTTTCTTGTATTGGACTCCCCTACGCTAGAGGATACCAATTGTGGCTTGCTAATAAGGAATTGTGGAGCTTTGGACATTGGGAGTTGAAGGAGGATTTCATTCAAATAGGCTTATATTTGAGGATTTTGCACTCATGGGTAAATATCCCCAAACCTAGTTAATATTGTGTTTTCTCTTCATAATTGCATGCATATAGGTAAACCCTAACTGTCGGTCAAGTTTGGTAGGAAATAGGCTTGGTTTGGTGTCCGTATCGGACACATGTCTGTCTCTTGATTTCAGTGTTTGGTGAAATGCCTTATAGGACTTTTTGTTCTTGGTTTTCAAAACAAATTACATATTTGTGAAGCTTATTTTATGTATATTATATGTTGGTAGGACTGAGTTGATATTAGGGTCCTTTTCGTGTCCAAATTGGACACGAATACACGAGTTGGACACAGCACTGTGCACACTTAGTTTCCCTGAAACTCGACACTGTTTTCTCCACAAATTGGACACGTGGACACGTGCCACTTGGCACAGAGGTGGGGGCACCCTCTGACAAGTCCCCCCTCGAGTTTCGTGACACTTCGTGTCGTGTCGAGTGAGAAATTCGACACGCACTGATCGTGCACTACACTGCACACTGTGTAAAACACGCACTGACACGGCCTTCGTGTCGTGTCTAGACACGACTTGGACACAAAGTGTCATGCCTAATCCCTAGCCCTAGACCTAGGCTACCCCCTGACACGAGCACGACACGTATTGATGCGTGTGTCGTGTCCACGAGGCTCTGTCCTCGCTGCACGAGGCAGTGCACTGTGCCTGTGTTCTCCCCTGCTACTCGGGCTTGACACAGGACACGACATGACACTATATGGCACGAAACTTTGTGGACACATGGGTCTAATGTCTGACATGACACACACAAAGTTTGGGTCGAGTTGGTTTGGTATTCACAATGTTATCAAGCTCGCACTGAATTGTGCTGTCCACACACACACGCACAGTTGGGCTCTGATACGGGCTCGGACACGACACTGTGTGACACTTGGACACGAGACAGACACTGGGACACCTAGCCCTACCCTAGGCGAATCTACCCACGTGATCACGAGAGTTCTAGACCCTTGTGTCGTGTCCACGAGACACATGAACTCGTGCACGATACAGTACAATTCCTGTGTACTGTATTTACCCGATTTGGGTTTCTTGACACTGGACACGCCATGTCGTGTCGTGGTGGACTCCTAGGGACACCTACGACACGTGTACACCTAGGGGCTCGATTACCAACCCTTAGATTAGGGTGTTAGTTAGGTTTTGTATCAATTTTGGGATTTACCTATATGTTCAGTCATGAACAGTAAATCCCTGTTATTTTTCAGTATTTAGATTGAATTTCAAATTGATTTTTATGAATATGTATACGTATTTTTGGGTGTATATATATGTATATAAGTATATGTGTATGTATGTAGGTGTGTGAGTGTGTATATGTATGTATATATGTAGATATGTGTGTATATAACTAGGTATATAGGTATGTGTGTGTGAGTTATGGGTTCCCCCCTATCTCAGAATTCCTGAGATTAACCCCCCTTGTTGTCCCCCCTCTCTTTCACAGTACACACACACACCACTGCCACTGTCACACTCTCACTCTTCTCTCCCTCTCTCTCTCTCTCTATATATATGTAGTATACATGTATATACATATATATAGGTATTATATATATAGAGGGGTTATATGTGAGTATCATGTAGGTTTGGCTATATAGGGTTATATAGATGTGTATGGGTATATATATATATATATAAATTATGGTATTATATATATAGTTGGGTATGTAAATTAGATATGTATGTATATGATATAGACTTGATATCTTGAACTATGGCCTATGTGTATATAGGTAATGTATATATGTCATAGTGCCCTGGGATTAGTAGCCTATGGTTAGTAGCAAGTTAGGATTGACCAATAGGTCTAGTAGACCTAGTTTAACTAGCAAGTTGACCCTTGTTGACCATTGTTGACCAAAGTCAACTATAGGTCAAACTTGACCTAATTGACCTAGAAATGACTTGGATGAACTTAGGAGGACTATTTGACTAAGTTTGACTAAACCCTAACTAGATGATTAGGTTAACCATATGGATTATGAGGGTAATCCTATGTAGATAAAGATATGTATGGGATTAAGTGAGATACTTAGAGTTGAGTCATGACTTGAGTTGGAGAATAGGATTAGCTTGATTACAGGATTAAGGTTGGTATTGTACTATATATATTTTGTGTGATATACTTGGTATAGCATCTTAGGTATCCTAAGACAGGTTAGCCTATGTTTGGTTTTGAGTTAGCCTTATAGGGTTTGACTGGATGATTGACCATTAGTCAAGATTAACCTAATTACCTTATTGACTAGTCTATGATTAACCAAAACCTTAGTTAGTCTGAGATTGACCTAGCTTGACCATATTGACTAGTAATTGACTAGTTTGACCATTATTGACTAAACCCTAGGTAACTTGACTAGTTTTGCTAGAATGTTTGACCAAGAGTTGACTTTAACCTAGATTAGACTTATTTAATCTTGTTTGACCTTGTATGACTTAGTTTAACTTCTTGTGACCTAGTATGACTTAATTTGACTTAGTTTGACTGAAGAGTTGACCAAGTTTGACTTTGACCTAGATTGGCTTAGAATTCATATAGATTGCATCGTAGATTTCATTTACCTTTATTTTGGACATGTTATAACTGTATTGCTCTATTTTAGGACATTGTGACCCTGGTACAGACATCTGATATTACACTACTCTTTTCAGAGTATCAGGCGAGTACATTCTCTGATATTTCTCTCATTTATTTGTCGATTACTGTATTTCAGTTCTAGTTAGTTCTATGTAATTCTCTGTATAAACACGTATGGATATTTTTGGATTCATATATCGACACATACCTTACTTGCTGGCCTCTATTACTGGAGTTATTGGTATCATTCTGGAATCATTTCTGGAATCATCATATATTGGCCAGACTCGTCTCGATTCTTTTTGTCGATTTTGGATTCACTTGCTGGACGGAGAAATATTGAGTAAGACATGTAGACATACCCCAAATTCGGAATCTCCCACTGGAATCTACCGGAAGCATAGCCATCTCTTGCCCGATCAGTAAGAGATGTGCCTGATACCTACAGCCGTTTGCATGTCGACCTCGGTATTTTAAAACACACTGTTAGATCATAGTTGGACTCACCCTGGTTTTATTGATCACTGTTGACCCATCTTGTACTGGAAATCATCTGGTATCGGATTATATGGACTGGACTTACACTGGGATTACATTAGACTTATATCGTACTATCTGGACTCATACATGTTATTCTAGTTCAGTTAGCTTTTATTACAGTCTTTATTGCCATGATTCTTCTCTTGTTTTAGTTACCTTTCTTTTCTTGTATCTTACTGTTTCTCTATGCCATCATTACCTGTATAAAACTGCCATGCTCATCAATAAAACTGTCTATAACTGCTTTATAGTTCTTTGTCATTTACTTGGATTTTTCTAGATGAGTTGTACTCGTTCCCGTCCTGATTGGACCTGTTGAAAATATTACAGATGATAATCCTGAGGACACATGCCCTGCTTACCATGGACCTGGCGAGGGATTAGCTACCTTTGGTCCCGACTCTCAGGAGTGATTCAGGAGATTAGCTAGTAGACTACTTTAGCTTTCATGTTTTGGCTTGTTGTATTAAAGTTAAGATATTGAGTCTGTATTAAGTTGGTTTGAGACATTGTTGTATTATTTTAGTAGTTAGTTGTTGTTGTCTTTAATTTCTTAGGTATAACTTCTGTGTTTTCTTATCGTGTTTTAGACTGTGATTGAGTATATCCTATCCTTTACTTGTCCTCCATTCGGAGCTGATATCTGGACAAGTACTTTTTATACACTGCATGAGATTAGTTAGCAACCTAGGACAGCTTACTACTGCCGACACTGCGGCGTAGGCTGGACGTAACCACTTCTCGTGCCCCTATACAGGGTGCGGGTCGTGACACGTTTTTAGTGGTGGCCCACGCAGGTCCGTCGACTAAATTGTTTGGTTACGTTATTGTACCAAGCATGCCTGCAATTAGGAACTTAAGGTAATTAGACAACATTAGGAATGACGCTTAGAACACCTAGAGAAATACTAGGATTGCAATATAGGAAATACATCACATGCTTGCTATTATAATTTGATTTTCTTGTCTATGATTATTTTACTTTTAAGAGTCCTTATAAGTCCTTTTTATTGTAATTATATGGTGCTTACTCGTTCATCCCAGCATGTCACACCTGAGAATGGCACGCTCCCCATCCAGTCAGCTGACCAGTTAACTAATACACCTCCACCTCCACTGTCAACCCCTGATTTTAAATTTTTTTGTTTATTAGTGATAATTGGCCATTAATGATTATTTTAGCATTAAAATGTTTTATTATAATTATTAGGAATTTTTCCTGTATTTTTAAATGATTTTTAAATGGTTTTAAATACATAAAATACCTTTTTGCAATAAAATGAATTGTTTTATATAGGTTTTGCAATTTTTAGAATTATTTAAACGCTGTTTGCAATTTCCTATTTGTTGTTTGCAAATTTAATTTGCATAACCTTAGGAAAAGGACCTAGACAATATTTCCTAAATCCTAAGGGGTTTTTTTGCTAACTACCCATCTCTCCCCACCGCCTTCCCCTAATTTCCCGGCCGATCGCCGTAACCCTAACCCTAAACTACTCCTAACACCACCGCCTTCGCAGCCTATAAAATGAACCCCACTCCTTCCCCGACCAGACCACACCACTCTCGAACCGTCCCTACGCCGTTCCGACCACTTCCTTCCCCATTTCTTCCAGCCGGAACCCTAACTCCGGCAGCCTTCAAACCCACCTCTACACAGCCTCTCGTCGACAACCACCACCACCTCCAGCTTCGCCACAGCACGGCGAGTCGATCGCCACCGCTCCGCCACGACCACGACGCCTCCTCCGCCAGATCGCCCTCTCGACAGCAAGTCGAGCTCGGACACGTACGTATCACTTCGTCCTCGTATCGAATCTCGACTCGTGTACACGGACACAGACTCGCCCAGCCTAGACGAACCTAGTGGACTGTGTGGACACGCGTAGATCGTGTCGTGCGTGTCGTGCAGTGCATGGACACGCCGACACGGTGTCAGATTTCATATTCTCGTGTCCTGGACTGTATGGACACGAGACGAACTGAATAATTAGCTATCGGGTTTAAAACGTGTTATCGGGTTTTAAAACCCATTAAACCACTTAGTTATCGGGTCTGGGCTCTTCCCAACCCGATATTTTTGTTTAGGTTTAAAATAATCTCAACCCCCGTTCTAACAGCCACCCGAACCCGACCCACTGGCCAGCCCGAGCTCATTAAGCTCACCCCTGGCTTAGCCAGGAGGCCGAGTTCGAGCCCCCCCCTGCTGTTTATTTCTTTTCCTTTTCCTTTTTCTTTTCTTTTTCTTTTTCTTTTCTTTTTTCTGTTTATATATGTATATATGTATATGTATATATGTATTACTGTATATATTATATATATATTTACTGTTATATATATTGTATATATACAAATTATTTATGAATATATATATATATATATAAATATATTTAGGTACATCTATGTATATATATACGTTATTTTCTTTATATAAATGTATATATATATATTTTTCTATATATATATATATATCTTTGCTAGTTAGCATTATATATATTATTGTGTATGTATATCCCTATATATATACTTTTCATATATATTGTATATAATTGTGTATATATATATATATTATTCTTTTATATATATGTATTTTCCTATGAATATATATATATATATATATATATATATATATATATATATATATATATATTGTATATGTACATATAATTGTACATAACTAGCCTCCATAAAATATGTAAAATTACCTACTTACTATATTTTCATGTTTGCATCTTCTATGTGTATTTTTCCTGAATAAAATAGTATTATATTCCCTGCTCTTTTTATACTTTGTATTTTTGTACATTTAATTAACTGCAACCATTTGGTGTCCAAACCTAGCATGGGTTTTTTGGGCCCAAATGTATTTTCACACATTTTAGACTTGTATAAGTCATATTGGACTTGATACATGATCTTGAGTCATGTATTTGGACTATGGTTCATATATGTACATTGACAAAATTAAGTAAAGTATTAATTATTTAATTTCAGAATTGTACACTTATTGATTTTGAATTTCTAAAAATACTTATCTTGCTATAAAAATTCTGGAAAAATACTATTAAGATTCTCTGTTAATTTAGACAATTTAATATAATTTTTATAACATTTTATCAACAGTTTTAACACTGTTTTGGCATATCAAACCAGAACTTATTTTCTATATATTTATGAAAACTGATTTTTATAAAATACTTCTGTTGGGTAATAAATCCCAGAAAAATTATAATAAATTTCTATAATTAACAAGGTTTCTGTCAGTATATTATTTTGTATTTATTGGAGATTTCTAGTATTTTCTAAAATTGTTAGAACACAGTGCACAGAATGTTTATTTTACCAATAATTATGACTAAGTCATGACTTGTGATTTTTGTATTTCTAGTATTTGGATTGCTAACCAGCCTTAATATGGGAGACCCATGTGTTAGTTTAGATGCCAAATCACTTCACTTTGAACCCCTAGGCTAAGTTCACCTAGCCAATGTCCAATTTGGCCTTCTCACATCACTAGTGTATTTATATTATCTTGTAACTTAGAGTCTGAGTATATATATGTTTTCAGTGCCAGGACACTCTACATCTTAGCTTTATTGTCATTGCATTACTTTTCTCCAGGCAAGTACATCTACAAACTCATTTACTGTCTTTTAATGTTAAGCACATGTGACAACCTTGTGAATTACCATTAATCCAGTTGCAAGTCTTTTGTTAATTGTACATGTTAAAACACTGTTATTTGATAAAAGAATGTTAATCAACCCATGTGAATGCTGATCCTTGGAGTAGCAAGTCAAATCATAACATGTTTCATACTATTGCCAGTTTCCACCATGCTTTACACTATTTCCCATATCTTTTACATGATGATTACTGGGTTATGAGAGAGTTGATAGTATAGTTACTGGACTCGTGGAATGTACTCACTTACATTGCAGTATGCTAATTGTGTAGTTTCTGGACTTGTGGAATGTACTCCCGTACATTGCAGTAAACTAGCAGTGCGGTTTCTGGACTTGTGGAATGTACTTACGTACATTGCAGTAAACTAAGAATGTAGTTTCTGGACTTGTGGAATATACATACGTACATTGCAGTAAACTAGCATAGCACCTATTGACCGATCTCATACCTGCTCCAGTTTTAATACATAATGTACAATATGCCACAATTGACAAGAGTGTCTTAAAATGATAAACAAGATATACCATAATTTTCCCGCTTTATATGATTTACCCTGATTCCAGTATGTCTATTTTTCAGTCTTATCATACCATGTTCCTGTTGTACATCTCTTGCATTATACATTCAGTACTTTAGTAGTAGAGGTTGTACTTGCTCCCGTCCTGACAGGATAACGTTGTAGGTATTTTGACCGAGGAAGAAATACTTTGTGACCCGTACTATGGAGCTCCAGTTGAGGATATTCCAGCAGGGAATCCTGCTTAGCTGCTTAGTTTGACTTAGTGTTGGGTTATTATCACAGACGCTGTTTTGTACCTTTAAACTGGACCTTGTCTCCAGTACTACTTTTGGTTGTGTACTATTTATAACAAACTTAGTAGTTTTTCATCTATCTATATAGAAGCTGTGTTGTGATCATTCTTAAACTATCTTAATTATTAGCACATTTATCATTATTACCTGACTGTCTAGAATAGCTTACTACGCTCTAATCAAGCGTAGGCTGGACATGGCTCGGCCCGGCCCAACAATTTGGGAATCGGGTCGTGACATGTTTTTAGTGGTGGCCCACGCAGGTCCTGACTAAAGTTGTTTGGTTACGTTACTGTACCAAGCACGCCTGCAGAAATTATGGATAACTAGATAACACTAGGAACAACATCTAGAACACCTAGAGGAATTTTAGGATTGCAACATAGGAAAACTCATCACAGCGTAGGACCGGTAGTGTAACTAAATTGTTTGCTTATGACTGCTTGCTTTATTCTTATAATTCCTTTGTCTTTTATAAATAGATGGACCCTACACACTCTCCCGATTCCGCCACCTCAGGTGACGGTACACCTCCACCACCTCCTACCCCGCAGACCCAGATGCCTCCACCCCCACCTCCTATCATACCTCCCCAGACTATTGTTTCCCTTGACGGAACCCAATTACTGGCTTTGATCCAGGGGCTCCTGAATACTCAGCATACCCCCGTCTCGCAACCTATAGAACATCAATTGAGGCTAGGTAGTATCAAGAGTTTTATGAACCTAAATCCGAAGGAGTTTCTTGGGACGGAAGGCATAGTTGTAGCTGATGACTGGTTAGATTCCGTAGAGAGGAAGCTCATAGGGGCTAGATTACCTGACGACCTTTGGGTCGAGGCAGCAGGATTTTTGTTAGCAAACCTGGCAGGGGTCTGGTTCAGAAATGAGACGATGTTCATTGGCGGCAGAGGAAACTGGGAGCAATTCAAGATCCAGTTCAAGAGAAAGTTCTTCTCCACCACCGCTAGAGTTGCCATGGGATTGCAATTCCAGAACCTGCAACAGGGGAGCCGTACAGTCGATGAGTACGCAGGTGAGTTTAGCAGACTCAGTCGTTTTGCCCCGAGCTTAGTAGCCGACCCGGAGGAGATGGCTCGCAGATTCTGCCATGGTCTTGTCCCGGACATTAGCATCTTACTAGTGGCCAACGGGATCACAGACTACTACCAACTACTGGAGAGAGCCCGAGGTATCGAGGAGCGTCTTTTGTCTTGCAAGAGGCCAGCTACCACACATCATGACGGGCCGTCCAAGCGCCAGACTTTCCAGCAGAGGACGACTACCCAGCACCAGCAGGCCTATTCTCCACCAGCTCATCCTCAGCATCAGTTATCATTTGCCCGAGATCCGGGGCAACAGCAGCAGAAGTGGGTCTCTTGTGCCTTCTGCAAAAAGCCAGGGCACGATGTCTCCATCTGTAGGAAGAAATTAAGCCAGTGTCTTGCTTGCGGGTCTTCCACCCATATGATTCGGGAGTGCCCGAAGGCGAAGCCATTTACCAGAGGACCTTCAGGGAGAGCATACCCTTTAGCCATCCAGGCAGCAGTACCAGTGCAGGGCCCAGAGCCAGAGCCAGAATACTTGACAGACGGTGCCACAGGTTGGATTTATTTGCATATGACTGTTTGATTCTAGTGCCTCATTAAGTTACCTATCACTAGACTCATGCCAAACCATCATTTAGTAACTGCACCCATGAGACCAAGCCATTGACTAGTAGACCTGTTTCATAGACGTTCCATCATTAGGAGATAGCCTTAGTCATCGCTGTAATTATTTTTAAAAACGTTAGTTGCCTCGCGTGTCTTAAGTTCTTGTAAATTTCGAGGACGAAATTTTTCAAGGAGGGAAGACTTGTCAACCCCTGATTTTAAAATTTTTTGTTTATTAGTGATAATTGGCCATTAATGATTATTTTGGCATTAAAATGTTTTATTATAATTATTAGGAATTTTTCCTGTATTTTTAAAAGATTTTTAAATGGTTTTAAATACATAAAATACCTTTTTGCAATAAAATGAATTATTTTATATAGGTTCTGCAATTTTTAGAATTATTTAAACGCTGTTTGCAATTTTCTATTTGTTGTTTGCAAATTTAATTTGCATAACCTTAGGAAAAGGACCTAGACGAAATTTCCTAAATCCTAAGGGGTTTTTTTGCTAACTACCCGTCTCTCCCCACCGCCTTCCCCTAATTTCCCGGCCGATCGCCGTAACCCTAACCCTAAACTACTCCTAACACCACCGCCTTCGCAGCCTATAAAATGAACCCCACTCCTTCCCCGACCAGACCACACCACTCTCGAACCGTCCCTACGCGGTCCCGACAACTTCCTTCCCCATTTCTTCCAGCCGGAACCCTAACTCCGGCAGCCTTCAAACCCACCTCTACACAGCCTCTCGTCGACAACCACCACCACCCCCAGCTTCGCCACAGCACGGCGAGTCGATCGCCACCGCTCCGCCACGACCACGACGCCTCCTCCGCCTGATCGCCCTCTCGACAGCAAGTCGAGCTCGGACACGTACGTATCACTTCGTCCTCGTATCGAATCTCGACTCGTGTACACGGACATAGACTCGCCCAGCCTAGACGAACCTAGTGGACTATGTGGACACGCGTAGATCGTGTCGTGCGTGTCGTGCAGTGCATGGACACGCCGACACGGTGTCAGATTTCATATTCTCGTGTCCTGGACTGTATGGACACGAGACGAACTGAATAATTAGCTATCGGGTTTAAAACGTGTTATCGGGTTTTAAAACCCATTAAACCACTTAGTTATCGGGTCTGACCTCCTTTACCAAGCCCTTCCGGAACCTCCGGAACCTCCGGGCCTTCATCGCCTCCGACAAGTCCTCTACAAATCTGCCCAGGCGGCAGAAATCTCCTGCATACTCCTCCACAGACTGACTCCCCTGGACTAGGGCCTCGAACTGAGTCTCGAGGGCTCCCAGCGCTGCCTCCGGAAAGAACTTCTCCTTGAACAGCTTCTTGAATGCTGCCCAAGACTGTCCTGCTGTGCCGACCCTCGGGTCGATCTGGTACCAGGTACGGGCCAGATCCTGTATCATGCTGGCTGCTGCCTCAATCTGGAGCCTCGTCGGAATCTCCGCCAGCCTGAAGATCTCCTCCATATGCTCGATCCACTCATCGGCATACAGGATCCCCTCTGTCCCGCGGAAGTCTCTCGGGTGCATCTTCTGGAAGTCCTGAATGCCTTTCTTCCGTGGCTGGTGCGACTGCTGCACTGCTGCTGGCTGAGCCACTACTCTCTCCACTGCTGTCACTGCCAGCTCAATGCCTCGAGTGAGCTCTGCCGTCTGCCTCTGCTGCTGAGTCTGCTGACCCTTCATGTACAGCCTGAAGAAGGCTAGTAGCTGCACTGCATCAACTGTCCCTGCAGGTGGCTGCTGGTAAGGATCCTCTGGGAAAACTGGGTCCTGCCTCCAAGCCGGTGGATGCATGTCCCCTGCTGCGACTGCCGAGGTCTCAACACGAGCTGAGGTGGCAGGAGCTGCAGTCCCCTGGCCTCACCGTGCTGGCTGGGAGGTAGCAGTCCCCTCCATAGCATCTCCGTGGGTGGTACGCTGCGATCTAGTCTCTACCATCCTGAAGATAGACAAACAAGAGTATCAATTTCTGAGAAAGAAGCGAAATATCAAAGGCGGACAATTATAATTCAAAGGATCAGCTGACAAAAGAATTTAGATGGCAATAAAAGAAATTTTCCTAAAGCGATTGAGTATCTAAAAATTAATGTCCTATATCTTATAGCAGGCTGCAGTGATACTCTAGTTCGAGTACCACTACACTTCTAGTCTAGACCTGTATGGGCCACCACTAAAAACGTGTCACGATCCGCACCCTAGAGTAAGGGCACGAGGCGTGGATACGTCCAGCCTATGCCGCAGTGTCGGCGGTAGAACGCTGTCCTAAGTCACAACATCTAACAATATATCTCTAAACAGTTTATACTCCCCGAATGGGGGTGACATAGCAATAAAACTCAATCACAACTAAGGAAGAGATAGCACGATATGAAATAGAACTCAAGGAAATAAAGAGATGAAATAGTCTAAGATAATCCCAACAATATCCAGAGAAATACAAACTCAGCTACAGCATGAAAGAATATATACATCTCAGAAGTCTAGCTAGAACATGTCTCATGACTACAAAAGAAAGATAAGACTAACTAAACTAAACTAGGCAGTCGGGGGAATATCCTCAGCTACAGCTGGGTCCTCCTGGGAGTCCAGCTCAAAGGTGTCATCTAAGGCTGCCCCGTAGTAGGTATCCAGGCAGGCCTCCTCCTCGTCCTCTGTAATATTTTCAACAGGTCCAGTCAGGACAAGAGCGAGCACAGTACATCTCAACAATTCATAGCAGGTTAGAAAATATAAACATGCAGTAAAGTAAGATACAGGTACTGAAAGAAGTGCAGTATAAAAACAGAGAGAGAACTGTAATAGAATATCTACTATACATAGAGAACTAGCAGTGACTAGTGAGTCAGAGTACAACATGAACATGTAAATGGCCTGGGATGATTCAATGAAGATACTACGGAATGATACAATGAAGATACTACTGGTATATTATTCACATGTCCACTTCTACTCCCCCGTACCCCCAATCAATACACAAAGATCTAGCCAGGTTATGTTATATGATTCCATGCAAGGTCCCTAAGGGTGATACATGGATGTCCCATAAATGGGGAGTCTGGGGGTTACCCAACTGTGTAGGATTCAAGAGACTCTGTGATCATGAGGGTACATGTCACAAGTAATCAAGTGAACCAAAAAGCATAGTGATATGCCATGTAAGTAAAACGCACAGAACACGTAGTACCCGATGCTCCCTAAGGATAACATCTCAAGAAAGTATCCATATAGTACCAATCCGTGTGACCGTCGTGACAGTACAAGTAAAGTAATCTACTGCAGGAAATAATTCTAAGCAAGATATGAAATGATCAGAGAATGTACTCGCCTGTATCTGAGTGTCCGATATGAATCGTACTGTCCAAGGAGTGGTGTCTGGCTCCTAATCAGAATAGCACAAGTCACAACAAGTCCAGAATAGTAAAATGGAGTCCTACTATGCATTTTACATGATTCTAAGTCAACCTAGGCCAAAGTCAACTCTTGGTCAACTTTGGTCAACCCTAGAAGTCAAACTAGGTCAACCTTGTCTAAACTAGGCTATATTAAGTCTAATATAGTACAAGCCTTATCTAGACTTACCAAGCTATACCACACTGCCTAGGCCTATTCTCAACATAAATGCATACATTGCCTAATCTAGTAGCATCCAAGAATACACACATGGCACAACATGAACTTGCAAAGACCCACACAATCCTCAAAGCCTACTATCATGGCATTCTCTTAGCAATACACAATGCAACCACCTCTATGAAACTATATACATTTATATAGAGACCTATACATCACAAGCATATATTAATTTACACTCATACCATACATTGCATTACATATGTATATAGCCACATATAGAGGCTGCATTAGGTAGGCACATAGGAATAGTAATAAATGTAGGTGTGTGTGTGTCAATGTGTTCAGGAAATACAAGACAGGAAAATATAACAGTGAAGAAGTGTGTGTGGTGTAAACTGTGAGCAGCTAACAAGGTGATGTGTGTGTCAATGTGTCCAGGAATGCAAGACAGTGAGGAGGGAAATGTGTGTGTGATCAGGTATCAAACAGTGCAAGTGTGTGTGTGTGCAGGAATAAATGTGACAGTGAAAGGAGAGGGAAATGTGTCTGTATACTTGTGTGTTCACAGGAATTTATCATCAATGAAAGTGTGTGTGACATGATAATGTGAAAATCTGGGACTTAACCAACAGTCCTAATGATTCAGTTAACAACAAAACTGTAAATGAACAATTTAACAGTCCAAATCATATAGAAGGAAAAACAGTGAATGAATGAAGGAAAGGGCAATGAAATCATCAAGTTAAAACTGGGATTGTTCATCTTATTTCAGATTAACAGTAGAAGAATGGCATTCATAATAAATTAACCAACATCCCAAATAAGCATTCAACATGGCAGGAACATGTATTAGTGAACATGGGTCACACAGGTTCTTGGAACTAGAAAACAGTGAAGAAATAGGCAGTGCACATGTGTCTAGTGTGCAGGAACTACAGTAAGGAAGAAGGGAAGAATCCACTACAATCAAAACTGGAAATCAGTTCACATAATCTCTAAAGTTCAGCTCTACCCAATCCCAGGTTCTTAACTGTCAACAATAAGACTATTGACAGGTAACCCCTGTCCAACAACAGTTCAATACCTAGGTTTACAACTTCAACACAGGTTCTTTATAAAACAGGAAATAGATCAAAACCCATACCAATCCTCTTGTTAACCCAAGACTAAACTTGCAACTCAAGAACTTAATTGACAAGGGAAACATCATGCAGGAAAAATCAAATCATTGACATAACCAAACCAAATCTGGAACTTAACAGTGTAACAGTTAATGCAATTGAGCCAAAAACACCACATAATACTTGAACAATTATAATCCTATCATATCAGAGGTTAAACCTGATGTTTAGAAACTAATTAACCAATAAAACATCATTTAAAAACATTTAAAGTGATTTAATTAACAGAATACTATTTACAGGGCAATACAAGGAACCATTCCTCGTGCACGTGTGCATGCGTGTTGCGACACGACACGAACTGGGTCGAGTCCCTTTGCAGGGTGGTTCGCCTAGGGTCCCCCTAGGTCTGTGTCACCCTGGTTTGGGTCAACGTGTCCTGTGTCGTGACTGGTATAGGCGTATCAGAACCAAAAAAATAATGAAATCAACTCAGGCAAAAACCAGTGTACTCATCCGTGCGTGTCCGACACGACACCATAGGTCATGCCACTTGGGGAGTGTCATGACAGACACTGCCCCAAAGTGTCCAGTGAAATTCACGTGCTCTAGTGTCTTAACCAGTGAGCAATCGTGCTCGAGTAGCAGGGGAAATGAACAGTCCCGAGCCAGTGCACAAACTCGTGTCCAGCCCAATTTGCACCCGACACAGACACAAAACGACCATGGTTCCTTCACAAAAATCAATGAGCACACATAGATCTACATTCCTATTCAAACAGAATTTAAAAACAGCAAGGTTGATCTCTCAGAGGCATTCTGTCGAACACCCTACACACATGACTAATACGTGTCCGATACGGACACGAAACGAACTCGAACCCTAGGTTTAGCCTATCCTACAGTTGGGGTAGGGCTAGGGACTTCCTAAAATGGATTTAAACAGGAATTTAATAGGGTATTGGGAGTTATACCTATTGATGCACAATGAATGAAAAAGCCTTCAAATGGAAAGAACTTCTCTAGCCACCAAGTCCCACAAATTGATGTCTTCCTGCAAATAAATCATACCAGCAATAAGAGGGTTGATTTTAGGTCCTAATGGAATTGGTTTGGGGAAGAAAGGATTTAAAATGGATTTTTAATAATTTTTGGAAGATGGGACTCACCTCTTTCCTTTGAACTTTTGAAAGAACCTTAAAAGAGGCTAGCCCTAAAAACTAGGAGGGATTAAATAGGGGGGAATCCCTAGGTTTACTAGGGTTGGCCGGCCATGTTAGGTTAGGGTGGGGTTGAGCTAGGTTTAGCTAGTCCTATCTAGTTTAGTCACAAAATGACTTGTGAAACCACAAGCCATTTATCAAATTACTTGATTCCTAAATTCCTAATTCAAGTTCTATGAATCACTAACTACTAACTTGAGTCATACTAGGTTAGACTAGAGTCACTTGACCTAACCAAGCCCAACTAACTAGGGTTAGTTTCTAGGTTGGTCTACATGAGTCAAAACTAGTCAAAAATCAAACTAGTCCAAATAAATCCAAAATAATTCCTAAAAATTCCCATAAATTCTAATTAATACTAATAAATTTTATTTACCCCAAAAATGACAAATTTACCCTCAAACTAGAAATGTGGTAGTGACAGGAAGCAACAGGCACCTTCCGCCTGCCTCAGAAGCCCTCGACACCGTCTTTTGGATGTAACAGTCACCTTCAAGTGCATCAACGAAGACACGGCGTCGCATCTTCACCCTCGGGAATACTTCGTCAACAGAGTGCACTCGAATACACAAGTTCATATCGGAAGAACGTAAGAGAACGGGAAGCAAACCCTTTCTCCATGCCACTATTTATAGGCCGGGCAAATCAAACCCACGTGCCAAGTGGATGGCTTTCCGAATTTCGTGCAATGAACTTGTATTAAATGGATGAACCGGACGCCTCAAATTCAGCCAAACGGCTATTTAAAGCACTCGAAGAACGTAACACCCGCATCATTAAAGACGTATCAGTTGCGCCGGCCAGATAGCGCATCACCCAGACGCGCCCTTCGATATCAGGTGCATCATACAGACACGCCCCTCAGCGTCAAGCGCATCACACAGACGCACCTTTCAAACACCAAGCGCCACATAGGGGATGCGCCCCCGTGCGTCCCCATACGCCTAATGGAACGTCAATCGACGTGCCCACTCAGCTGTCCATCGAATGTTACCAACATTAAATGCTGAACTAACAGTGTTGGCAGCACACCTCCCAAAGTCTGAACAGTTGATAGCTTTTTCAGAAGACGAAGCGTCGGCAACGTCAGCATCATCATTACCTTTACTCCGATGGCTACTGCCACGAGGCCACCTAACCACTCGTATGCGCCTCCGCAGCCATGCGCTCAAAATCTGCATGCGCCTCAAAAGCCATGTGTCTCAGACTTTTCACTGATCCCTAAAGACAGAAGAAAAGTCTCCATTTGAAGGTTTACGTGCGCCTCAAAAGCCATGCGCCCCAAACTGCTCTCTGATCCCAAATGACAGAAGAAAAGTCGCCTGCATGCGCCTCAAAAGCCATGCACCCAGAATGGTTCGTAACTCCTAAAGGTTACGAGCCAAAGTCTCCTCATGCGCCCAATCCTAGGCGCATCCTACCAGATAATTCCCCATCAAATCCGAGATCTCCGAGCCTTGAGTCGACGACACGTGTCCTTTGACTCAACTCACCCAAGATCTCAGCAACAGAAAGATCCTCTTCTCTGCTACGTGTCGGCTCACACCAGCAGCATAAAGAAGTCAATCCCTCGATCAGGGTGCATCGTCCATGCGCCTCCATCAGCAATCACCACGTGGCGTCCCCACGTACAGGCGTATCCTACATGCGCACATGAGCAGCCAGCCTGCAAAACTATAAATAGAGGGATCATTTCCTTCTCACCTACGCACAACATATACAACGAACACACAGAGACTTTGCACCACCAGAGAGGCAGATACAGACACTCAACGTCTTTCTCATCTCAGCAAGCTCCTGCACCCAGTACAATCCAAACCTTCAGAGAACCGATAATCGTCGTCAACTCGTCAACGGAGTCAATGTATTACCACTCACTCCATCGGAACAAGGGACCCAGATAAACAAAAGTGTACTCCTAGGACTACGTCTAAGTCCTATATTGTAACACTGTTCTGTTTGTATTGAAATTTGTAATAATACAATTTTAATGGCAAACAAGCTGGCGACTCCGCTGGGGACCTCTTTCTCCTCCACCGAGAAAGCGGTGTCGTAAGCCGACGACGTGAAGGTGGGCTCCTCCCACAAGACGCTGGTCGTACACCTCAATCAACAGGCGTATGAGGAGTTCATCTCTGAAGGCAATGCGAGTCCTTCGAAGCGGCTGCCGAAGCCGAAAAAGACTCGTCGAGTCTGGGTGCGCAAGGTCGACGCCTCGGGCACCACCACTGAAGGGGATGCGCCAATCCAGCCTTCCCTTCCTGCTGACGTCCTCAGCAACCAAGATGCGCCCACTGGTGCAGCGCATCTCTTGGGGAAACGTGAGGCTAACCACATTCCCCAGCCATCTCCCTCTCAGGCAAGAAAGATGCGTCGACGGAGCAGAAGCACAGCCAATGCTCCGCGCATCACCTCTGATGCGCCACAGAAAGTCTCTGTCTTTGACAGACTCACTTGCTGTAATGGCGAGGAGAATTTGGATTCTGAGTACTATGCGCCCCAGCGGGCTGGTACGAAGAAGTCCAAGGCAGTACTGGCTATGTGCCACAAACGTGCTATGCTAGCAGCGAGCCAGAAGCATGCACTCACAATCATGAACGCTGCTGATGGTAAGCTGTACAAGGTCGACTCAGGTGCTTCTACGCCAGAAACGTGTCGACCTTCAAAGTCCTCGTCTCGCTTGGGCGCATCTATTGCGTGCACAACCAAGTTGAGTGAGGCAAATTCAGTAGTTTTGAACTCCCGTGCCTCCTCTAGTTGTGCGTTTGAGGTCCGTTCAAGTCGCTTCAGATGTTGTGGTTCCCCCACTACTGATCGGGATGCCTGTTTGGTATTAGATCAGGGGACGCAACACTCACCTGACTACCCAGGCGCTTAGCCTTGCCATACGCCTGAAGGGGGTGTGAAGGTGGCACTCTCCTCCAACGATCTGCGTAATGTGATCACTCACAAGCGCCGATCAGGAGAGTCGACTGACAAGCATGATGCGTCCCTCACGGGGCACACTTGTGCTGTCGTCACCATCAACTGCTGTTGTAAAACGGCACTCCCACCAAGGCAGTCGGTGTTCCAGCGGCTGCAATCATCGATACCCCTCCGACGTCGCCTCGGGAAGAAGGGGTCAACAGAAGAAGAATCAAGGGTTGCCTCATGCAACGTGATCTCCAACTCCTCGTCAGTCCGAAAGACGACTGGCAATTCCTCGTCCTCATCCAAAAGCCAGCCGAGGAAAACCAAGGCAGCTATCTCGTCCTCCGGAGTGTTCGAAGGCACTCGAAGGAGGAAGAAGATCTTGGAGAAGGTTGGGGGTAGTCAGACCCTTGTCGATCCATCTTTCGAAGACGAAGGTGTCCAAAGCACAGCTGAGGCGCATCTTCATCCTCGAGGCGAAGTCAGCCTCCCAGAAGACCCTCAAACGAGAATATCCCCCAGAACATAGCTGGGGGTAGTCTAGCATCTGCGGACCTGGATTCCGGAGACGAAGAGGCCATTCAAGACGAAGCCGAGGGTAATCAGGCCCTTGCAGATGCGCCCGTCGGGAGTGATCTCCAGAACACGGCTGGGGGTGGCCAAGATGAGCCAGGAGAGGCAACTCCCCTACAAGAGAGCGAGGCCGAGAGTGAAGCCTCGACCCATCCATCCACTCCCGGTCGTGCCATGACAGTAAACGTGACTAGGGCGGATATCGAGTCTGATGCGCCGCCACAAGACCTCGTTCAGCGCATAGACACATTAGAGGGAGGACTCAAAACCCTCTCCGCCTCTATGCAAACACTGACTCAGGGAGTGTTTGAGATACGGTCAGCCTTGGCCAGAACACCTTCTACCGGTCCTGATCCCGGGGCCAATAGAGAATCGAGTGTACCCCTTCAAAGGGTATCCTCGGACACGGATCGCCGCGAGGCACTTCGGACGTCGGAGCCCTCAAACGCTCAACTCCCGGTGGTACCACCTTCCCCGACTCCCAGCTCCACAGAAGACGTGGTCGAGATGATTAGGGACTTGCGGGAACGCTTTGAGTCCAAGACGAGGCAAGAGGAGCGCCAGAAGATGGGCATCCCCCAACCTTATCCCCTCGAGTGGAACAAGGTGGTTTATCCTCCAAAGTATAAACCACAAACACTGACGCCGTACGATGGGAAGGACTCTCCGCGTCGCTACCTGACGTACTTACAGTCTCAGACGGGGCATCTTCCGAAGGAAGATGCGCTCCTCACTAGCATATTTGTCGGAGCATTGAAGGGAGTGGCGTACGATTGGTACTGCAGCCTCCTCTACAATTTTATATCGTCCTTCGACGACCTAACGCGCCTCTTTCTCGACCGTTTCTATGACGGCAGAAAGGACATGACAATGGCGTCCCTTATAGAAATACGCCAGAAGGAGAAGGAAACGGTTCGAATGTTCATCGAACGCTTCCGACAGGCCTGCTTCAGACTACCTTCGGGCATGCCAGAACATGCGCTTCTCTCCTCCTGCAGCATGAACATGCTGCCTGCAGTTAAACTCTGGCTGAACTCCACTCCTCCTCCCGACTGGAGTTCCTTGATCATTGAAGCAGAAGCCGCAGAGAAGAAGGCGGCCAATGCTCGTCTTCTGGGAGTCAGTTTCCCTGCCTTCGAGGACAAGGGGAAGCGGTCTGCAGCCAACAACCCCGGACGAGAGACAAAGGAGAAACAGGCATTAACAGTCAATGCCTCAAAAGGTGCGTCAGCACCTACTCAGAAGCCTCCACTCGCGCCAAGCCCAAAGGAGGTTTATTCGTTCAATGACGAAGACACTCTGCAACTCTTTCAGATACTGAAGCATGGTGACAAGATCAAGCTTCCGGACCCGAAGAATCCCGACGAGGTTGGGAAAGTGGACAACCCGAGGTACTGTCACTACCATCGGTTTGTCGGACACCCAACCAAGGACTGCTATGTCCTCAAGAATTATATCCAGCGCATGATCAATGCGGATGTAATCTCCGTCGACTACGAGGAGAAGACGGTGTCCGCCAACGTGGTATCACTCCAGTTCGGCACCTTGCCGCCAACTACCACACAAGATGGCGTCGTCCCCATTCCTAAGGCGACAATGGAGGTGGTTAACTTACCACCTACCCGTGACAACGTGAGTGGACTCATCCCACTCACCATATCTCGAGGGGAGGTCCTATGGGTTCACCCTGATCTCGTCTCCAAGGTGACTCAATCGGAGGTACGCCCTACCTCCAAATCCAAAGGCAGGAAGATCAAGTCTTGTCGTACGGTCTCTTCTTCAATGGAAGAGGTACTTCCTGTGCAGACGCATTCACAACTGAACGTCCAAGCCGATGAAGCTGCCGTCGAGGTGGTGCCCCCTGGCACCATCCCTGCTGCCCAGGAGGAGGGTCCATCTAGGCCCTCAGCAGCCAATAAGTAGAAGCATATGGAGGCTCGTTTCGACAGACCTCTACGAAAGGAGAATGTTTCGGGGCTAGCCAAGCCCCACAACTTCGACATACTGGCACAACTGGCCAGTACTCCTGTCCGTCTATCCTTGTTCGAGCTCCTGCGTCTTTCCAAAGACTCCCGAGAAGCTCTCTGTGAAGCTCTGAAGGATGCTGAATCCTTCCTCAGTCAGGTCAAGCAGCCTGAAAATCTCCCAACTACCTGTGCGCACTGTCATTGTGCGGATGAAGTTATCCCGAACATAACTTTCACCCAACAAGACATGCTGCTCAAGCACCACCGACATAACCGGCCGCTGTACTACATAGGGTATGTCGGTTCAGTTAAGGTGAACCGGATTCAGATCGATCCAGGGTCTTCCCTCAGCATCATTCCGAAGGCGCTACTCTCAACACTGGGGATCCCGATGTACCGGCTGGCGCCCTCCAACACAACAATTAGTAGCTTCAACGCTAGTAAAAGCGAGCCGCTGGACAAAATTCGGCTGAAGTGTCACATCGGTAATCTCAGAACCGAGGTGACCTGCTACGTTGTGGATGCCAAGGTCAACTACAACATCCTGCTCGGTCGACTGTGGCTCCATGAGTACATGGTGGTGCCATCTACGCTCCACCAATGCATGAAGTACGTATCCACCAATGGCGTCATCCGGACGGAGTTCGCAGACATCGACCCTTTCAAAGGAATTGAAGCCTACTTTACCGACTCCGACTTGTACAAGTCACCTAACGAGGAAGAAGCCAATGATGCTGATGACGAGGCAGAAACAGCAGCAGAGCCGGACATGGAGCCTGAGGTCACTCCGATGCCCCTTTGAAGATCCGACTCAAGGGTAACCGCCTCAGAAGGTGCCTCCAATGAGCATCAAGCTACCAGGAAAAGCACCAACTCCTGAAGCTCCCCTGAAGATACGCCTCAAGGGAAAGCCGCCTCAAACATCGGCTCCCCTTGTTGCAAAATTACAGGGGAAGGCACCAATCACCGGAGACGCAGTTGAGGCACCTCTGAAGGTGCGTCTCAAGGGCAAACCACCGCAGTCATCCAAGATACTCGAGAAGGCTCACATAACCCTCTCGGACCCCAAAATCAAAGCTATGGTGGACTCTCCTGATCCAACCCCAGTACTTACAGATGAGGAACTAAGCGAATACATCTCCGCTGATGTAGATGCACCCTCCCTAGACAATGTAATCCAACGGGATAAAATCTCGTATTTCATCAATAATAGAGTGTCTTTTAATTATTCTTATCTTCCACATTGGAATGCCATGTATACATTAGATAACGCTCTACGGTCGTTGCAAACACAAATAACGACCGTCTCACCATGTAAATCGAGTAGTCCCGTCTCAAGGAGTCTGTTACATAGTCCCTCCACGAAGTCGAGACGAAGAATCCATCATCTTTGGCAAAGTCGAGCGTCATCAAGACCTCCGCCACTCGAGCCAGAACCAGATACCGGCAGAATACAAGTCTATCGGTACACGGATACGGCAAAGCACATCATCCAAAAGATGGGCTACGACCTAAAAAGCAACAAAGGCCTGAACTACGGCAAGGGTCGAAGTCTCCCTCTCCGGCTTCCACACCTAAGGAAAGCCGCAGGACTACTACAATCGGACTCGACGGGGGGTAGGCTAAGTCACGCCGCCATCAACTCCAGAGAGTTCGGACGCAGAGGAAGTAGAACATTTTCACTCGTCTGAAGCATCGACATGGGATTTCGATACTAGCATCGGACCAGTCTTCAGGAAAGTGCTGTCAGCTAACATGACATCAGCACAACCTCAAGAAGATGAAGGCAAAGACCAAGCGCCGGAACCCTTCAAAGAAGAACCCTGGGCTCAACGCCTAGGGGAACAATAGGAGTCTCGTTTTGAATTACGTGAACCTCCCACCGAAGACAAAGTCGAACAGATCGACCTTGGGGACGGAGCTTCTTCCAAACCCATCTTCATCAGCAAAAGCCTAGAAGGAGAAGACCGAGAGTCTTTAATCCAGCTTGCTAAAGAGTATATTGATGTCTTCACCTGGAGCTATGAAGACATACCGGGGCTCGATCCCCAGATCGCGATGCATAGGCTGAACATCTTACCTGATGCCAAGCCTATCAAACAACAACAGCGACGCTTCCGTCCGGACATCATGAACGCCATCGATCAGGAGGTAGACAAACTCTTGACTAGCGGCTTCATCCGTGAGGAACAACACCCTGATTGGGTAGCCAACGTCGTCCCCATCACCAAGAAGAATGGGAAGATACGAGTCTGTATCGACTTCAGGGATCTCAACTCTGCTTGCCCGAAGGACGAATTCCCGCTTCCAATCACCGATGTGATGATCGACAACACATGTGGCTTTGAACGCATGTCTTTCATGGACGGATATTCTGGCTACAATCAAATCAAGATGTTCCCCGATGACGCAAAACACACGTTATTCAGGACTCCGAAGGGTGTTTTCTGCTACACAGTGATGCCCTTCGGCTTGAAGAACACCGGTGCGACATACCAACGAGCTATGAGCACCATTTTCTGTCAACATCTTCGCAAGACAGTCGAGTGCTATGTTGACGACATCGCAGTCAAGAGCCGACTCAAAGGAGATCACCTGCAAGACCTCAAAACAGTCTTTGATCTCATGCGGGCGCACCAACTCAAGATGAACCCCGCTAAATCCTTCCTAGGGGTTTCTAGCAGAAAGTTCTTGGGCTTCGTCATCACGGCAAAAGGCATTCATGTTGATCCCGAGAAAACTAAAGCCATCCTCGACATGAACCCTCCGAAGAACCTTCAAGAACTTCGGGGCCTACAGGGACGTCTGGCATACATCCGGAGGTTCATAGCAAATCTTTTCGGCAAATGTCAACCCTTTACTCAGCTCATGAGGAAGGGAGTCTCTTACGTCTGGACAGAGGAATGCCGAAAGTCTTTCGACGACATCAAAGCCTACTTGACGAGCCCACCAGTCCTGGTGGCACCTGTCGCTGTCAAACCATTTCTCCTCTATGTCCGAGCCATGGATCATTCCCTCGGTGCTCTGCTGGCTCAAAATAATGATGCAGGCTACGAGCAAACAATCTACTACCTCAGTCGAACACTCATCGGGGCCGAACACCGGTACAATCCCGTGGAAAAGAAGTGCTTGGCTTTGGTGTTCGCCATCCAGAAGACTCGTCATTATGTCTCAGGCCAGACAATACATGTCATCTCCCGAGTCAATCCACTCAGAGTCCTCATGACGAAGCCAGGATCATTGAACTCCCGGCTAGCTACATGGGCGATCCTGCTAACACCGTATAACATGGTATTTGTGCCACAAAAAGCTGTTAAGGGTCAGGCCCTCGCCGACTTTTTACCTGCACACCCCATCCCAGAATCTTCAAGACTCTATGAAGACATCCCGGATGAGGTCCAAGAATCCAACGTCACCGAAGAAAACTCCGTCTGGCGGATGTTTTTCAATGGCGCTTCAAGAACAGGCCCCAAAGGCCAAATCATCGCAGAAGTGGGGGTAGTCTTAGTCTCCCCCGATCAGCTGGTCATCCAGCGTGCTTACTCCCTCTCGAAGCCATGCTCCAACAATGTTGCCGAGTACAATGCGCTCATTATGGGACTCCAGCTGGTACAACAGCTGGGGGTGGATCATCTGGAGGCCTACGGCGATTCCAAACTCGTTATAAACCAGATCAGAGGGCAATACGAAGTTCGCCATGAAGATCTGATCCCTCACTATGAAGTGGCGTTGAACATCATTTCAACCTTCACCGAATTCTTCATCGAACATGTACCTCGCCTATAAAATCTGGAGGCTGACGCTCTGGCTGGCCTCGCGACCTCCCTGGCAGCACCTCTCGGGACTCAACACTACGTCATGGTGATTGGCCGAGACTTGGTGTGTCCTAAAAACAACCCGTGCTTACGAGTGGCTCATGCCATGCCGACAAGTACTGGTGTTAATGTCCGAAACTGGAGATTCTCGTTCATCGACTTTGCCGTCTACGGAATTCTTCCAAAGGACCCGAAGGAAGCCGTCTCAGTCAGAAGATGTTCCCTTCGATTCTATTATGATACAGCCACTAAAATGCTGTACCGACGCTCCTACGACGGGCTCCTCCTTCGATGCCTGTCCAATGAAGAAGCAGCCGAAGCCCTTCGAGAAGCTCATGATGGCACTTGCGGGGCTCATCAACCTGGGCCTAAGCTGCAGGACCGACTGCGACGCATGGGCTACTACTGGCCAACCATGGCCGCTGACGCCGTCGACTACGCTAAGAAGTGCCATACGTGCCAGCTTCACGCAGACTTTATTCACACACCGTCAGAACCTCTACATCCTACAGTCGCCTTCTGGCCCTTTGAAGCTTGAGGCATGGACATTGTAGGGCCAATCACCCCTCCTTCATCGAGGGGACACCGCTTCATCCTGGCCATTACTGATTATTTCTCTAAATGGGCAGAAGCTGTCCCACTGGCAGAAGTAAAGAGCTCCAGGGTAATCAGCTTCATCAAACACCATGTCATCTACCGCTTCGGAGTACCCCGATGGATCATCTATGACAATGGTCCTCAGTTCGTCAGCCACATTTTCAGCAGGTTCTGTGACAAGAATCGTATCCAAAACGTGGCCTCAACCGCCTACAATCCGGTAGCAAACGGATTGGCCGAGGCGTTCAACAAGACTATCGTCAGGCTACTCAAAAAGGTCGTGTCATCCAATAAATGTGACTGGGACAAAAAGTATGGCGAATGCCTTTGGGCCTATCGCACAACGGTATGGACCCCAACAGGCAACACACCATTCTTCCTGGTCTACGGAAGTGAAGCGGTACTGCCTCTCGAGATCCAGATACGCTCACTCCGTGTAGCAATCACAAACAAACTCACAGAAGAGGACAATCAACGTCATCGTCTGCGAGAATTGGAGGCACTTGACGAGAAGCGTCTCCTAGCTCAACAACGCATCGAACTCTACCAAGCTCGTATATCACAGGCTTTCAACAAGAAGGTCAAACAGAGGACTTTCCAAGTTGGCGACCTGGTTCTGGCAGTCAGGAGGCCGATGGTGTTAACCCACAAGACACCAGGAAAGTTCGAGCCCAAGTGGGAAGGACCTTTCATCATAGAGACGGTATACTCAAATGGTGCTTACCGCCTCGCCAAATCCAATGGGGACTTGTTCATGATGCCCATCAACGGCAAGTTCCTAAAGAAGTACTACTCTTGACATCTTTCAGACATGTGCTTCCACAAGGGGATTTATGGACCTAATCATCAAGGCTCACATACAATCTCTTTCCACAAACTCATACGCTTTCGGAACCCAGCTATTCCATGGCATCCTCCAGTAGAAGAACAACCACGTCCACATCACCTCTGCGTTGTTCCCCTACGCCCTACAAAGCGGAATCTTACATTCCATAAGACTACGCTATCCTTCATGTTTACCACGTCCACATTACCTCTGAGTAAACATCCCATACAGACAACCTCCGTGTTGCCGTACATTGATCGCAGAACTTCCACGTCCACATCACCTCTGAGTAGTTTCGCGTATTCTCCAGAGTCATTCCTACCACGTCCATAAAACCTCTGAGTAGGAAGATTCTATCATCTGAACCCCCTATTTGCCACGTCCATATTACCTCTAAGCAAACATGGTGGTTCTTTCAAACTTATTATCTGTACCTAAAACCAAGGTGCACAAAAGATAATAGGTCCACACAAATCATCAAGTTCATGACAAGCAAAAATGAACACATCACAGAAAAGGGTGTACTTCTTTATTTCTAAAAAAGGAGTAAAGGATTACAATATCCCCAGCAAGAGTTGCAAAATACACAAAAAAGAAAAGACTACGACCCCTAAACATCCCCAGGGTTGGCCGAAAGCTCTTCAATACGACGCCTCAAGTCTGCCACCCGAGTCTCCACAGTCTCCAAGACCCGGCGTTCAGCTTCTTGATGCATCGCCTCTATGGCCTCAAGAGAGGTGTCCTTCTCATGCTTCTCATCCAGGTGCTGTCGCTGCTGAGCTAGGGCAAGAGCTCTGAGGGTGAAGGTTGCTTCCTCCTCCATGAATGCCACGTGTTCAGCCTGGGCACGTTCGGCATCTAACAAAAGTCGGGCTCGCTGATCCTCAAGGCGGCAGATCTGGGCATCAATATCTACGACATTAGCGTCCAACGCAGCTCGCGCCTTCACTGTCTCCTGCGTAGACTGAGACTACCGCTCCCCTGCAGCTTCAGTCTCAGCCACTTCGCGCTCCCAGACACTCACGGTGGCCTGGTAGGAAGACTCGATCTCGGCGATCAGCTTTCCCTTCTCCGCATCTATCAAGACGAAGAGGTCATTTCGCTGGATATGCTGAAATTCCGAGAGCCGTTGGTCCAGCTCAACCACCAAAGCCTCCAGGATCTCGGCCATATGATTATGGCTTTGGTGAAGACGGATCAGGTCGATATAAGGCATCGCCAGAGTTCTTACCGTTGTAAAGCTCCCATTGGCGTTCATCACCGCAGATACACCCCTCTGCAGCATTTTATATACCCCCTTAATGATGAATTTCACATATTCATCTGCATCCGCCAGTACCTGCGGCGTCATAGCAGGAGTCGGAGGAGCTACTGTAGTTGGCGGACCGGAGGAAGATCCGCCGACCTCAATCTGCGAGACTGGAACCTCGACATCGTTAGGCTCTTCATCAACAGGGGCTGGAATGCTAGCCTGAGAAGCCAAAGGAAGAGAAAAAGTCGGGACAGGCGTCGAGATGGTACCCCAAGTGGAAGGAGCCACAGAGGGTTTCACACCCTTGTCCTTCCTAAGCTCGGAACAACCACCGACGTCAGTGGCCACCTCTTCAGCCCCCAACGTCCTATCAGCAGCCAGTACCTCCCCTAGCAGAATGGGGAGATTAACACTTGTCTTCTGACCCGCCTCAGTAGTCGGGGTCGGCAGACGAGTCTCTTCATCAAATCCCTCTATAGGGATAGGATCTGTCGCTACCTCCTGATCGGTAGCCACCTCAACTTTCGCGGCTGAGGCTGGGGTAGGACTCGGCAATGCTGCAGCCGACCCCCTTTCATCAAGACAAGGAGGGGAATCAATCCTCTCCTCTGTTCCAACCATACCTGTTGTCCCCGCAACAGGCTCTTGCAACTCTGGAGCGACGTCATCCGAAGACGACGAACTCCACTCCACTTCATCATCACGAAGCCCCGTGTCCGCTGGGCACTCAACGTCCAAGGCCCCTACGGCGATTGGCACCATCCCGGAAGTTGTTGCAACCTCCGCATCTCTTTCAACAAAGTCTGGAGATACTAAAACCTCCGCAGGAACATCTTCAGGACTCTCCTCCACTGGAGACATTAACATCGGAGGAATGCGCTCGTCAGACGAGCTTGCCACTTCCTTCGGTTTACTGACACCCAGTTTCGAAACACGGGTCTTCTTCTTCGACGATCCCTACAAGAAGAAAAGCACAAGTCACCAAAATGACTTCCTACCTCAGCGGGAACTGATTCTGCTGGCGTTACAGGTGGCACTCCTGCCTTTGGAGTTGACGTCTTTTTCGGCCTTTTTGGTACAGAAGAACCAGCTTCTGCGTCGGCCCGTCTCTTCCCAACAGAGGGGTCCCTCACTGAGGCTGCAGCAGTAGCCCGATATCCCGCCAATTCTGGCAGAAGATATGACCGGGCCGCTATCAACATATTCGCCATGGCCTCCAGCTGAGTTCTAACAATGAAACTAGTCTCCCTGTCATAACCAGGAGACGCAGTATTCATGGTGCAATACAGCTTGGCAGCCGAATACAGAATTTGTGGCCGAGGGTTACGAACTGGCGTAGTAAAACGAACACCAGTACACCCGGTATTGTAATATTGCCAGCCCCGGGCCCCATCCAGCAAACTCCCGATAAACCCCAGACTGCTACTAGGATTCTGCAACATTAGCTGGGTATAGCCAAACTGGCGAGCAAACCGGCTGGATAGATATGGCTCCAGATAATGGTTGCGGTAGACCAAGTGAGAAGACCGAATACTTTGCAACCAACGAAAACTCCATTTCGACAGAGTAATCGCATCCTCACCAGAGTCGTCCAAATCTTGGTCAGCCTCGAAGTTTTTAAAGATGGGGCCAACCTTGACAATCTTCCACCCCTGAAGGTAGGACAAAACCCTTCTGCAAACGGGGACGCCCGTGTGTAACCACTTCCTCTTGTAGAAGCGGCGGATAAAGGCATCTCCTTCAACATGATCCTCCTCCGGACCGGGACTCATCACGTTCGGACGATGCAAAATCAACCATCCCATAAGATAATAGAACGATAGCTCGGCCCGGGGAAAGTTGTCATTTCTACCTTTCCCGAGGATGACATCATCAGCAAAGTTCCTCAAACCCCGCAACAGGTTACACACCATCGCAGGGAGGAGGGCTAAAGGTCGTCCAAAGACCAATTTCACGGCGGGCAAAATAAGGTTCCGGTGCACCCTCTCCACTGCACCAGATCCGCCCGCAAACACACAATCCCGGAGCCATATCATCAAATATGCCGTCAGCACCGCCTTAGACGACATCCGGTGCGCACAGTGCCAGAAGCAGCTATACGCGTACTTGCCACTCTTATTTGAACCTGGAGCTCTCTCGTACAGCCGGCTTATCTCAGAAGTCACTTCCGCACGTTTCAGCCCTTGTGGAGTCGTAAACCGGATCCTCGAGGAGTCCGCCAAATCCTGCTTGAAAACATAATCCCTCCAAGCAGTCACATGAGGATGGGTCTTACCCTTGTCTTTCCGGTGCATCAGATAATGATGGCTTGCCACTTCTTTAAAAACTGCCATCATCTCCGGGTCCTTATTTTCCAGAACTTGGATCTCTTCATTCGACGGAAAATTCCTCGTACGGTTCCGAGCCCCAAGGAAGCTTGGATACTTCGTACATCTCATGGAGAGCCAACCCCAACTCCCCTACCGGAGTATAGAAGGTGCCAATCTGGGTATTGAACAACTCCAAGAGTGCGAGGAACATAGGCTTATTGAGATCCACGCCAGCCTGTGTGGCACGGATAGCGGCCGTCAGCCCAATCTCCTTAAGCTCGGCTTTGAACTTCGAAAGCACCCTAATGGTCAACTCGTCCCACCTCGGGATATGGTGACACCAACCTTCAACTCTAAAGTTACCTTTCGGATACGTGACCTTCGATGTCAGCATCCGATTTGCAAAAGTCGGAGCACTGAAGGCAAATGTGTCGCTTGGGACTTCACTGTAGAGGCTCCCGGGACACAAAGCTCGGCAACTAAATAAGGAACTGGCTCGTGAAGCGGCCAAGGTATCCCTCTGGTTCGATGGTAGCATCAATCGAAAGGGTACCTCCCATAGCCCCTCCTTGAGAAGGAGTAAGTTCCCAGCGTATCCTTCTCTTCGAAGCCAAACGGTAAAAGGCCGTCAGCGACAACTGGCGGTCAAGTTGCCGTATGTACAGAACCATGCCTTTTGCAGAAAAGAACCAGTCTTCTCTGATCCTCAGTATCTTCGCTTCAGAAGAGACCAGTCAGTCACCAAACAGAAAGACATGTTTTAAGAAAGTCACATCCTCAGATTCAGCAGATTTCAGTCTACCGCTCTCCATCATACTCTGGAGGAAAATCAGCAACTGGTTCTGGATTTGTAGCACTCTCTCACGAGGTTGGTTCTGTAAGATAGCATCCTTCACAGGGTTGATCACTGCCTCATCAAAATCAACTCCCATTTGACAAAGGGAAGCGTCCAGGAGGACCTCATTCAGCAAAGGGATTTTCATCGACACTGGCATAACCAAAATAAAAGTCAGGCAAAAAGACAAAATGTGTCAAGCAGCCTGGCGCATCGTCAGGGTATAAACCCATGCGCATCAGTATTGGAGCTTCGGCGCATCATCAGGCGTAAGCCCATGCGCGTCAGTTTCAGCACATCATCAGGGTATAAACCCATACGCATCAGCATTTGAGCTTCGGCGCATCATCAGGGCGTAAGCCCATGTGCGTCAGCAAAAGGCTTCGATGCATCATCAGGGTACAAAACCTATGCGCGTCAGCAATTAAACCTCGATGCATAATAAAGGCCTGAGCCTATGCACGTCGGCAGGGTAAAACCTCAGCGTATCAAGGACAAAAGCCCATACGCGTCGACAGCAGAGAGTTAGGGCACAGTATGACCCAAAGCTTGTCTCAAAGAAGATAGCAAAAGTCGACACCCACCCGTCACCGCGGGACGAACGTCGGCCGGAGTCACAATGGTGACAGGAGCATCCTCGTCGGCGAACTCTGCCGGCTCCTTTCCCTTAGCACCGCCGCGAGGAGTCTTGGGAGACATTCTCTTGAAGAAGAAAGTTAGGGTTTTAAAGAAGAAACTCTAAAAAAAAGCAAAGGCAGAGAAAGGAAGAACTCTCTTCTCTCCATCTCATGCCTATTTATAGGCACGGTCGCACGCGTGAACCAATGAAGGGTGACCTCAGCCGTCGCCTCGGGTCCTGTGAAAAGATAACAGCAAATACGACCAAAAGATCATCATTAACCTTTTCGGTTCCCGAGACGTTATCATTTGCACGCGCCCGAACAGGCATGCGCCCGAACAGTCATGCGCTCCAACAGTCATGCGTCTTGACCACCATGCTTCTTATTCAAAGTATTCCAAAACTTATCTAAAAGTTTTGAAAACTTTGAATGGGGTCTTGTAGAAGCATGGAATTTCAGAGCCAGAAATCCTATGCGCCAGACACTACATGCGCCAGAGCTCGGACAAATACTTCACAGCAAAACCAACAAATATAGACATTTGAAAGAGGACTTTTTATTACATATAAAAGTCTATTATATTTCTAGAAAAGGTGGTACAAAGAAGAATTTCTAAAAAGAAAAGACCCTAAGGCTACAGCCAGCAACCACCATGCGCCTCCAGTCAGGCGCAGCAACCACCATGCGCCTCCAGTCAGGCGCAGCAACCATGCGCCTTCAACCAGGCGCATCCTGCCATGCGCACTCAGCAGGGCGCATCCTTTCAGCAGCTTAGTTATGTGCATCCCCAGTTATGTACATCCCTCCAGCAGTCCAGTTATGTGCCGCTCTTCCAGCCAGGCTCACCTGATAAATACTTCGACTAATAAAGCATTTAACCCTCTGGCTGGAACCAAGAAAGAGAAGAGCACCGCAAATCTGTGGCCAGGGGAGGCTTCGAAAGAGCCTCCAAAGGCGAAGCAAGACCGTGATCGAAATTGCGGCTAAAGGAGCAGCTTTGAACACAACCAGAGTGGGCAACGCCCACTTTGAAGGAAAAAAGAGCCTAGCACCGCCATTCCGATCTACGGCTCTTCCGAAATAACGAAAACGAGGCCCGAGCATCCCTATCTTTGGATGCAACAGGCACCTTCCGCCTGCCTCAGAAGCCCTCGACTCCGTCTTTTGGATGTAACAGTCACCTTCAAGTGCATCAACGAAGACACGGCGTCGCATCTTCACCCTCGGGAACACTTCATCAACAGAGTGCACTCGAATACACAAGTTCATCGGAAGAACGTGAGAGAACGGGAAGCAAACCCTCTATCCATGCCACTATTTATAGGCCGGGCAAATCAAACCCACGCGCCAAGTGGATGGCTCTTCGAATTCTATGCAATGAACTTGCATTAAATGGATGAACCGGACGCCTCGAATTCAGCCAAACGGCTATTTAAAGTACTCGAAGAACGTAACAGACGTATCATTAAAGACGTATTAGATGCGCCGGCCAGATAGCGCATCACCCAGACGCGCCCTTCGACATCAGGCGCATCATACAGACACGGCCCTCAGCGTCAAGCGTGTCACACAGACGTGCCTTTCAAACACCAAACGCCTCATAGGGGATGCACCTCCGTGCGTCCCCATACGCCTAGTGGAACGTCAATCGACGTGCCCACTCAGCTGTCCATCGAATGTCACCAACATTAAATGCTGAACTGATAGAGTTGGCAACACACCTCCCAAAGTCTGGACAGTTGACAGCCTTTTCAGAAGACGAAGCGTCGGCAACGTCAGCATCATCATTACCTTTACTCCGACGGCTACTGCCACGAGGCCACCTAACCACTTGTATGTGCCTCCGCAGCCATGCACTCAAAATCTGCATGCGCCTCAAAAGCCATGCGCCTCAGACTTTTCACTGATCCCTAAAGACAGAAGAAAAATCTCTATTTGAAGCTTTGCATCCGCCTCAAAAGCCATGCGCTCCAGACTGCTCTCTGATCCCAAAAGACAGAAGGAAAGTCGCCTGCATGCGCCTCAAAAGCCATGCGTCTAGAATGGTTCGTGACTCCTAAAGGTAACAAGCCAAAGTCTCCTCATGCACCCAATCCTAGGCACATCCTACCAGATCATTCTCCATCAAATCCGAGATCTCCGAGCCTTGAGTCGACGACACGTGTCCTTTAACTCAACTCACCCAAGATCTCAGCAACAGAAAGATCCTCTTCTCTGCTACGTGCCGGCTCACAACAGCAGCATGAAGAAGTCAACCCCTCGATCAGGACGCATCGTCCATGCGCCTCCATCAGCAATCACCACGTGGCGTCCCCACGTACAGGCGCATCCTACATGCGCACATGAGCAACCAGCCTACAAAACTATAAATAGAGGGATCATTTTCTTCTCACCTATGCACATTATATACAACGAACACACAGAGACTTTGTACCACCAGAGAGGCAGATACAGACACTCAACGTCTTCCACCTCTCAGCAAGCTCCAGCACCCAGTGCAATCCAAACCTTCAGAAACCGATAACCGTCGTCAGCTCGTCAATGGAGTCAACGCATTACCACTCACTCCATCGGCACAAGGGACCCAGATAAACAAAAGTGTACTCCTAGAACTACGTCTAAGTCCTATATTGTAACACTGTTCTGTTTGTATTAAAATTTGTAATAATACAATTTTAATGGCAAACAGGAGTAAAAGGAAAACATTCTTTGAAAACATAAATTGGAGTTTGAAAATTGAGAACTTTATAGGGCATTGTCACGCCCCGCTCCCGTAGGAGCGATCGTCCTCGCTAAGGCGTGATGCCGCACGAGCCTAGATTGCGCTCGTACAAGGCGGGTTCCATAACGGTCGATTTCAGCGGCTGCGACGGGATCGTCGCACAGAAGTCCCAAGCAGAGACATTGAATGATAGCAGCAGAAATTAAGAACAAACATAAGTTATTCAAAGAAGCTCTTTATTGATATTGAAACAACGGTTACATTGGGGGCGCAAGGCCAATATTACAATCACTCAAGCTCACTCTTCTCATATTTTACAAGTTCACTCAGCTCTCTCATCTCTCAATTACAAGTCTTGATCCAGCGGATGCTTCAGAAGGTGACGTCCATACATTATGTCCTGTATAAGTCTTTACTCCATGCAGCCCCGTGCTTCGAATCGCCAAGGAACTCCGTACCTCGACGCATCCAAGCGAGCTCCACGCCACGAGCTTCTACATGTGCCTGCACATATAAACTATATGGGTGTCAGTACTCAACTGTACTGGTGGAATGAGCTCCTCGCCCACCCATACAAACCCGACACGTTTGATTTACTTTTGTGCAACTTAGTCCCCTTTATGATTGTATTTCTACTCTTGCCTTAGGATCAGTTTTAGGATCGACGCCTTGGCCTATTCTGTGTCTCTAGAACATCTCGTGCTTGCAACGACAACGTTAACTCATACCTTGCCTCAAGACCCTTCTCGTGCCGATAACGTTAACCTATCGAGTCGTGTTTGCCTTACGGCTTAAAATCAGAGACGCAACTACACGATAAGGCTCTATTTTCGTGTGACCGTGCTACGAACCCTTGCGGAGGTCGTGCCTCGCAACTCAATGAGACTCGATCATATCGCCGCCTCGCGGCCCTTGCTACTTTGATCCCCAACTGACCCATCCACTTGTGAACTAAGGGTTACTCGACCAACTTTGCCTTGCGGCGGTTTCCTGACTTAAACTCAAACAACTCAACCATAACCATGCAACTTATAAGCCGACAACATAGGACTCGATGCCACATCTCGTGTCGAAGCACGGTGTCTTCGTTGCAGCCAAATCTTAGGCCCAAACATTGTCTTCTGACTGAGCATGCATTCGACTTGACTCTTGATTCACTTCTTCTAATACTCGACTCAGTCCAAAGACATATACGCGGATCGCCGCCCATGCCGACTCATCTATATGGGGTCACTAGCATAACAACCTATACCTGGACACGTAGCTTGCGGTCGGTCGGGACCTTCCAGCGTAAGGTAGCTAGCCCCCTGGAAGTTCCCGACTGACCCGGTGTTGTCGAGCCAGCACAGCTACCACCGTGTTTCCTTAGGCCGCATCAGTCCCGTGGTGCCACGGGATGCCGTGCGGGGAAACTCTACCTTGTCGACAAGTTGTCCAATGACCATGCAAGACCCTTCACTCAAACTGACGTCTCATACAGTCATTGTACTTTCAGTGTTATCATCTCTTTCAAAACCAATATCAAACCTTCTATCATTTGAGACCCCTCGACGACCCACGGTCGCGAGCATTCTTTTCATGTTACCATATCATTTCTTTCAACTCAATGCCTATTCGATAGTCCTTTCTCCAAAACTCACTCAATCAACCGTGGTTCATGCCTTAAACACTAAGTCCGTGCATCGTGCCTCAAACCAACTCGTGTTCTACGCAACGCTATCGCCTAAGTCATACCTCATATGACGGGCCTTGGGATCGTAGGACTATTTGACTTGACAACCGTAGAATGAGCGGGACCGCACTTAGAATGACTTAAGTCGACCGGCATAACTTTGCCTAACATACTCGAGCCTACAACTTAACCCGAGGAACGAGCAATGGCTATGCCAAGCCTTGCATTACGGAAGCGTGCATGCTTTATCGAGCATTTACGCGGGCGACGCCTATGACTTAGGCAAGTTCATAGTTTTGTGTCGAAGACCAACTTTTCTTCTCCCAAGCCACGGGACGAAGGACCGAGTGTCATTTTCAAAGCACGCCGTGCACCAACTCTAAGTCGACCGTTGGACCATTCCATATTCTAACTCAATTCGACCCGTCGAGATTATTCCCTTTAGCTATGTGCATTCGTCTCTTTTATTATCAAGCCTACTTGTGTAAGTTGAAAATATGCGATTTATTATGTGAAGGATAAGATGAGGCAAGTTCACCGAAACTACCCCACCTGAGACGAGCGGTCGCCTTGACCGAGCGATGTCTCCGAGTAGCCGCTGCAAGACTAAGTCCGAACGACGTCGGCGTTTCGATTCCTCCGATTGACTGAGCGGGACGGGGCATTACAGGCATTCTGTTAATTAAATATGCAGCAATTAAACTTACTTCACCCCACAATAATTTGGTACTTTATTTGAGAAGAGTAAAGCTCTAGACACCTCTAATAAGTGTCTATTTTTTTCTTTCTGCAACTCTATTTTGTTGATGAGTATTAGGACATGAACTTTGATGCACAATTCTATTTTGAAGAAAAAAATCATCCAAAATTATGTTAAAGTATTTCCTGCCATTGTCACTTCTAAAGACCTGAATAGTGGTCTGAAATTGAGTTTGTACCATTTAAAAAAATCCTTTACAGCCTGACAAACATCGGATTTCTTCTTTAACAAGTACACGCAACATACTTGAATGATCTATAAATGTGATAAACCATTTTTTGTGAGAAAGTGTACTTGTACGATTAGGGCCCCAAACATTATTGTGAATAACATAAAAGGTTTTGATGGTTTATAAGGCTGTATTGAAAAATGGGAACGATGATGTTTTGCAAATTCACATGCCTCACATTTAAACAAAGAAAAATCTTTGTTACGAAATAACTTAGGAAACAAGTATTTTAAATAGCGAAAACTAGGATGGCCTAATCGTAAATGCCATAATATAATGTTGTCATCATTATTTGAAACACGAAAAGACTCAAAGCAGGAACTTATCGATTTAGAAGATAATTGTGATTTAGACCCAATATCGAAGTATTATAGTCCTTCATTCTCCTTAGCACTGCCAATCATCTTCTCCGAGTTCAAATCCTAAAAGACACAGGGAGAACCGAAAAAATTAGTTTAACAGTTTTTTTCTTGGACTAATTTACTGATAGACATTAGGCTACAAGATAGGTTTGGAACATGAAGGACATCTTTAAGAGTCAACATCGGAGACAACACAACTGAACCTTTACCTGCAATGGCTGAAAAGGAGCCATCTGCGACTTTTATTTTTTGATTCCCTGCAGGGGAACTATATGAAGAAAACATAGTAGATTCACTTGTCATGTGATCGGTTGCACCTGAATCTACTATCCATGTGTGGTTGGGACTGACACTAAGAAGAGCAGAATTATCTTTTTGTGCTATAGAGCAAGAAGGAGTTTAAGACTCGAGAATTTTGAAGAGTTTGTCTAGTTGTTCCATCGTGAGTGAAAGTTGAGTTGAAAAGGATTGCTGCCCTTGATCTGAATTACTAGCCTGGAATGCACGACCCTCATTACCACCTTTCTTCTTCCAGTTCAGAGGCTTGCCATGGAGCTTCCAACATGATTCACACGTATGCCATGCACATTTGCAGTGATCATTGAAACCTGTGTTGAAGTTGCCGTCTCCGAAAGGACTTTCGTCTCTATTGTCGCCGTCATCGCCACGTCCAGTACCGTCGCTAGCATTGCGACCAGTATAATGCCCCGCTCTGCAAGAGGCATTTAGTTGGCTTGTTGGATGCTATCAGAATGTTGGACCGTGACTTGGGTATTGGAATGTGGCTCGCTGGTGGAGCTATGCTTAGTAGAATTTTGTGTGCAATCAGAACAGGAAGACCCTTTTATGCAAGGCAAGTAGAACTGTCCTCCTTCCTCCTTATTTCTGTATGCTTAATAAATGGAATAACATGATGCTATGAATATGTCCCTAATGTCTCTTACCTTGAATATTGAATAATTGTGATGCGATGCTTTAGTTGCTAAATCAATAGAGATGCATATGTTGAAAATCATTAAAATGAATAAGACATGAATATTGAACTGCTGAACGAATAACACTCAAACTGCTAATGTAACTTGATGCCTGAGAATGAATTGATAATGTCCCTTATGCTTAATGTCGATGAAATGAATGAATCACTTGAACAATGAGATGCTGCATGAATGATACATGAGAAATGAATTGAATATGCTATCGTCCCTATGAAATGAATGAAATCCTACAGGTCCCTTCGAAATGAATGATTGCTTTTGTTCCTCCTTAGAAAGAACGTAATAAAAAAATATTACAATGAAGCAATGAATGAAAAATGATGAGACTTGGGATCGTCGAGATCACTAAGTAAAATGAATAATATTGGAATTGATGAGTCATTGAAAATGACATGTATGAGTTGAATGATGCACTGTTGCCTTTAATTATTTCAATATTTTACCATGTATTTTATGATCACGATCGAGTCGGACACGCATTCCATGGTCAGCGACAACTTGTATACAAGGGGGTGACTGCTTCCTCAGACGGTACCCCGGGACGTTAGGGTACCGATTCAACCATGGGGGAAGTGTAAACGTACTTTAAGGGTATGTGGTATTGGGACATTCCATTCGGGCTCGCAATCTGGTGGAATGGCGCACCGATTACCTTTCGAAGTCCTATATGGCAATGTCTGAAAATGGTGCACAAACACCAAATCATGTTGTAAGGATGCACGCTAATGAATGTTTTGTTCAGGCAGCAGAGTAAGTGTAACAGTTAACCTGTATTTGATGCAGGTACGAGGGAGTTGGCTATCGGTAAGAAATCACTGAAATGTGATATACTCAATATATGTGTTGGTTTAACTTGCGTGCTTAACGTGCCAAGTAAATGATGCTGTGTGTAGTCTTTCAATATGAGAACCGCTTAACATATTAAATTTAGTATGCTAGAAAGATGCCTTGCTATATAACATTGCTCAAATGTAACATACATGCCAGTGATGCTCGAAGTGAGAATTGTCATAACATGTTTAAGATGATAATGTTAACGAT
>JANAVB010009228.1:0-62347 GCA_029216955.1 Iris pallida
ATCACTGTGGTGCTATTTAATGAGTGCACTGAGGTGACTCTACGTGCTAAGTGATCATTCGTGTTATATGTCAATACATGTGTACCTTCCAGCAAGTCATGGTAATTGGTCAGTAATAGTGTCGTGGTAAAATAATTATTGTTTGATGCATTACACTAAGCATGGATCTAGATTGAGCCGATGTGGATTCATACTTAGGGTACACGTACTATGGTACGACATATAGGAGGATGACCATGTGACTACGACATAAAATTCCAATATCAAGATAGGGTTAATCTAAGCAACTTAAATTGGTAGAAGCATTGGAAGGGAACAGAATCTCGAGATCGTACGTCACCAGCCGCCCTGGGTCCCATCCTGGCACGTCGGGTTGGCCGCCTCAGATACTGTATAGTCATCCGCACTAGTGGAGTGCAGTATCCGATTTGTGACTGCCGAGCCAGCTCTTCCTATAGGAGAGCTGGAACCGTTACTGCTTATTCTAGCGCGGTGGCCTTTCGAGGGACCGGTGCATTTCGTGCTTGCTTGTATATAATGGTTTGGCTAGCCCTGCTGGAATGCGATACGATCTGAGGATTCCTATTTATATATTGCATTACTGGGATAATCCAGACAAATCATAGAAAGCCGTAGGATTGATTGGCCGCTTGTAAGCTGACTTGTTTGTGATATATTTTCTTCTGTTAGCTACCGAAGAACATGACTATCGTGGTGCGTGGTCCAACCCATGTCCTTATTTGGTTGTTGGTTTGGGCTATTGTGCTGCGATAGGCTATGGACCGAAGTCGCGATCAGAAGCCCTTTTACCTGTCCATAGTTATAGGATATATCTTATCTCGGCACGATATTGGCACCGTTTGTCCTTGTTTGGTTGTAAGGGTGTCGTATTGTCTCGATGATATGGTATAAGCCTATAACTCGTGAATCAGGTCTTATTTAACTCATTGGATTTATCTCACTCTTTGTGCTCCCTTGTGGTACTTGCTATTCGGGGCCTGACCCCGTTGGTTTTGTTTGGCCAGATCTCGTAGCGGCTCCAGAGGATCCAGCTTTCTACCCGAACAATGGTGCACACCAGGAGTATGGGCGCCAGGGACCATGAGTGGATTTCTTTTTCACCGCTCTGATATCTTCTATTTTGTACTTGGCGTTTAGCCACCGGCACTTGTTTAGCTGGCAGTTCTGGACACTAGTTTCTTTTGCATAATTGTAATTAAATCAGACTGCAGCTGACTATAGTTATGTACTATTGACTCTCGGAACTAGCTCATCATTTTGTATAGCTAGACTCATGAATCATTTTGATGAAGCGTCGGGGACGCCTTACTGCTTTGTCTTATATGATCATTATTTACTGCTTCTTGTTTTGATTGATTGAGACATAGATGCTCTGTGGGACCATAGGAGACCTGATTGTAGCATGTACCCCCTAGTCTTTTGACAGCCACGATCGTCGTATGACGTTTATATACCTCATACGGTGTAGCTGGCCTAGTCCGTCTCAGTATTCCGGTACTGGAGCGTGACAAGGTTTTAGTGGTGGCCCATGCAGGTCTGTTTTTCAGACTTGTGGGATATTGCGATTATAGGAGTCTCAATCAAAACATGTTCCCCTTAATCTTCTGATTTATTTTCTCTTTCTCCCACCTTGATTGCTAACTTGATTGTCATCTTCGATTCCTTTCCGTCCTGTCTTTTGATACCTTGTATCCTTTCCTTTAGGGTGACATCATTCTCGGCTATTGGAGGAGCCGGCATGGGAGAGAATCCAGTAGATCGGGGACCAGTTGGAGATCAGCAAGGGGTAGCCCCTCTACCTGGACAGATTCACATCGAGAACGTTACCGAGCATGAGCCAGTTGAGCTACAGAGGCCAGAGGATCCCGTACCTCCAGTGATGCCGGTAGTACCAGTAGCATTAGATGCGCCGACACTATTGCAATTATTAGAGGGTTATTGGAGACCCAGCAACTCCAAACGGCAGCCCAACAGCAACAACAAACCCGACAGCAAGAACAGAATGTGCTACAGAATCAGGGGTTGCAATTAGCCCTTGAGAGAAGTGTCAGGAATGATTCAGGAGCATCCGAAAGGTTTTGTCGACTTAACCCGAGATATTTTAACGGCACGGAGGATGCCATCATGGCGGATACTTGGCTTCAGGATACAGAGGCCATATTGACCGCAGTAAAGGTTCCAGCAGAAGAGAAGGTTGACCAGGTCAGACTTTTACTTCAGGATCTCGCCCGCGATTGGTGGGCATCTAAAGAGGTTGGAATGAGGCATCATGTTCCTTGGGATAGCTTCAGTACCAGATTCAAGGCCAAGTACTTTGGCGTGGTAGCGCGGTATGAGCTACAGCAGAGGTTTATCAGTCTCAAGCAGGCTGGTAAGACGGTGGATGGTTATGCAGCGGAGTTCTGCAGGTTAAGTAGGTTTGCTCGGATGATGGTGGCGACAGAGCCAGAGAGAGCAATGAGGTTCCAGCAGGGACTTCACCTAGAGATTTTGCAGCTGGTCGAGGGGCACGACTACCAGACATTCGATACAGTATTGACGGCGACTCGGAGGCACGAGCTTACTATTCAAAGGTTATCAGCAAGGACTGGAGGCCAGAAGAGGTCTCATACGCAGAGTACTGGAGGAGGAGAAGCAGTAGTACCTCGGACGTCAGCACCAGCACCTGGCGTCCGTATTCGTGATACAGCACCAGTCACGCCAATTATGACTGCACCAGTTCGACAGCAGCAACCGAGGCACCAGCAACGTCAGGAGGCACCAGTGGGTTGTACTTATTATGGTAAGGGAGGGCACACTCGGGAAGTGTGTCGGTTAGCGAATGGGCAGTGCTTGAGGTTGTAGAGGTTCAGACCATCGTATAGCTACATGCCCACAGATGCAGAGACCAGGAGGGCCAGCACTAGCAGTGAGGCCACTAGCCCAGCGCCCATTACTGACGCAAGCTCAGATGTACCGACAAGCGCAACATCAGGTTGGACAGCAGGGCCAGGGAAGGGCGGGACAGAGGCAAGAAGAATTTGGAGTATTAGAGCAGAGGTTGGCTGAAGGCGGTCAGATTTTGGGTAAGTTTTGAGTATTATTCATAATTCCTTGAGTTCTATATTCGAAGAGTGAAGGCGACTTTCTTGTCTCACTCATCTGCTCTCGTATCATGTGATACGTGATATTCATCATGTGTCTTGATTACGAGAGTACATCCTGGGCAGAGTCTCGTTCTTGATTTAGTCATTGGTACCGACTTATCTCAAGGGTTGACCCTTGTCCACTTTGGGAGTCAGCGTAGGACCTCGAGGACGAATTCCTACCTGACTTGAGAGGCATATTTTATTCGTATGTCTCCGATCATTTCCTTCTAGGGTATGATTATTGTTTGTGCTCTTACTTAATTATTCTAGCTTTCTTAAACTGTTCATGTGTCATGTGTTGTTTGATAATTGTGCTTGCTTTATGTCATGTGTGTATTTCGTGATCTGAGAGCGCGCTCGACTAGCCTTATCGAAATTCCGAGAACGAAATTTTTCTAAGAAGGGTAGAGATGTCACTCCCCTATTCCCGGAATACGTAAATTTTTAATTTTTTATGTATATGGTATCTGACACCTGTATCTTTATTGCATGTATCCTGTATTTGTAACTGGCCATGGCATGGAACAGTAACTCATCGCGGATTAGTGTGCCACCCCTTGTCCTTATTTGGTTGTAGGCGTGGTTCACTGTTTCGATGATAGGATTTCTGAACCGTGTTGTGGTTAGGATTTTTATTTATTTAATTTAATTAGTTGTATCATGTAGCCTTTAACATGTCATTAGCCACATGGTTGGGAGCATGCTTGAGATTAGGGTTTTCTTTGAGTTAACCCAACCCCTATATATATTATCTTCCTCACTCTCTCTCCTCATTCATCCACTCTTATTCATTTCTTTTCCTCCCAACCAATAGGCAAGTACATCTTGCACCAAATGGAGAGATTCTTGCATTTTTTCATTTCTTGATTTTTCTTTGATATGATTTGTCTATATTGTTCTTCTCATCATCCTCTACAAGTTTAGTTCTTGGAGTTTTTATTTTAATGGCTACTTTTGTGTAGATCTAAGTTTGTGCCATTTTCGGTTTTTTTTGGATTTTGATCTATCAAACGTTTTTGTTTTCAAAATCTAGTTGTTCTATATTGTAGAGAATTTCGTTCTACCCTATTTTGACCTATGGAAGTCCAAATTTGGACTTAGAGTGAAGGTTTTATGGAGCTTGGAAGCTGTGGGTTCCATGGCCATCCTTCTCAGATTTTTGGAGAAGATGGATATCCATTTACCCAGCCGCATGAGATTCATTGACCCAGCCGCATAGATGGGTACCCACTTACCCAGCCGCATGAGATTCATTCACCCAGCCGCATAGATGGGTACCCACTTACCCAGCCGTATGAGATTCATTTACCCAGCCGCATAGATGGGTACCCACTTACCCAGCCGCATGAGATTCATTCACTCAGCCGCATAGATGGGTACCCACTTACCCAGTCGCATGAGATTCATTCACCCAGCCGCATAGATGGGTACCCACTTACCCAGCCGCATAGATGAGTACCCATCTACTGCCGCTCATAGTGCCTATTTTGGCTATTTTTGTATGTTTTATGTCCTATTTGGCTGATTCGTGGCCAGAATTTCTCCAACTCCCAATATAAAAGTTGTAGATCTTTGTCTTGGCTTCAAGGACCTTCATGTCTCACTTTAACCTGAATTCATATGTGACTTTTATGTCACGAGAGGTCCACGTGACTTTCCTGACTTGACCGCGTTTCTGACCTGATTACCTGTATACGTGCTGGTACCTATAATAAGTGTGTATTGAGATGCAATATTAGTATGCACTGCGGTGCTATTTAATGAGTGGACTGAGGTGTGACTCTACGTGCTAAGTGATCATTCGTATTATATGTCAATACATGTGTACCTTCCAGCAAGTCATGGTAATTGGTCAGTAATAGTGTCGTGGTAAAATGATTGTTGTTTGATGCATTATACTAAGCATGGAACTAGATTGAGCCGATGGATTCATACTTAGGGTACACGTACTATGGTACGACATATAGGGGATGACCATGTGACCACGACATAAAATTCCAATATCGAGATAGGGTTAATCTAAGCAACTTAAATTGGTAGAAGCATTGGGAGGGAACAGAATCTCGATCGTACGTCACCAGCCGCCCTGGGTCCGTCCTGGTGCGTCGGGTTGGCCGCCTCAGATACTGTATAGTCATCCGTACTAGTGGAGTGCAGTATGATTTGTGACTGCCGAGCCAGCTCTTCCTATAGAGAGCTGGAACCGTTACTGCTTATTCTAGCACGGTGGCCTTTCGAGGGACCGGTGCATTTCGTGCTTGCTTGTATAAATGGTTTGGCTAGCCCTGCTGGAATGCGATACGATCTGAGGATTCCTATTATATATTGTATTACTGGGATAATCCAGACAAATCATAGAAGCCGTAGGTTTGATTGGCCGCTTGTAAGCTGACTTGTTTGTGATATGTTTTCTTCTGTTAGCTACCGAGGAACATGGACTATCGTGGTGCGTGGTCCACCCATGTCCTTGTTTGGTTGTTGGGTTGGGCTATTGTGCTGCGATAGGCTATGGACCGAAGTCGCGATCAAAGCCCTTTTACCTGTCCATGGTTATAGGATATATCTTATCTCGGCACGATATTGGTACCGTTTGTCCTTGTTGGTTGTAAGAGTGTCGTATTGTCTCGATGATATGGTATAAGCCTATAACTCGTGAATCATGTCTTATTTAACTCATTGGATTTATCTCACTCTTTTGTGCTCCCTTGTGGTACTTGCTATTCGGGGCCTGACCCGCTGGTTTGTTGGCCAGATCTCGTAGCGGCTCCAGAGGATCCAGCTTTCTACCCGAACAATGGTGCACACTAGGAGTATGGACGCAGGGACCATGAGTAGGTTTCTTCTTCACCGCTCTGATATCTTCTATTTTGTACTTGGTGTTTAGCCACCGGCACTTGTTTAGCCGACAGTTCTGGACACTAGTTTCCTTTGCATAATTGTAATTAAATCAGACTGCAGCTGACTATAGTTATGTACTATTGACTCTCGGAACTAGCTCATCATTTTGTATAGCTAGACTCATGAATCATTTTGATGAAGCGTCGGGGACGCCTTACTGCTTTGTCTTATGATCATTATTTACTGCTTCTTATTTTGATTGATTGACGTAGATGCTCTGTGGGACCATAGGAGACCTGATTGTAGCATGCACCCCCTAGTCTCTTGACAGCCACGATCGCCGTATGACGTTTATATACCTCATACGGTGTAGCTGGCCTAGTCCGTCTCAGTATTCCGTTACTGGGCGTGACAGCCGCTCATCCTTCTCCTCCACCGCGAGTCCCTTCTCCTTCCTCCGACGAGCCCCTTCTCCTCCTCCTCCTCCCCGCGAGCCCCTTCTCCTCCTCCACCGCGAGATCCTCCTCCTCCTCCACCGCGAGATCCTCCTCCTCCACCATCGAACTTGTCCTCCTCCTCCTCCTCCACCATCGCGAGGAGACTGAAGGTAAACCCTAACACTAATTGAGGTGTTTTTCGTGTCCAAAATGGACACGGAGACACATTACGACCATGTGTTCACTGATACAGTGTGTTCGTGAGGTTTTGGACACTTTGTGTCCATTTGTTGGACACGTGGACACCCCCAAGCATGTATATATATGTATTTCACCTCTGTACACTTAATCCCCTACTTACACTTGTGTATTTTCGTATTAATTTGGATTTACATATTGGGTTTGGGTTTCGATATAGTGTTTGATACATTGTTTCACCTTGCAACATTCCTACACTTATAGACGTTTAGTACACAACTAATTATTTTCCTAGTTCGCAAGTGTACTTTTGGGTAATCTAGGTATATTAGTTTACCAATATCCCCAATGGCCGGAGATTTTAAGGATCGTTGCATTGCAAAAAATGATAGCAACACCTATGTAGTTATCAATTTATTTGTTTTGTAATCAATTTATCTGTTTTATCCGCTGCAAAACTTTTACAAAATAACTATTTTATAAATATACACGAGTACGACTTGCACAGTGCAACATAGACTTGTACGATATCACGTCCGTGGCGACTTATTGATTCGACGGAATCGAAGCGAATAAGTATGATTAGATTGTTGTAGAGGGTTGATGTTACTAAAGAGAAATACAATCTGTTTGTTTTAGAGGGTTGATGACTAAAGAGAAATACAATTTGTTTGTTGTAATGGGTTGATAGTATATTCAAACACTCTGAATCCAAGAGCCATCAGGGTACACTAGAGGTCTCTCTCCACTGTAATAGAATTGGTTTTAGTTATGATGTATAGGTGTGTATTGGACACAAAGCAGAAAGGACAGGACGAGAAGAACTCCATATACATATTTTGGTGAGTGTCTTTGCCTAATACAAGTTTGACACTAACCAGTTTGAAGCATCTTTGTGCTTCCTAGGTTTAAGTTGAGGCTCATAAGTACAACAAGAAGTAAAAGAGAAAGGAAATGTTAGTTAATATAAGTTGTCATTATATAAAGCCTTCTATATCCGTCCTACATCTGGAACTATGCGCAAACCAAGAACTATCACTGGAGTATAGGAAGATTAATAAAATTTCACTAAACCCCTAGTTCTCTTTATTGTTGAAGTATAGAACCAATTAGTCAATATCTATTTGTTGAAGTATGGTACTCCATTCTTCGTAAGTTCTAGCTAATATGTCTCAAGATCCAATACTCAAAAATCCCAAGAAGAAGAAGAAGAAAAGTGTGAGTTCTACAGTATGGTTCTCTTTGTAGAATTGTGTCTTATTTTAGACAACAAGGGTTTCCTATTTTTACAGATAACATGGCAACATGTGTAAGGGAACATATAGGTGTGTTTTGTGTTTGAAAGGGAGTGTCAAAAGAGTAAGGCGTGAGCATGTGTTAGTATTTTGAGCTGTGAGAGTGTTTGTTCTATTGAGGTTAGTTTGTTACAATTATATTATTTGTGACTATCGATCTTACCAGATGGAACCCATGACCCGAGGAGCGGCACGTCGTTTGAGGAAAACAGTTAATGCTGAGGTGGCTCCTCCTACAGTTAAGGAGGAAGTGGCACCGGTTGCTAGTGAGACGGGAGTTCTATTCATCCAGCACCGGTAGCTAGTGAGACCGGAGTTCTATTCATGCAACACTTACAAGGGACGACATCTCTCCTCACGCCAAAGACTCGCTTTTTCGAGGTGGTTGCGTGATCGTATCACTGAGCGTTTGCGTGAGCTGCGTGGTTCTCATTAGCTATTAGTACTTATTTGTATTGGACTATTTGTATTGGGTTATTTTGTATTAGACTATTTGTATTGGACTACATATATGAATTAGTACTGTGTCAATCTCTGGATTGTATTGGACTACGACATGGTGATCAGGACATAGTCCCTGCAGCCATTCGACTGGCGAGGTAGAACTATGTATCCGTAGATAAAGTTGACTGTCCTCCGACCCTCATCCCTCGGCAATGATGTACGACAACCAACCAGAGAGGATACTCTGAGAGATCCATCTGAGTACGTATACTCTGAGAGATCACCTTTACAAGAATGATATCAGTAGTAGGATTGAGTGTTGGAGGAGATATTATCAGAGTATACGTCCTACTCAGATGGGTCTCTCACCGTTAATATTTTTTCTGACGGCATGGTGGATGTGATCCCTCAACAGATTCTTGCTCCGAGCCAAAACATTGCCCCGGAGCTCAAGGGGACATCCTTCGTGTAGAGCTCGAGTGAGAGGTTCCTGACAGCATGGTGGTCTCTTTTGTCAAAGTATCCGTGCTCATCCCACATTGCTTGGGCGAGCACGGATACTTTGACAAAGGAGACCACCATGCTGTCAGGAACCTCTCACTCGAGCTCTACACGAAGGATGTCCACTTGAGCTCCGGGATAAAGTTTTGGCTCGGAGCAAGAATCTGTTGACGGAGCACATCCACATGCTGTCAGAAAAAATAGTAACGGTGAGAGACCCATCTGAGTAGACGTATACTCTGATAATATCTCCTCCAACACTCAATCCCTACTGATCATTCTTGTAAAGATGATCTCTCAGAGTATACGTCCTACTCAGATGGATCTCTCAGAGTATCCTCTCCGGTTGGGTTGTGTTCTGAGCCATCCGTTCTCACACTTAAAATACATATGAATTAGAACTGTGTTTTGTATTTTCGGCGAACCCAGGGATTGGATTCTGTATTTTGTATTTGGTTTCTGTATTTTGTATTTTGTATTTTGTATTTTGGATTCTGTATTTTGTATTTTGGTTTCTGTATTTTGGCTCCAGCTCCATTTGCATTAATCTACGGTACGACATGGTGATCAGGACATAGTCCCTGCAGCCATTCGACTGGCGAGACAGAAACTATGTAGCCGTAGATAAAGTTGACTGTCATCCGACCCTCATCCCTCGCAATGATGATACGACAACCTATCACTATATCTTATATATTAGATGATGTCTTAGTATTACATTATGTGAGTTCATCTTGATTCTGTTACATTCTTCAGATACTAGATACGATAAGAAACATATACTACACCATATGTACAGAACGTAGATGATTCACACTAATGTATGCTAGAATGAATCTTGGGTTGTGTTCTGAGCCATCCGTTCTCACACTTAAAATACATATGAATTAGAACTGTGTTTTGTATTTTCGGCGAACCCAGGGATTGGATTCTGTATTTTGTATTTTGGTTTCTGTATTGTCTCCAGCCCATTTGCATTAATCTACGGTACGACATGGTGATCAGAACATAGTCCCTGCAGCCATTCGACTAGCGAGGCAGAAACTATGTAGCCGTAGATAAAGTTGACTGTCCTCCGACCCTCATCCCTCGGCAATGATGATACGACAACCTATCAGAATCCTCGACTCTCTTTCACTTCTTGGATATTGACCCAGCTTCTAATCTCATTTTCCTCCGGGTCCACTCTACTCCCAATCTCTTCCTCTTTATACACGGATCTACAGAATCAATACCATCCAAGGAAGGCAAAACTGAATCAGCATTGTCATCCGGATCGTCCTCATCAAGGCATAACGGGCTGCTCAGCGTGCCCAACTTCTTCAACTTCTCGCTGCTGCAGAGTCGAAATGGGAACGGGTCCTCTTTGCCGGCCCGGAGCTCTGACTCGTACTCGTCGTCGCGCTACCGGTTTTCTCTCCTCCTCTGACGCGGGTCATAAGAAAAGAAATTTCGTACCTCTTCTTCACATAAACGTCATTGCCGCCTTGTACTCAAGCCTCCTCGTCTGTGACGCTATCCACTTCTCGGTACCTATATTGTCACTCGAATCTCCCTTCGACTCGTATCGTCCTCTTCTTCGCCTGTCTTTTCGCTCCCTGTCTTGCAATCATCTTCTATCACCGCCGACTCATTCGACTCCTTCTCCGATGACTCCGAGGAGGAGGAGGAGGAGGAGGAAGACTCGGAGAAGGAGTCGAATGAGTCGGCGGTGATAGCAGATGATTGCAAGACAGGTAGCGAAAGACAGGCGAAGAAGAGGACGATATGAGTCGAAGGAAGATTCGAGTGACAATGTAGGCACCGAGAAGTTGGATAGCGTCACAGACGAGGAGGCTCGAGTACAAGGCGACAATGATGTTTATGTGAAGAGGTACGAAATTTCTTTTCTTATGACCCGTGTCAGAGGAGAAAGAAAACCGGTAGCACGGCGACGAGTGCGAGTCAGAGCTCCGGGCCGGCAAAGAGGACCCGTTCCCATTTCGACTCTGCAGCCAGCGAGAAGTTAAAGAAGCTGGGCACGCTGAGCACCCGTTATGCCTTGATAAGAACGATCCGGAAGACAATGCTGATCAAGCATCTTCCCTCTCCTCTCCTCCACCATGGCTCTGGACCCATCTGCTCCTCCCTACTTCCCTTCTTCTTATTTGACTCTCTCAGCCACATATATCCACCTCAAGTGTAGAGTCGGGGGAGAAGAAGTGGGCAGGAAGAGGAGGGGAAGCAGCACAGCCGGCGGCATGACCCGGAGGAAGTACAGAGGTTTTCTTCAACATTCGTAGGAGAACTATAAGGTATATCTTTTCACAACATGTCACCTTGTCAAAGACCCTTCATGTGAATATCATGTTACCGCGGTGTCGGAAGACTAACATGTCATAAGTTTTTAAGCCGTATGTTTGACATTATCCTCCCAACTCTTTCCTCCTATGTAGTAATCTTGCATTATTACATAGCAGGAAAGAGTTTGGAGGATTATGTCAAAACACACGGCTTAGAAAATTATGACATGTTAGTCTTCCGACACCACGGTAACATGGTTGTCACATTAAGGGTCTTTGACAAGGTGATATGTTGTGAAAAGATATCCTTATAGTTCTCCTACGTATGTTGAAGAAAACCTCTGTACTTCCTCCGGGTCATGCCGTCGGCTGCTGCTTCCCCCTCCTCTTCCTGCCCACTTCTTATCCCCCGACTCTACATTTGAGCTGGATATCATATGTGGCTGAGAGAGTCAAATAAGAAGAAGGGAAGTAGGAAGGAGCAGATGGGTTCAGAGCCATGGTGGAGGAGAGGAGAAGGAAAGCTTGATCAGAACTTGAGGTGGAAAAGTTGTGACGTTGATAGCGTGAGAGAGGGAGAGGGTGAATGGAGGGAGGGAAGTGGCTGCATGCCTTTGGCTCACTCGAGCGGTATTTGTCCTCCGACCCTCATCCCTCGGCAATGATGATACGACAACCTATCACTATTCTTATACAGTAGTAGATGATGTCTTAGTATTACATTATGTGAGTTCATCTTGATTCTGTTACATTCTTCAGATACTAGATACGATAAGAACATATACTACACCTATGTACAGAACATAGATGATTCACACTAATGTATGCTAGAATGAATTTTGGGTTGGTTTGAGCCATTCGTTCCCATACTTGGCAATTAAGCCATTCGACTGGCGAGGCAGAAACTATGTAGCCGTAGATAAGGTTGACTGTCCTCCGACCCTCATCCCTCGGCAATGATGATACGACAACCTGTCACTATATCTAGTAGTAGTGATGTCTTAGTATTACATTATGTGAGTTCATCTTGATTATGTTATATCCTTCAGATACTAGATACGATAAGAACATATACCACACCATATGTACAGAACATAGATGATTCACACTAATGTATGCTAGAATAAATTTTAGGTTGTGTTCTGAGCCATTCGTTTCCATACTTGGCAATTAAGCATGTGGAATAGAACTGATTATGTTTACTTTGTCTTAGGATACAGATTTTCACATCCAAATTGAAATGGATCGTTACTTCGTTGATCGGTCGCTAATAGAAATTCCCGTCTGACGGGCGACGGATCTGGCCGTCGCTAAATCGATAAATTTTAGTGATTGTTGTATACTTGGTTATAGGGACTGAAATCTGTGTACAGTGAGAAATAGACATTCTGAGAACTGGACATTGTGTGATTGTTGTAGACTTGGTTATAGGGACTGAAACCTGTGTACAGCGAGAAATGGACATTCTGTGATTGTTTGGATCCTATTCTACAGTGAGAAATGGTTATCTTTTTAAACTGCAGGGAGAAATGGACATTCTGTATTTTATTTTTTTTATTTTTTGCAGATTTAGCGACGTTTACCGACGTTTACCGACGTCCACCGACGTACGTTTGCGTCGATAAACGTCGGTAAATCTGCAATATTTTCCAGGTTACCGTCGTCATTATACGGAGAACGTCGGTAAACGTCGGTGCACGTCGGTAATCATCCCAGGAATTCCCAGGACTTTACCGACATGTAGCGACTTTGAACACGTCACTAAACCACCGACAATACGACGGTAATCGTCGGTAAAGTTACTGACGCGTAGCGACATCAAAAACACGTCGCTAATACAACGACGACACGACGGTAGACGTCGATAATATACCGACGTATATACGTCGGTAAACGTCGGTACTTGCGACGTTTGGCGACGTTTTGAAGATCAGCGACTTACATTTCCGCGACCAGCCCAAAACGTCGGTAATTTCGTCGCTAAATATTTTTAGCGACGAAAATGGTCGTTTTAGCGACGTCTTTAGGCGTCGCTAAAACGACATATTCTGGTAGTGGCCGCCGCGTCGCCGAGCCCTCTGCGAGAACCCCCACTCTCTGGCCTCCTCCCTCCTGATCTCCGGTCGACGGTGCCACCACCATCCGTGCCGCCCGCCGCCTCTCTCTCCTCACAGCCTCTCTCCCGCTCGCTCTTTTTCCTTTGGCCAAAGCTGACTCCCAAAAATGGATAAAAGTCAAGCCTCAAGGTAAGTCGGTACCAATAACTTTGTTCAAGACATGACTCTACCCAGGACGTGTCATCGTAGTTGAAACAGATGCATGAACTTTATCACCTGTCTCAAGATACGAAGACAGAAGCGACTGGCTGATTGGGATGGACTAACATCTCTGCCTGCATGCTGAGACTGATCCTCCATAACTGGCATGGCTGAAGAATGCTGCTGCCATCGACAAAACACGAATAAGATAATCAGAAGGATCATAACAGTGCCCTTGAAAGTTAAGGACACAAGATCAAATCATGGGAACAGGAATAATCAATGATCAAAACAGATATCAAGTCAAGTATCAGAGGTAGAGTAATCCAAGGAGATCAATAAGGATAATCGTGATTGAGATATCTAAATATGGTAACCCCCACAAATCTGAAAATCGAGACCTGCATGGGCCACCACTAAAACCATGTCACGCCCCAGAACCAGAATACTGGAGAGCGGGGCAGACATAGCCAGCTACGTAATCCCAAAGTACGTTAATACTCTGAAATCACGTATAAGCTGTCAAGACATAGGGGTTACTCTACAAGCCATCAGTCAATCCTATGGTTTAACATTCCTAGGTATCTCAATCACAGGAAATTATACAAGAGCAAAGAGTACGATCATCATACATACAATAGTAAGGCGTCCCGAACCATATATACATGAATGATCATAGAGCCAGTACCACAAAACTGATGACTGGCTAGAGTATTAGTCGTACATGATAAGGACTAGCTATAGTCTAGAACACATATCATGTTTATGCCTGTAGGCTACAATATCAAGGAAAATACCAAAACACGAGCTAACACGTGCTCGAGGCTAAACGATACAAGAGGAGAATTTCCATATCAGTGGGAGAATGAAGAAGAACCCCTGAGGCACTCTGGTGCTCCGCTGGTCACCGTCGAGTAGATGGTGCGTAGATCCTTCGGGCTCTTCTATCAAACCTGGCCATACAAACCAGTGGGGTCAGACTCCAAATAGCAAGTACCACAAAGGAGCCGAACTATGAACTTAAAACCATCAATTATAGGCAATCAACAGGAAGAAAAGCAATAAGTGAGGGAGGATCGAGATTCGTGCAGTACCAATGCACTTATCCCGAACATAGGGAGACAGTAAGTAAATCATCATTTGACATAAAGTAAACTGGAGAACATGTTAAATAAATAGAACTGGAAAGGTGATATACGATGAGATAACCATGGGACTATTCAGATAACCAGGTTACAACCCGTAAACCAAACAAGGACCGGGGTTGTAACCTTCATCTGAACAGAACTTGGTTTCTTCCACCATTTATCGGCAGGATAAAATAAGAAATCAGGACATGTAACAATCATGTACAAGATCAAGACGAGACTAGACTGAGTAAACTCCATCCAACATTCACGGCCAAGCAATAAGTACGGCTTGATACTTTAACTAACTAGGGTTATCACTGTCCTAGTTACTAGCCATATGCAATGAGATTATTTCACAGCCACAAGCCCTACAGACCATCCAGGTTATCCAGGCTACATTTAGTACAATAAGGGTACAACACATGACAGTGTGCTGGAAATGTGCCCTACTCGTCCGCAGGCTACAAGTCCACATGCATACCCAGATAACGGGATTGCCTGTAACTGGGAAATCTTTTATGAACTACTTGTTTATTCTAGTCATTAGCCTAGCCCGATTTAATATGACTCCCTGACCGTAGAAAATCAGGAATTCATGTCCTAGACATGATGCAAGACTAGACGGTAGCTTATACAAGCACATTCAATACAACACCCACGGTGTCAGGATACTAATTAATTCTTGTCAGGAGTGCGCACGATGGGCCACTATCATTATCATTATTACATATCAAGAGAGCGCCACGACGGGCCACTATCATTATCATTATTACTTATCAAGAGTGCGCCACGACGGGCCACTATCAAGTCATTCTTATTTATCATTTCAAGTTATCATGTCAAGAATATCATGTCAAGTTCATTTCAAGAGTGCACCACTACGGTCATTGTCGTGTCATGTCATTTATCAAAGAAGAAAGAAATTTGCACAATTAAATAATAATATATAAAATATATATATTCTTGAAGCCAAGGAGAAACTCTACAACTTTCATGTTGGGAGTGGAAAGAAATTCTGACCACAATTCAGACAAATAAAACATTTAAACAATCAAAGTGGACCCCATGCGGCCCAAAAGTGGGAGAACATATATCAGCCAAAGAGAGTGGGAGGCCACCCATGCGGCCAGCCAAAGCTTATGCGGCCAAAAAAATAGCTGAAGGGGGCCATGCGGCCAAGAGTAAATGCTAACAAGAAATATTCATGCAGTCAGAAAAACAGAGAGTGGGAAGACAATAAATGCGAGCCTCCACTTAAACAAAGGAAGGTACGTGGCCAAACAATGAAATGATGACTGCCAGTAAAAGAGTGGCTCACGTGGCCAAAATATTATAATGGGAAGGAGCCTATGCGGCTCACTTAGATTCCATGCAAAAATGCAACATGCAAATAATAATATTTAATGGCCAAAGGCCATGCGACTCTGCATCAAGCAATTATTAATGCTGTAAATATCCATGCGGCTCACCCTCACATTTGCTTGCATGAAAATACAATCAAATAAATAATTAATTAATTAATGGCCATGCGGTTTGCTTGCATGAAAATGCAAACAAGCAACTAATATTAAATAATTTCCTTATGCGGCTCTACTTTGATGCATGCATTAACGGCAAATAAAAGGCCAAGCCTTATGCGGCAGCTTTTTACTTGGCCATGCGGCCAACTTTATTGCAATCGCATGCAAGCACGCAAGCCTGCAAGCAAATCAAGAAAGGGGCCATGCAAATATGCTTTAAGCTGATGCATAAATTAAACCATGCAACCTATGCTTTAAGCCCAAGCATTAATTAATGCCATGCAACGTAAGCTTCAAGCTAAAGCATTAATTAATGCCATGCAACATATGCTTTAAGCTATTAACAGTTCATGCGGCCAAGGCTTATATTAAGGCCATATGCGGCTCATTAGGTGTTGGCATATGCCAATGCATATATTAAAGCTAATAAAGTAATGCCAGCAACTATTGTTTCCATACATGCGGCCAACAACTTTGTAGGACCATGCTAATGCATTAAATACAATTAATATGGGACCATGCGGCTCACTAGGGAAAATGCATTAAATATAACATGCAGGCTTACATGCGGCTGGTGCTAAAAAATTGAGCATGCAGGCTTGCATACATCAATATAATGCATTACATAAAGCATGCTGCTGATTTTGGTATTGCTCCTTATGCGGCTCACTAAGTGGTTCCATGCGGCCAGCAATGCAGTTAAATAAATAATAATAATAAAAAAGCCATGCAATTAATTCTCATGCGACCAGGGCAAAAGGCCATGCGGTCCAGGCAAGTTGCATGTAAATGCATGCAAGCTTGCAAGCAACTAAATAAAAGGGCCATGCAATAAATAATGCTCATGCGGCTCAGAGAACTGTTCTTCTTCTCCACTTTCGAGAAGAAGAACACCATGAAGCCATGCTTCCAAGCTCCATAAATTCGTCATCCAGAGTCCAAATCCGAACTTCCATAGGTCAAAATGGGTAGAATGAAATTTTCTACAACATGAACCATCAGTTGACAAAAATATACAAGTTTGACAGATCAAAACCCATAAAATCCAAAAATACCACAAAGTTAGATCTACAATCCACTCGGTAAAATCGAAAACTCCAAGTTCTAAAGATGCTTAGAATCATGCAAGGAAGAAGATGGAACAAACAGAAATAAATTTGTTCAAGGTTCGGCAAGGTGTACTTGCCTCTCTCCAATGGCTAGGGTTTGGTGGAAAAGAAATGAATGAGGGTGAATGAGGAGGGAGAGAGAAAAAATGACTTATATAACAAGCTCAAGTGATCTCCACCATTCATTTCTCTTCACTCAATCTAAACCATACACCTCATCTCATAAAGAACCAAACTAAACTAAACCAAACCAAGTCAAAGTGGAACCGAACCAAATAAAACCAAATCCAAGTTAAACCAAGTCATAAAAATCCTACACTTAGGAAAATTTTAAAATATCACGCAAATTAAAATACGAAATACGCTCAAATAAACACGTATCCGTATAAAATATCGATACAGTGAGACGGGTCTCACAATTATTTATTATTTTCTTTATGCAAAATAAATTGTGATACATGGCATAACCTGTTAGAACTTACTATTATTTATGTTTCCTGCTATGTATCATTTTTCTTACACATTAAACCTAGATTTAAGGGACCACCTGTGTGTTGCATTCATTGGCCTTGACACGTTGTAACACGAAGTTGTGTGTCGTATGTAGAATACGGACATGCGTGATTGGCTGGCCACCGGTACGTATAAGCCGTACGATAGAATAACCGCTAATAGAGATTGCATGCTTAGTTTGACTTAGCGGTTAATAGTTGTTTTGTGTTGTGGATACAACAGTAGGCATTGGGCGGAAGGATAATTTCTTAGCGTATAGACTTCGATGCACTTTCTCTTGTGACCCGGAAGCTCCGCTGGAGATACGGGGTTGATGACCCATGATTACTGACGGCCACTGACGTTCTGCAGAACGTTATGCTCTTACTGATGGGGCCTCTGGTGCCCCAAGGGGGGACCATGCCGATCCTATTTAGCCAGGGCCCATACGTAGGAAGGATTGTTCTTAACTATATTTTACTTAGAACGGTTAGGCACCTTTATCCGTTAGGTATGCGTACTTTTGGTTTGGGTACTTGTATCTGACCGTGGCTTGGAACAATAACATGTCGCGAATTAGTTCGCCATATCTTGTCCTTGTTTGATTGTAGATGTAGCTTACTACTTCGATGAGAAGGTATTGAACCTTGTTGGGGTCCGTATACCATATTGGATTCTTAGCATGGAAAGATACGTCACCGTGAATTAGTTTACCATCTCCTGTCCTTGTTTGGTTGGGGATGGTAAGCTAGTTCAATAGGTGTATATTGGACCATGTTATAATTCAATTGACCTATTTATTTGAGCAATATTTATTCAGTTTATATGGCATATTATCTGTCTTGTTACGTCCCTCTGAGGACCTGGTTATCTCCCAGGTGTGTGCTCTTGTCTTTTGCAGGTGCTCTAGCTCTAGCCGTGATCCGCTCTATTTCTTCGAGGATGATTGCACTTTGGTCGTCTTTGCTTCGCTCGCCAAAAATATTTCTTTTCTCATGTATTTTTCCTTTACTTGTTGGTAGTGGATTTGTCTCCGCCCAACATCTTGTATCAAGATAATTCATTATCATTATATGATATCTTTTATTTTATTTTGTGTGGATGAGATTAGTTTGGTTCTACTACATTTTACAGCTTATGTATCCATACGAGGCCCATGTGTACTTCGTATGAATACAGCTGGCATGTCTACGTTCCTAGTCCTACGTATTTTGGGACTGGGGCGTTACAAATAGTCCAGAAGAAAAGATGTCTCGACTCGAGACGATACCAGGTGGAATGAAATATTTTCCTTGTAAATGGGGATGTAATGTATGGAAAAACTATCTCATCAGCTTTCATTTTGTAATTGAGTTATATTGTAGCCCGTACGGCAATGTTTGTAACGGAGTCATATAAATGATGTTTTATTATCAATGAAAGAAAGTTTCTTCCGTTTTCAAATGTGTTTGTTTAATTTCTCTGTGTACTACTTGATGTTGTGTTTCGGATAACCTTATGACTATGCCTTGTGCGATCGCAACTTAGGTTCGCACGACATCATTCCCAGGAACTATTATCGATACTACAAAATTGGGGCGAGACACATGGAACAGTATCTTATTGCGGAATAGTGTGCCACCTCTTGTCCTTGTTTGGTTGTAGGGTGGTTCACTACTTCGATGATAGGATTTCTGGACAGTGCTGTGATCATGGTTCTATTTTATTAATTATTTCTTAGTTGTAGCATGTAACAAATAACATGTCATATTAGTCACATGGTTAGAGCATGCTAGGATTAGGGTTTTATGAACCAACCCACCCCTACTATAAATATTCTCTTCCTCTCTCTCTCCTCTCATAAACCCTCATTTATTTTTCTAACCATTTTTTAGGCAAGTGCACCTTGCTCAAATGGAGAGATTCTTGCATTTTATTTCTTTTCTTTTCCTTTGATTTTATTAGTCTAGATTGTTCCTCTCCTCATTCTCTACAAGTTTAGGCCTTGGTGTTTTTTAATTTTAATGGCTATTTTTGTGTAGATCTAAGTTTCAAAAAGTAGGGTTTATAGTTTTTCGTGGTTTCTATCTATCAAACGTGCTTGTTTTCAAAAATAATTGTTCCATGTTGTAGAGAATTTAATTTCGTTCGGTTTTGACCTTTATTTTGCCCGATTCCGAGTCCGGTAGAAGTTATGGACATTGGAAGTTTCTAAAACTCCATGGCCAAAGCTTGCTGCTGGTTAGGGACGACAGCCAACCCGCGTGTGCTTCGCGCGCCGCGCCAACATCGCATGCGCTATTCGTGCGTCGTCGTTTCTGCATGCGTGCTTCGCGCGCTGTGCCAGCCTCGCGTGCGCCATTCGTGTGTCGTGTCGTTTTTGTACGTGCACCGCGCCAGCCTCGTGTGCGCCATTCGAACGTCGTACCTTTTTTGCGCGCGCTTCATGCCGCTCCAGCCTCGCGTGTGCCATTTGTACGTCGTACAATTTTCGCACGAGCGCTTCGCGCTGCAGCGACATTTGTGCCTCGCGCCCTTGACCATTCATGCTTGCTCCCTCGACGTACGCAGCCTCGTGTGCACCATTCGTGTATCGCACCATTTGTGCACCACGCCTGTTTGACCCTTGCACCTGTGTGCCCTAGTGACCTGTGCGCCTTGTAGCTATCTTGTGACTATATAACTCGACCTTGTCCCTGACCAGTCTACCTGTGCATGTGCTGGTATGTCCTTCGTGTGTTCTGAGGTACAATCTATGTGTGCGCTGAGGTGCTACACTATGTGCTAAGCGATCTTATTCGTTATATGTCAGTACATTCTTAGCCTCCAATACGTACATGAAAAACGGTCAGAGACTATTACGTGGTGTGTTGTTGTTGATTGATGCGTTACCCTAAGAATGTATCCATATGTGGGACTCCATGCGCCGGTGTGGATTCATACTTAGGGTATCTGTACTATGTACGACATCTAGAGGAGGATCATGTGACCACGACATGTGAATCTAAGACCAGCATAGGGTTTCACTAAGCAACTCAATCTATTAGATGCATTGGAGAGAAAGAATCTCGAGATCGTGTTATACTAGCCACCCCCAGGTCCCGTCCTGACGTGCCGGGTTGGCCGCTATGGATGTTGTCAATCTGTCTATAGTGGATGGCGAGATCCGACTCCTATGTGCTATGAGTTATATGTTTCGCACGGTAGACGTTCGAGGGACCGGTGAATAATCAATGTGCTACGCATTATAGAATTGGATTGGCTAGTCCTGCTAGAATCGATACATTATGAGGATTCCTATAAGCAGCATCGCGGATAACCCTACCAAATATAGAAAGTCGTAGGACTGATTGGCCGTTCGTAAAACGACTTGTTTGTGATGTACCTTCCGTTAGTAGCCAAGGAACATGGATTGTCATGATGCGTGGTCCAACTCATGTCCTTGTTTGGTTGTTGGGTTGGGCTATCGCGTTATGACACGGTAGACCAAGGATACGACCGGAAGCCCTTAACTTGACCATGGTTATAGGATGTATCTTATCTCGGTATGATATTGGCGCCATTAATCCTTGATTGGTTGTAAGGGTGCCGTATGGTGTCGAAGGTACGTTATAGGCCTATAACTCATGAGCCAAGTCCTATTACTATTATTATGCTTGGGTTTTTGTCTCTCCCTTATGTGCACCCATGTGGTACTTGTTATTCGGGGCTGACCTCTGTCGTCCCGACTCGCCGAATCGGTCGTCATCGCCTTGACTCGAGATGAATCGATTCCAGAGTCGGGACGTGATGCCGTACATGTCTTTGTTGGACTTGTACAAGGCAAGAATGTGCACTTGAAATTTTTTTTGAGACGACACGTTGAAAATTAAACAGTACAGAGAGTTGAAGACATAGAATAGGAAGAAATTTAGCTTTTCATTCATAAAACTTACAAAGTATGTGCAAGGTCATTTTTACATTACATATACCGTTGCGTCTACAACTTTGAACACAAAAGAAAACTCTCGACAAGCTTCCATGAAATAATCCTTGTCGTTCCATACATTCATGCCCCTTTATACATTTGAACAAAACGCCTTCGATCTGAATTGGGCTTCAAAATACTTCAAAATAGAGAGCTTCGTGCCGCCTCCCATTCTTCATCTTCAGTCTAGTCTCGAGCTCCCGTAGCGCGCTCGTTACATGGGGAGTTGGGGGTTAGCACACTTGCTAGTGGATGGGACGAACCCACTCATCTAAACCGACACTGCTTATTAAGGATTCTAGCATACGAAATGATCTTTCTATTTAGAACTATATGAATTGCAGTTCATATCGAAGTCACATCTTAAACCATAACAACATAACCAATTTCAACTTATCTTACCACGGTCGTGCTTCTTTGTATAAAATATACATAATACTTACCACCTGCACAAGACAATAGGTGAGCATGCAATCTATCTTATATGCGGTCATTGGTGATATCGACACCACGAAGGACGATTATGTAGCATTGCGACGCGCCCTACCAATCCAGGTTGCGAGCCTAACTGGAGGTCTCGCAATGTCTCGTGCCGAAGCACGATTCCATAATTTCCTCCTAGGCCGATTCATTCCAGCGCCCCGGGTACCGTCTCGAGGAAAGCTCACCTTGTGCACAAGTCGTCCATAACCATGCGAATGTATGAACAGTTTAATATATGAAGTAAATTGCATAGCGTAGACATTATTAAACCACATAATCATTTCTACTCGTGCAAGGGTTCTTTTCCCCGAAGCCGTACGTTCTGATTTAGTATCCCGTAGGCACCAAATTCTCCGAGGCGTAATATACCGCAACCAAGTTTCTTCCTTATGTTTTGCAGAACATGAAATAAATTCTATCTCTTTCCTAGAACTTTATCTTTTCTCTACTTAGTGTGAAACTTATAGATTCGGAGTTAACTTCTCTAAGTTGTTATATTATCCCAAGTTCTTGATCTTAGTGGCAAAGCATACATCCAGTTAGCATCATCGATTTGAACGTTAAACTTTAAGAATTTTGCTGACGGGAAGGAGTAGAAAAAAGGGGCCGAAGAACCACCCACCTAAAGAGATTGCGTCAAGAGTAGGAGAACGCTTTGCGACGGTCAAGCGTCAGTTACACGAACTCCTGCAATGGCACGAGCATCGAATTAGAACCCTTCCTTCAATCCTTCCTTCAAAATTCCCAAAGACGCATTCAAAATCGACGCAAAAGCACACTTATCAAACCCACGCAATAATTCATTCAGAAAGCCAAAAAAACCAACAAAACCAACAGCAGACTGGTTGTGTCACTCTCTTTAGAGTTCATTTGCCAAGACACGGTTACTGCATCTAGGACTTATTTCAGCAGTAGCCGATCCATTAGTTGGAACGGTACTCATATCATTCGTCCAAATCGATTTTATTGATGCCATGGTTTTCGTATACCAAACTCGTCGCTGAATCAGACTAGCCATCTATGTTCCCGACCATGTCTGACTTACCATGAGCCTATTACATAGTACTTTGCCCCAACGGGAGCAGGACACTACATAATATACCACTAAGAAAAAGTTTCATCCCGAAACTTAAGAATAATGGTCTGACCTTCGTCGCGAAAAGTGAAGGGTATTTCTCCTTCACTTCCGCCTCTAGTTCCCACGTCGACTCGTCAACTGAATGGTTGCGCCAGAGTATGCGAACTAATGACATCGATCGGCTCCGCGGGATCTTTTCTTTACGGTCCAAAATTTGTACGGGCTCCTCCGAGTATGATAGATCGGCGCGCAGCTCCAACTGATCGGAACTAACCACATGACTTGGGTCATACTTTCGAAGTTGGGAGACATGGAAGACGTCGTGCACTTCAGCCAGGGCAGGAGGTAGCATAATCCGGTAAGCAACTGTCGCCACTCTTTCGAGAATCTCGAAGGCCCTACGAATCTCGAACTCAGTTTTCCTTTACCCCGAATCGCATGACGCCCTGCATCGGCGTCACCTTCAGAAACACATGGTCCCCAACCAAGAACTCTAACGGTCATCGACGAGTATCTGTATAACTTTCTGTCGACTCTGAGCAATACGGAGCCTATCTCGAATCATACGGACCTTCTCAACGGCTTGTTCGACTAGTTCTGGCCCGAGCACCTGTCGCTCCCCGACTTCGTCCCAGCAAATCAGAGATCGGCACTTCCTCCCGTAAAGTGCCTCGTAGGGAGCCATCTGGATGCTCGATTGATAACTGTTATTGTATGCAAACTCCGCGAGCGCAAGTGCGTGTCCCAACTAGTCTTTAAATCTATTGCACACAGACATAACATATCTTCCAGGATCTGATTCATTCTTTCTGTCTGGCCATCGGTTTGTGGGTGGTACACGGAGCTAAGGTTCAGCTTAGTGTCCATCGCCGCTTGCAGACTCGTCCAGAAATACGACAAGAATCGCCCATCTCTGTCCGAAATGATTGTGGCAGGTACCCCGTGCAGTCGAACAATCTTATTGATATAGATCTGAGCTAACCGATCGACGCTCCATGATGCTTTGATAGCGATAAAACGAGCGATTTGGTCAATCGATCGACAATGACCCAAATCGTATCATTTCTCCGCGACGTCTTCGGAAGGCCCATGATAAAATCCATAGAGATGTCGTTCCACTTCCATACTGGAATGTTGAGGTTCTGTAGCTCCCCACCTGGTCTTTGATGCTCGGCCTTCACCTGTTGACAGGCCATGCACTGTGACACAAAAGTTGCCACATCTTTCTTCATGTCGTGCCACCAAAAGGTCGTGCGCAAGTCCTTGTACAATTTGGTACTCCCAGGATACAATGAGGACTTTGTATAGTGGGCCTCCGTCAGAATCTCTTTTCTAAGTTCGGCATGGTCTGGCATGCATATTCTTCCTTTCATCTGCGTCATTCCGCCCTCGTCCACCACAAAGTCGGCCGCCTTTCCTGTCGAAATCAGCTCGCGCATCTTCTTTGGGAATGGGTCGTCCTCCTGTGCAGTCTTTATCTTGTTGTACAAGCTCGACTCAAGGTACAATTGGGCCAATTGTGCTCTACGGTAGTGAATTCGGAGTTCGATACCCATTTCTGCCAAGTCTCACTGTATGTCACGATTGATAGCCAGGCATCCTGCAAACATTCTACTCAGAGCATCCGTACGATGTTTCCCTTACCCGGCGTGTACTCGATAGTCAGATCATAATCTTTGATGAGTTCGAGCCAACACCATTGTCGTAAGTTCAAGTCCCGTCCTGTAAAGATATATTTGAGGATTTTGTGATCCGTATAGATGCTGCAAGCCACACCATAAAGATAGTGCCGCCATAGCTTTAATGCGAACACAATCGCCGCTAGCTCAAGATCATGCGTAGGGTAATTCTTTTCGTGTTGTTTCAATTATCTCGATGCAAACGAAATCATCTTATCCCTTTGCATAAGTACGCATCCCAAACCAGTTCACGATGCATCACTTAATATTTGAAACCCTTCTGGTCCGTCCAGAAGTGCAAGGATTGGAGCTGAGATGAGTCGTTTCTTTAACTCCTGAAAGCTAGATTCACATGCGTCGTTCCACTCGAATGCGACTCCCTTCTGGGTGAGACGAGTCAGAGGCGACGCAATCTTGGCAAAGTCTTTCATAATCTTCGGTAGTAGCCTGCCAAGCCAAAAAAACTTCGGATATCGCCTACCGAGGTAGGCCGCTTCTATTCAACTATCGCTTCAATTTTCTTTGGGTCCACCATGACGCCTTCAGCTGAAACAATGTGCCCAAGGAACGTCATGCTGCTCATCCAGAACTCGGATTTACTTAACTTGGCATAAAGTTGGTGTTTACGCAGAGTCTGTAGTACCGTCTTCAAGTGCTCCACGTGCTCGTCCTTGCTTTTTGAATATATGAATATCATCGATGAATACGACGACAAATTTGTCTATGAACAGTCGGAACACCCGATTTATCAGATCCATAAAAGCGGCAGGAGCATTTGTCAAGCCGAAAGGCATGACTAGAAATTCGTAGTGACCATATCGAGTTCGGAAGGCGGACTTTGGCACGTCTTCGGACTTGATCTTCAATTGATGGTAGCCTGAGCGAAGATCAATCTTGGAAAATACCGTCGCCCCTTGCAACTGATCAAACAAATCATCTATCCTTGGCAATGGGTACTTGATTCGTACCGTGGCTTTGTTAAGTTCCCGATAGTCGATGCACAGTCGCATCGATCCATCCTTCTTCTTTACAAACAACACTGGAGCACCCCACAGGGAGACACTAGGGCGAATATATCCGCGATCTAGCAACTCTTATAGTTGTGCTTTCAGTTCCTTCAGCTCCGCCGGCGCCATTCGATAGGGTGCTTTGGATATCGGTCGGGTGTCCGGAAAGGTGTCGATGCTAAATTCTATCTCTCGATCCGGCGGCATCCCTGGCAACTCGTTTGGGAACACATCAGGAAATTCTGCCACAACTTCAGTTTGGGTCGTGCTTGCAATCTCCGTTTTCATGTCTCGAACTGATTCTAGGTACCCGCTGCAACCAGAATGCAACATACGCCTTGCCGAAATCGCTGATATCATCATTGTAGTCTTTGACGCTGCTCCGCACGAATATGAGAACTCGGTTTCGCCCGGAAGGTGGAACACAACTCTCTTCTCCGTACACTCGATCGTTGCGTGGCATGCATCCAACCAATCCATGCCGAGAATTATATCGTAATCCTTGATGTCGAGGACGATAACTTCTAAGGATAGATTTTTCCCTCCGATTCAGATATAACTATCCCTACAAATTTTAGTGGCAGGCATATCTACTCCCGATGGAGTGCTAACGCTAAGATTCATATCTAAAATTGTATGGGTAATTTATTCTCTTCTACAAAGTCGCAGATATGAACTATGCGTAGCCCCGAATCGAACAGTACTCTAGCAGGCAATTTTTATAGAGTAGTATACCTGTTCACGACAGTGTCGGACGCGAACGCTTCGTCCCGAGTCAGTGCATAACTCGGCCTTACGCCCCTTGGCAATTTTGTGGGTTCACGGCACTGCGTTTGCGCCATGGGCGAGGCGCCCTGTTCTGATTCTGGACGTTCCTTGGTGGATATTGGTTTGCCCTCCCCATTCGACAATCTACTACCTTGTAACCTAGCTGGCCACACTTGAAGTATCCCCCTTGGCAATCGACCGCCAGATGTTCCATCTGCCGCAGCGATGGCACTATACGCCGTGAGGCCCCCGATACTCGAACGTGTTCTGACGCTTTGGCACACCAGATCCTCCCGCATCATAAGGACGCTTGTTGAAGTTGTTACGGACGCCTGACCCGGTCCTTTGCGAAGCTCGATCAAAGATCCGCTCGCTATCAAGGGTGGCATATATGATTCCCTGTAAGTTTGGCATCTTTGGTTCATGACGTCCCACGCAAATCATCTTTCAGGCCTTGTTGGAAGCGCTCACCCACGCCTCCTTGTTCGGCAGAAAGGCCCCGACAACTTCGCAAGCTTTGCGAACTTCGCATCGTAATCTTCAACTGACATATTTCCTTGCTTCAAGGACATGAATTCCTCTTCCTTCTGTCGACGAACGGCACGAGGATATGTATTGCTCGAGGAAGGCCAATTTGAATGTCTCCTACGAGATCTTGACGTTGGGGTTGGCCTCGTGGAGCTCTTATTTCTTCGCCTTCCACCAGTCGTAGGCCCTCAAGTTTAGCTGCAAGGCTGCACACCCACTCTCTTGGACCCCTTGATGTTGAGGAGATTAAACAGACCCTTAATCTTCACTAGCCACCCCATGACTCGTCAGGCTCTGCTCGGCCGTTAAATTCAGGCGGTTCATCTTCTTGAATTTGGTCGCCTTGAGCAGGGAGGAGGAAGACATATGCTTCATCGTTACTGGTTGCACTTCTTCTTCTGACATGGTGGTCATCGAGTTCTGTTGGGTCGCTATGGTGCTCACGATCCGGGTCAGGGCCTCCATCTGCTTTTGTTGGGCACTGATTTGGGCCTGGATCTGTTCTTGCAGTTGTCGCTGCTGCATCTCCGCGTGGCGCTGTTGGACTTTCATGAGGCACAATAATCACTCCATGGCAGATTTGCTAGGCGTCGCGTCTTCGGTGCTATCCGTGCTAATCAACGTGGTGTTGACAGCGGGGACACCTATTCTCTTTGGCATTCCTACAAAATTGAGCAAACCCGTTAGTATTCTCAAAATATCTATGGGCTATATGTTTGGAACGATTATTTCATGCCGTATATATCGAAAAACATAATTTTGAAAAATTGCAACAGCATCTAAAAGAAAGTATTTTTGAAAGGTCCGAGGTGTGAACCGTCACTACTAAATAAGGCAAATTAGCGACTTCAGGATACGTCGCTAATTAAGGAAAATACGTCGCTAATCGTAATTAGCGACGACTTTAGCGACGAAATGAAGATCGCGAAAAAGCTAGTCGCAGATGACAAATTTGTCGCCCTCCGTCGCTGTTTGCGACGTGACCACAATGTCGCTGGGTCATCGCAAAATTAGCGACGGAGGGCGACAAAATTGTACGTCGCCAAATTAGCGACGTAGTGCGACTACTTAGCGACGTTATTTCTTTTTATGTGATGACATGGCATGCCTGCCACGTCAGCAGTGTAGCGACGTACAGCGACCAAATTAGCAACGTCATGATTCTACCACGTCAGCTTCTTTGCGACGGATTGACAGATAGCGACGTAACGGCGCTAATTAGCGACGTCAGGATACGTCGCTATACGTCACAGATCGTCGCTATACGTCGCAGATATTATAAAAAAAATTAAAAATATATAATGTGTATTTTTGTTATGCTGTGTGTCTGTGTTTACAGTGTGTGTGAAGTGCAGTGTTCGAACCATCGACAGTTTCGCTTACTGTTCTATGTTTTATCTTGGATAGAAAGAGCAACAGTTCAGGGTGCACTTCTCAGAGCTTGCTCTTCACGTCCTTCACCTTCTCGGGATCCTTTACGACGTCCCGAGAAAGTGAAGGATGTGAAATAAAGCTCTCAGAAGTACACCCTGAACTGTTGCTCTTTTTGTCCAAGATAAAACATACAACAGTAATCGAAACTATCGATGGTTCCGAACACTGCATTTCACATACACTGTAAACACAGACACATCATCACAAAATATACATTATATTTTTTTTAAAATTTGGGCAGCACCTCCTTTGTATATCAGATCATCGCTTATAACCCAGCGTAGGTAATTTGTCATCCCCGTCGCAGATATCATCATAATTAACAGTCTCCCATCATAACAATCTACAACTAATAGATGAATAACAGTCTCCCATCATAACAGTCTACAACTAAATATCATACATGTACTCAATGAAAATACCAACAAAGTAAATATCACAAGCATACATGTCCAACAAACATACATGTCCAACAGAGTCAAATAAGAATAAACTCCATGAACTTTGCAGCATCGACATTCGGTGCCTCCTCAGCTGCATCATGAACGAAACTAGGCCCCGTAGCGTCGAAAACCATGTTCACGCACGTCGTCGTATGCATGATTATCTGAAACAAAATTAGGTCCCGCATGCATATACGGCTCAACATAAGGCTCCGGCTCAGATGCTAAAGACACAAGTTCTCCGTGTGCGGTCCACTGATAGTAATTAGGCATGAAACCCATCGAGTACAAATGATATGTCACTTCCACTTCTGGATAATATTTTACCTTATGACATTTCACACACGGATACTTAATTTTGGTGGCGTCCATGTACTGAGGGAACGCCTTGGCAAACTGCAGGAACTGCTCTACTCCCTGTAGTGTCCCAAAATTTGATACGTATTTTATACGTGTTCGTATTTCTGACCCGTATTTCTCTTTTCTTTGATTAGTAGTTGTGGCTTATTTTCATATTTAGCATTGTGGTTTAATTGTCATTTATCGTTCATGGATTAATTCTGATTAATGGAGCTTGGTTTATTGAGTATTTTATGGTTCATCATGGCATTGCATTGGCTTGGTTTGGTTCGGTTTAGTGGGTTTGGCTTGGTTGGGTTTTATGTGAACCAAACCACTCCCACCTACCACCACCCTCATTTATATCCCACTCTCTCTCTTCCATTATTACTGATTACTCATTTCTTCTTCTCTATCTTTACTCTTCACCTACCAGGAGAGAGAGAGAGAGCTTAGGCAAGTGCAACTTGCTTCATGGAGGAACTCAAATTTTATTGCTTCATTCTCTTCCTCACAGCATTCTAACTTACTTTAGAACTTGGCATTTTCATTTTCCATGGCTAGATTCTTGTAGATCTATATTTACATTATTTTTGGATCTCTTGGGTTTTGATCTACTTAATCTTGTTATTTCTGAGTTTTGATTGTTCCATGTTGTAGAGCATTTCATTCTGCCCTATTTTGACCTATGGAAGTTTGAATTTGGACTCTGGATGAAAGATTCAAGGAGCTTGGGAGCCATGGCTTGAAGGGTTCTTCTTCTCGGAAGGATGGAGAAGAAGAACAGTTCATAGCCGATTGGACTTAGCCGCATAGCTTTATGCAGCAAGTTTTATTCCTGATCGCATAAGCCTTGTTGTGTTACTTGGCCGCATGGCCTATGCCGCAGGAACTCAATTCTCCCAGCCGCATGAAGATTTAATTCTAGCCGCATGAGACTTACATTTCAAGCCGTATATGCTCACCATCCTTTCCTGGCCGCATGAGCTCCTAAATGAGCTGCATGCACCCCCTTCATCTCCTGGCCGCATAGGCTCATGACCAGTCTGGCCGCATAAGGCTTTGCATCTTCAGCCGCATGAAGTCTTCTATATTCCAGCCGCATGGACCCTTATCTCTGTGAGCCGCCTGGACCCTTATCTCTGTGAGCCGCATGAGACCTGTCCCCGCCAGCCGCATGAGCTGCGCTTGTTTCAAGCCGCATGGGCTTTTAGTTCCCCCAACCGCATGGATTTCTTTCCCTAGCCGCATGAATCCAACTCCCATTTGAGCCGCATGCGCCCTCTCCTTTCCTGGCCGCATAAGCCCGAGCCGTATGACTTTCTATAGCCCTGCGTACTATTATTTTATTATTAATTGCCCATGTCTTGTAACCTTTATTGTATATTTTTACGTCCATTTTATCCTTACGCCTTTTGTCCTGAACTTGATAATCCCGATTGATTGACATGATTGAAATGACCATTGTACCTGGCATGGTGTGACCTAGAATTGAACATGCTTGATAGTGGCCCGTCGTGGCGCACTCTTGATGAAGTAATAATGATGATGATAGTGGCCCGTCGTGGCGTCCTCTTGACAAATCAATTCATTGGCCTGGACACCGTGGTTGTTTGTGCTTGTATAAACTACTGGTCCGATTGTGTCTTGCATCATGTCTAGGGCATGATCCCTGGGTACCACGGTCAGAGATTCATACTAAATCTGGCTAGGTTAATGACTAGATTGATCAAATAGTTCATGGAGAATTTCCCAGTTACCTGTTGCCCCTTTGGTCCCGGCCATATATATACATGGGATTTGTTGCTATCCGTCGAGATGAGCGCACTTTCAGCCCGCCGTCGAGTGTGGTACCTTAGGACACATGTATCTTACTACAGTGTGTCTGCTATATCCTGCTATCTTTTCCTTTTCTTGCTGGGATCACTCAGGTAGTAACAAACAGGTAACCGGACTTGGAATTCTCATTGCATTTGCTAGTAACTAGGCCTGTGATAACCATAGTTAGTTAAAGTATCAAGCCGTACTTATTGCTTGGCCGTGATTGTTGGATGGGGTTCAATCTGTCTAGTCTTGTCTTGATCCTGTACAAGATTGTTACATGTCTCGGTTTCTTATATTTACCTTGTCGATAAATGGTGGGAGAAGCCAAGTTCCGTTCAGACGAAGGGTTACAACCCCGGTCCTTATTTGGTTTACGGGTTGTAACCTGGTTATCTGAATAGTCCCATAGTTATCTCATCGTATATCATCCTGTCATGCTTTTCCATATGTTCTGTCTTTTATTGATTCTGTAAAAGATTGTCTTTTATATTCACCTGTCATGCTTTTCTTAATTACTGTCCCTTATTAATTATATTCTTGTGCTAAATTGCTGGTTTTAGTTCCTAAGTGAAGCCTCCTTTGTGGTACTTGCTCTTTCTGGGGTCTGACCCAGCTGGTTTTGTATGGCCAGATACCGGAGCAGCAGCAAAGGATCTACCTGCTTTCCAGCCAGATGGTAACCACTAGAGGGAATCCTGGCAACGAGTGGGTTTCTTTTGTTCTCCCACTGTAATTGTACCTTGTTCTTTTGAGGCGTTTAGCCGCCGAGCAAGTGTTAGCTCGTGTATATTTTACTTACTGTCTGCCTACGGGCTGTAACATGATTGACAACTCGAGGTTGATCATGTATGACTTAACTCTTGCTAGTCCTTACATTTTGTACGACTAGCTTCATGATCATCTGGATATGTAATGTTTGGGACGCCTTACAATTGTATATTTGGTGATCTGATATCTTGTAACTATTACTAGTTGGTTGAGATTGAGACAATAGGCTATTTTATGACCTTAAGAGACTGATGACTTGTAGTGAAACCCTCACATATCTAGACAGCCGTGACCATATGGTGAGATGGATTCCATTTCATTATACGTAGCTGTCTATGTCTGCCCCCGCTCTCCAGTATTCTGGTTCTGGGGCGTGACACTCCCGCTATGTATTCATCCCGCACACCGTACATATCATCAGGACGACGATTGTACATCCATGAACGACACCGCAAGTAGTAATTCATATCCATTTGGAAATAATTCTGCAGAGATGGACACACAATTATCCAATAGGCACAAATTCGTATCATAAATACCTACACTAGTATTATAACTTGATATCTAAGTCCCAAAATCCTACCATACTTGCATTAAGAAATCACCACTTAACCTATTATCATATATCCTCGTATCCTTGTCTACCTTGTATCTCACTTAATAATATGTGTGTGTGTTTTTTTGCACTCTAAGTATTTATTATAATGAGTAGTGTATCTTCATAATTTGAGTAATGAATTCTGTTGGATAACCTGAACAATGAAATTGTATCTCATATATTGCTACATGGGGGTATGTAACCCATAGGTAGCTTGACACTTACCTAATATCCAATCCTTACTACGGTAATAACCCATACCTTAGCTACTAGTAGGTAATACTCACTCTATTATTACCTTATCATACTATCTATTATAGTATCTTATACTCATCTTGCAACCCAGGCCAAACCATAGTGCATAGCTGTACTTACTAAGGCAATATGCCATTGTATTGCCTGTAGGCAAGTGCCTGAGCCGAAGTTAAGACCTGACATATTGCAACCCAGTCCAAACCAAGCACTTCCCTGCCTATACATCTCCTGTTAGGAACACCCCCAGTTTAATCCAAGGCTGAACCTCACTCCTCTTCTTATACAGATCCCTTATATACAATTTAAATCCTTAACTAACTCATATACATTTACATGTATATATATATATATTATATATATATATATATATATATATAACTCTCTCTTGCCTTCAAGATACCAACTCTCCTCTCTCACTCTATTCTCTATTTTTGAGTCAAATATATATATATATTATATATATATATATATATATATATATATATATATATATATATATATATAACTCTCTCTTGCCTATCCCCTCTCACTGGACACATCTGACACAAGGAGCCTCACATAGGCTCATACAACCTCTGATATTGAGTTACTGACCTCTAACACATGTATCCTAACTGTTACTCTCATGCCCTGCTAATTTGACACTAACACATACTAACCTCACTCAAACTCTCTCATAATAATTTTCTGCAGTACAAAACTGACACCACTATGCAACACACATTCCTAATGCATGGACTTAATTAATCTCACTCTCTGATACCCTCTAACAAAGCCACTAATACTCAACTTTACAGGAATACTGATACTTTAGTATCTCTAAGACACACAAACACTCACTGATACAAGCTCCTAACTATCCAACGAGGTCACTTCACTCCATGTCCTGCACAGGACAGATAACCTTCCTTCACGGTCATTGATAGCCACATAGGCCAACTCGTATAGGCTCTAACACAGGTCCAACAGTGGCATGTTCACCCTCTTCTCTACTTCATTTTCACTAGCGGAGAACCGAAGCACGCGTAGTTCGAATCTAGGCCGTAGCCCCGGTGATGCGGCGTGCAATGGGTGCTGCTCGAGAGGACGTGGCCCATAAATATACACCGACGGAAGGGTGAGGCGGCGGCGGGTAGGGGGAAAGGGAAGTGGGTGCGAGGAAGAGGGAGGGTTATAAATGTAAGTGTCCGTGTCTGTGTCTAGATAGCTAGGGCTAGGGTTAGGATTTACCTGAAGAGGGCGGCTCGGTCGGAGGAGGGAGGCGGCGAGGAGGGGGGCTTCGTCGGAGGAGGAGGCTGCTGTCATCGGAGAGAGAAAGGGGGGAAATGAAAGTATTTTTGGGAGAGAGAAGGGAGAAATGAAAGTTTCGAACGGGATATATTAAAACATTAGCGACGTCTGCTTTCGACGTCGCTGAACGTCGCTATGTAGCGACATAACTTAAGTTACGTCGCTGAACGTCGCTATTCAGCGACGTACTTTATCTCATGTCACGGAACGTCGCTATTCAGCAACGTTTTGCGATGTCTATCAAAAGGAGTCGCTATATTCAATATTTAGCGACGTTATTTTATTCCGTCGCTACATTACATCGCTAATAGAGCATATTTTAGTAGTGCGTGCTCTGATACCAACTTGTCACGCCCCGACTCGCCCAATCGGTTGTCATCGCCTTGACTCGAGATGAATCGATCCCATGAGTCGGGACGTGATGCCGTACACGTCTTTATTGGACTTGTACAAGACAAGAATGTGCACTTGAAATTTCCTTTGAGACGACACGTTGAAATTAAACAGTGCAGAGAGTTGAAGACATAGAATAGGAAGAAATTTAGCTTTTCATTCATAAAACTTGCAAAGTATGTGCAAGGTCATTTTTATATTACATATGTCGTTGTGTCTACATCTTTGAACACAAAAGAAAACTCTCGACAAGCTGCCATGAAATAATCCTTGTCGTTCCATACATTCATGTCCCTTTATCCATTTGAACAAAACGCCTTCGATCTGAATTGGGCTTCAAAATACTTCAAAATATGAGAGCTTCGTGCCACCCCCCATTCTTCAGCTTCAGTCTAGTCTCGAGCTCTCATAGCGCGCTCATTACCTAGGGAGTTGGGGGTTAGCACACTTGCTAGTGGATGGGAGAACCCACTCATCTAAACCGACACTGCTTATTAATGATTCTAGCATACGAAGTGATCTTTCTATTTAGAACTATATGAATTGCAGTTCATATCGAAGGCACATCTTAAACCGTAACACATAACCAATTTCAACTTAATTATCTTACCACGGCCATGCTCCTTTCCTGCACAAAATATACATAATACTTACCACCTGCACAAGACAATAGGTGAGCATGCAATCTTTCTTATATGCGGTCATTGGTGATATCGACACCATGAAGGACGATTACGTAGCATTGCGACGCGCCCTACCAGTCCAGATTGCGAGCCTAACTGGAGGTCTCGTAATGCCTCGCGCCGAAGCACGATTCCATAATTTCCTCCTAGGTCGATTCGGTCCCAGCGCCCCGGGTACCGTCTCGAGGAAAGTTCACCTTGTGTACAAGTCGTCCATGACCATGCGAATGTATGAACAGTTTAATATGTATTAAGTAAATTGCATAGCGTAGACATTATTAAACCACATAATCATTTCTACTCGTGCAAGGGTTCTTTTCCCCGAAGCCGTACGTTCTGATTTAGTATCCCGTAGGCACCAAATTCTCCGAGGCGTAAATACCGCAACCAAGTTTCTTCCTTATGTTTTACAGAACATGAAATAATTTTGTCTCTTTCCTAGAACTTTATCTTTTCTCTACTTAGTGTGAAACTTATAGATTCGGAGTTAACTTCTCTAAGTTGCTATATTATCCCAAGTTCTTGATCTTAGTGGCAAAGCATACATCCAGTTAGCATCATCGATTTGAACGTTGAACTTTAAGAATTTTGTTGACGGGAAGGAGTAGAAAAGAAGGGGCCGAAGAACCACCCACTTAAAGAGATTGCGTCGAGAGTAGGAGAACGCTTCGCGGCGGTCAAGCGTCAGTTACACGAACTCCTGCAATGGCACGAGCATCGAATTAGAACCCTTCAATCCTTCCTTCGAAATTCCCAAAGACGTATTCAAAATTGATGGAAAAGCACACTTATCAAACCCACGCAACAATTCATTCAGAAAGCCAAGAAAACCAACAAAACCAACAGCAGACTGGTTGCGTCACTCTCTTTAGTGTTCATTCGCCAAGACACAGTCTACTGCATCTAGGACTTATTTCAGCAATAGCCGATCCATTAGTTGGAACGATACTCATATCATTCGTCCAAATCAATTTTATTGATGACATGGTTTTCGTATACCAAACTCGTCGCTGAGTCAGACTAGCCATCTATGTTTCTGACCATGTCTAACTTGCCATGAGCCTATTACATAGTGCTTCGCCCCAACGGGAGCGGGGCACTACAACCTCGCTGGTTTTGTTTGGCCAAATCGCGTAGCAAAGCCCGAGGATCCAGTCTTCTCTGACGTCAATGGTGCATACTAGAAGCATGGTCGTCGGAGGACTCGAGTAGATTTCTTCTCCACCACTCTAGTATCATCAGTTTTGTTCTGGCGTTTAGCCATTGGCACCTGTTTAGCCGGTTATTCTGGATATTTAGTTTTTTTGCATAATTGTAATTAATTCAGACTGCAGCTGAATATGGTTATGTATTTATGTCTCTCTGGGCTAGCTGGCTTATAAAGCTAGTTCCTTATGATCATTTTGATGAAGCGTCGGGGACGCTTTACTGCTTTATCCTATATGTTTATTAATTGTTGTTTCTTGCTTTGAATAATTGAGACATAGATGTAATGTATGACCCTAGACGACTTGATTGTAGTATACACCCCCTTGTCTCTTGACAGCCACGACGATGTATGACGTCTTCGTACCTCATACGATGTAGCTGGCCATGTCCGTCCCCGTATTCCGGTACTGAGGTGTGACATAAAAACCAACTTTTCTTTCAAACTATAGTCCCACATCGGCTATGGTGTGAAATGAACTTTGTATATATTGGTTTGCTCCTTGTTACTTTATTGAAGTCTCATGTGGGTAGCCCTATGGGCCTCACGCGTGCTGCCGTTGTAAGCTATCAATGAAAAAGCAAATTTCTATCTTCCTACAATGTGTGTTCAATTTTTTGCAATTTGTGAAATTTCTAGTTGATGTTTCGAAAAGATTTATCAAATGTAATGTTCTTGCATTGTACGAGTGCAACTCCAGACTCATACAGCATCACGTCCCAGCGAGGACGACCGATTCGATAGAAATCGATGCGAGAACGAACGGTTTTCGAATTAGGACGTGACAAATTGGTATCATAGCAATTTGTCATGTCCCGATTCGACAAACCGTTCGTTCTCGCATCGATTTCTGCCGAATCGATCGTCCTCGCTGGGACGTGTTGCCGTACGAGTTTGGAGTTGCACTCGTTCGTACAAGGCAAAAATATTACATTTGATAAATCTTTTCGAAACATCAAGTTAAAATTTCACAAATTGCATCGAATTTAGGAAGATAGAAATATGTTTTTTTATTGATAGCTTGCACTTCCGCCGCCCGGCCCGACTCGGCTCGATTCGGTGTGCGTAACAGATACAGGTACGTGCCCACATCTGCGGGTGCCGAATGTCGATTTGATTCCTTCTTCGGGTTCGGACTGAAATACTAAAAAATCTTTTTGGTAATATCTTAACAATGTAAGGTCAACTCATCTGACATGCAAACATTAACAAAAATTTGTCGGAAATGTAATATCACATTTAGCTTGCACGAAATAACAAAGTAAACACACAACATTCAGGCTCAAACTTCCGTTTATCTCATCAGCACCTTGGGCTTACACACATGATTGCAGGAGAAGACACCAAAATGACACACTTCCAGAGACCTGAAGTAAAAAGCAGCAGAATTTCTTCAACTTCTTGTCTAAGAAACATATCAGATACATCATACATGAAAGGAAAATAGCATACAGATGTTCAGATTATCATTTCTGATCAATGCAAAATTCCAATAGAGAAACACCTTATTAAGCAGCCAGGTCAACTGCTCCCTTTGTGTGAAAAAGCTGCTAAAAAGCATATCTTTCTCGTACTTCCAGGTCAAGGAGAAACTCTTAACCTCCTGCCAAACACCTTACAAGCAACCAGGTTCATGTTTGACCCTTAGGCTGTGTTGGTTTTGTTGTAAGAAAATGGGGGGAAAGGAGGAGGAATGAAAATGCAAAAAAAAAGACGGGAAAAGGACAATATTTTTTTTGATTGTTTGGTTGACAAGAATATATATATATATTATATATATATATATATATATATATAGAGAGAGAGAGAGAGAGAGAGAGATTGGAAGGGGTCAGAGATGTGTATAGAGATAGAAAGGGGAGGAGAGAGAATAAAGAGGATCGCACAAGATACCTTTACAAGTGTGTAACTAAATTATTTTTGGTTGTTTGTGGACTTTGGTGGATTGGTTATAGATCGGATAATAGCTCAGGATAACCGCCTTGTGGATTAGGCTTTAGTTTGGGAGTTGGTTCTTTCGTCCATCGCTAACAACATGCAAGTACACGTATAAAGCTATTTGTTACAATTACTCTACATAGTCATTTATTCATATATGCATGTTTACATTACGTGTCATGGATTGTACACACACGAGAGCGAGAGTTTTATATTCATATCATGTTTACTTGTACCAATGTATTGTTATCGTGATTCAATATATTGTTATCATTGTTGTGGGTTATGGGATAATGGGGGGAGTACACTTATTAGGCACGTGGACTTACCCTCAGTGTTGACGTTCTCCCCGTTTACGTGAGAGTATCCTTGCCTTGCGTTATCGGTCCTAAGTCGTCCACATAGCAAAAACTAACTTCCAAAGACATACGAGTACTTAATGTAAGTTCTTGAGTTCATATCAGTTTCATCTTGCTAATTGCTACTCAGTTCCTCTTGTTACATATCATATATGCTTCCACGGTTATCTAGTTATCATATTAGTATATTACTTGCTTTATATTATACTTGTATCATGTTTAGCTTAAACTTGTACTTGCTCCAATCATGACCAGATAACATTGACAGATTAGGTGACTCTTCTCTACCCTTCGATGAAATCGATATAGTGATCATATTCTTTCTTTTAGAGACTCATAGTCTGAATGGAATCTTTTCATTCATATACATTCAGACTATTCTTAGTAAGTAGTTAGTGTTGTATAGTTAGTTTTAGATATATTGTTACTCTCTCTTTTTAGTGGTTATAGACAACATACTAGCGCCGATACCGCGGAGCAGGCTAGACTTGGCCACATATTCGTATCCTAAAATGTGAGAAGCCACATATTCGTATCCTAAAATGTGAGAACGGATCATGACAAATTTTATGGTGGAGATGAGGAGAAGACAGGGATAGGATTGGAGTGAGAGAATGGAATCCACCAATTTGGAAGAAAAAATAATAGGAAAAATTCACATTCTTTATTTTCTCACTTTCCTTCTTTCTTTGTCCTTGACCAAACAAGATAAATACACTCTCTTTTCTTTTCTTTCTTTTTTTCTTCCACTTTCCCTCTAACCAAACACACCATTAACCTGAGTAAGAAGGCTTCTGGAACAAGCGTGCCAGCAGGTTTCTGACTCCATACTACAAATCGCTCTTGTAATCTAGCTCCCATCAGCATAAAGTGGAAGGGAAAAGTGACTTCCTTTCAATAATAGAAATTACTAGGCTTATTCAGGACAGGTTTTCATGATGTATTATTACGTGTAAAGAATGATATTGTGCTAGTTGAGTATATTAGAGAGTATTTAGCTTCTAAAATAGAATTGTAGAGATAACTATGTTCTCTCTTTCTTCCTTTATGCTTATTGTCTATGTAATTGCTAAATCTAAACTCAGTCTACCTCTTCCGAAGCAAATTCTGCATCCACCAATAAACCTATTTTCTCATTGTCTTGTTAATAGCAACCAGCTAGATCAATAAATTTTAACATAAGTACCTCCCCTGCATCTCGCTGCCAGTCTTTGCAGCGATTCGAGAATTAACCCATTCCCAACACAATTTCAATTCCACGCACTTTCAGAAGGGATTCTCTACCCATTTTGTAGCCATTGGAGTAGGGAGCAATGTTGCCATCCAGATGAAAGTAGACCTGTTACTCCAAGAATGAAAGGCAATTGTTCAAATCATCAAAACAGAAACTAAAAGCTCTAGCTTTTACCCGGATGACCAACTTCTTATAGCAGATCAAGGAGAACCTGGCCAAAATATTAGATCTAAAAACCCAAAGTGCAACTAGAGAACAAATTTTGACAGCTGTTATTTCTACATCCACGGAAGAAACATAACTCAATTGCCCTTGAATCCCTAATAATCACTAGCTGAATCCATGTAATTTAACCAAGATAATATTCTTCCATCTACTTTTATGTACCTCTTTTTGCGATATTCAAAGTTCAAACATCATCTCTCATCAAAATAACTTTCCAAATCTCAAACAACACTGAAGAGAAATAGTACCCAAGGGGCTGACTTTAACAGTCGCCGACGAATGTAAAAGAATAAGAAGAATGTTTCTCATGGGTAGGCTGCAAATTGTTGAACTTCTCACCAATCTTCTACGAAAACTTGCTACCTAGTGACAGCTACCAATGTGCCTCAGGTTCTTTGAGCAAGCTTCTTTTCAAGCACAACTGAGTAAGAAGAATGCTTCTAACCACTTCAAATCGAGCCTCAGATTCTTTAAGCAAGCTTCTTTTCAATTGCTCAACTGACTGAGGGCTCTACAGGTGCAATTAGCTTTTGTACACATATGATGCTAACCTAGTAAACATGGACAAGCCTAATCCGGTGTCGTGTCGGACGCAGCAGACACAGCACACAGAACCCAATATACACTAGGTCACACAAAAATGCCGTGTCCATGCAGCTATCTCCGTGTTGTGTTGTGTCCATGTCCATGTCCATGCCCGTGCAACATAGATGCTAACAATTCAGGTTACAAATCGATGCATTAGAAATAATGGAAAAGGAGAGTAAAGGAAAGCATCAAACATAAAAGAGGACATTCCATAACATAAAGGAAAGCATGACATATAAATGAAGATCTTTTGCATTCAGATTACATAATGCTTCACTAGAAAGAATGGGAGAGGAGTATAGGAAAGCATGAAACCTACAAGAAGATATTCACATATGTAAGAAGTGCATTGCATTTCATCTTAGATAATGATAAGTAGCCTCTCCACTATGTATACATTCGAGTTTATTTAATAGAAGCCTCTAGTTTGGAAACTAACAATCTCAAGAGCATCAAAAGTTCGACAGATTCTGGGCTTTACTCGTACAATAGCAAGTTTTTAACTACGCCTCCCAAACTGTAGAATGCTCCAAGAGTAAGCTACTTAAATAAGTAAATATTGTTGGTAGAGGATCTATAATCTAAGAGATACAAAGCCAAATAATATTCCAACAAAGGTTTAGCATGCCTCGGATGAAAGGCGCATGCAATTACTAAGTCTACGAGAAAGCAGCATAAATCAGGATACTTCAAAATCGCAGCTTTTCATATATCAGATAAATGCTAGAATGTACACATATTTGTTTATTCCATGTAAATTGATTCAAAGTCTTCCAATACTAGCAAAAAATTGGAACCCTGAGAACCGTCTCAGAAATTATTGTGTTCCACGCTCTGTTGCACGGATACGACACGACACGACACAATAAGGACACGACAATACGGACACAATAAGGACACGACAACACGGACACGACAGCTATTTTGGTGTGTCCTACTGTATTTTGGAGTGTCCATGGCTTGCCAGAAGCATCGAACACAACACGGCCCACATTTTTTTGGGTCTGTGCTTCCTAGGTTCCATGAATGCATCAGAGGATATAAAATAAAATAAAGAACTCCAGCAAATTGTAATAGCTAAGCAATAAAGTGCATCAATCAAGTAGTCCATTCATCGGGACTAGAGTGGCAAGGTGTGAATAAGGAAATGTAACTATATTCAAGATTTCTAACTCACGATCCAAGTGAGCTCAGACAAATGGAAGGAAACAGATGGATCTCATTACAACATATATTACTACGACCATCGTAAAATATTATATATCACCCAAAACCAACATAATAAATATTGGAATCAAAGACCAAACTACCTCATATTCTTCACTAATCAATGTAAAATGTAATTATCAGGATGGAAATTTAATGCGAATGAAGGATTATGGCCATAATCCGCTAATGACAAGAAAACAAAAATCAAAACGGACCCTCAATCAACAAAAGCATGCAGGAATATGAAGTACCTCAAAATTGAACTACATCCGAGTGCAACCTTGCATTATGCCTTCCTCACAGTTATTTCTATGAAAAACTTCAAATGCACCAAAAATTAAGTTATATTTCTTTCTTCTGATATATGATTACAAATAAACTGCAAGTATACCCTTACATAAAGCAGAAACATGAAATATTGGTCGTGTTTATGGTTACGGTTCATAATGTGAGCTCAAATCCTAATTTGGAGACTATACTAAGTAATGAACACTACTACTAATTAATTCTCAACAGGTGAGTGGTAGAGGGGAGCACGGATACTCAAAAAACTGATGCCATATTGTATCATGTCTGTGTTGGATACATATCCAAAATAGTGGAATACAGAAGTACACACCAAAATCAGTGTCGTGTTTCATGTCACCGTGCCCATGTCAACTTGTATCCATGCAACACACACAGATAGTGATAAGGAACAAACGAGACAAAAAAGAAAAGAAATGGCATTGTGACATTATGATATTGTTCAGTACGTTATCCTAATGATCAATCCTCTAACGACAAGAAGAAAAATCAGAACGGACCTTAATCACCAAAAGCATGCAAGAATTTGAAGCATCTCAAAGACCAAAGTTGTACAGCATTCAGGTGCAACCTTGCATTAGGCCTTCCTCGCAGTTACTTCTATTGAAAAACTGACGGTTACGGTTCATAATGTGAGCACAAATCCTAATTTGAAGATTATAGTAATTCATGAGAAAAATATGTATCAATTTCTAAAACAAGGTGTGGTAGATTAGCAAGCACAGATAATCGAAAATTGATGCCATATTGTATCATCTCATCTTAGATACATATCGGACATGACATGGACACTCCAAATAGTGGAATAGATACGCAGACACCAAAACTCAGTGTCAAGTTCGTATCACCGTATGTATCGTGTCAAATCGTACAAAAAAAAATGTAACGCCCCACTCCCAAATATGTAGGACTAGGGGATCGTATACATGCCAGCTACGTATCGAGTGGACTCCAGCCAAGCTCGAATATGTATAAGCTGTCTTGGTGTTCTAATTCTATTTATCAATCAACTATAAATATAACTATCTCAATCCACAGGATAAGTAGCATAAAGAATGAACAGTATATGTCATGGTCTGCAGCCTAATAACATATATGTTTACGGACTATCTCTGCATGACCAACTACATGGAGAGATCATCAGGTCCTCAGGGGACTAACAAGGTACAAATATACATGCCAAGGTACATATATGAAAAATATGATCTAAGGCAGTCTAATGTATCCGATGATATGCATGTGAGAACATGCACTAGAATATCAGACTTCGCCACTGAAGTTATGCATGTGAGAACATGCACTAGAATATCAGACTTCGCCACTGAAGTTCACAAGCACTTCAGCAGGCCATTGTCTCTGGTACTGTGTCGTGGAACCAAGGACAATCAATTAATCAATAAACAATAGCCAGCACTCTGCTACAGAGATATAGGCTCACAAAAACAATAACAGGCCATAATACAATAAGTCTGATACTGTAGTCAAGTTCTCCCCACCCCATGTCTAGTATCTATTGTCACGCTCCGCTCCCGTAGGAGCGATCATCCTCGCTAAGACGTGATGCCGCGTGAGCCTAGATTGTGCTCACGCAAGGTAGGTCTATAACGGCCGATTACAGGCCAAGCGACGGGGGTCGTCGCACAGAAGTCCCAAGCAGAAACATTGAATAATCAGCAGCAAAAATTTAAAGCAAAACACAAGTCATGCAAAATACTCTTTTATCGATATTGAACAAAGATTACAATGTGGACACGAGGCCAAATTACAAGTCTCTCAAGCTCACTTTTCTCTCATATTACAAGTCACTCTGCTCTCAATTCTCAATACAAGCTTCAAGACGACAAGTGGCAGATTCTGCGGAATGGCGATGTCCATATATTATGTCCCGTATAAGTCCTGACTCAATGCGGCCGTACGCCTCGAAACGCCAAGGAACTCCATACCTCGACGCACCCAAGCGAGCTCCGCGCCATCGGACTTCTACCTGTGCCTGCACATGAAAACTGTGTGGGTGTCAGTACTCAACTGTACTGGTGGAGTGAGCTCCTCGTCCACCCATACAAAACCGACACGTTCATTTACTTTGTGCAGCTTAATCCCTTTTCATTGTCTTTCTATTCTTGTCTTAGGATCAATTTTAGGACAAAGACGCCTTGGCCTATACTTGGCAACGCAACGACAGGGTCGTGCTATACTCTATTCGTGACTTCAATATATATTTGAGGCAGTGCCTCGCCAAGTAGAAACTTATGCAAACTCGACCTTGCCAAGACTTTCACTTGTTTTATGTGCCTCTAGACCATTCTCGTGCCAATGACGTCAAGGGGACGACTCGTGCTGGTCGTGCCAATAGACTTGATCGTGCCTTAAGATCGAGGTCGTGCCTCCCAAGGATCAACCAGACTTAACCAACTTGTCTTACGGCCCTTCCTGACTTAACTCGAGACGACTCGATGACGACGCCACATTCATGCCGAAGCACGTGTCCTTGCTATAACCAAATCTTAGGCTCCAGAATGGTGTTGCAACCTTGCATACCCTAACTCGTGCCGATTCAAGGTTAGCGTTTGCTACAATTACGTCTTGTTAACCCAACTCGTAACTTGCTAGTACTCGACGCAATCCAAAGGCATACACGCAGATAGCCGCTCTTATGCCGACACATCTATATGAGTTGTCACTAGCATTGTCAAGCTATCATAGATCTTTGCATACGGTGACCATCCGCGTGCGAGGTACGAGCTCCCACCGAATGACCCGTAGCCTGTATTGTAACGGTTCACTTCAATCGAGTCGTACAGTCGATGAAGGCCGTACAATATCTGCAATTCCTCCTAGGCCGACACGAACCCAGGGCCCTGGGATCGTTCGAGGAATTCACCTTGCGCACAAGTTGTCCAATGACCATGCAAGACTCAACTCGATCTACCAAGTCCTTCCATAATCATGACCATGCTTTCCAACTTTCTATCGAGACTCCCAAGTAGCGGGACCAATCTCGTGAACTTCCTTATCGAGACTCCCAGTAGCGGGACCGATCTCGTGTACTTCCTTATCGAGACTCCCAAGTAGCAGGACCGATCTCGTGCACTTCCTTATCGAGACTCCCAAGTAGCGGGACCGATCTCGTGTACTTCCTTATCGAGACTTATCGAAACTCCCAAGTAGCGGGACCGATCTCGTGTACTTCCTTATCGAGACTCATCGAGACTTCCAAGTAGCGGAACTGATCTCGTGTACTTTCCTTATCGAGACTCCCTAGTAGCGGGACCGATCTCGTGTACTTCCTTATCGAGACTTATCGAGACTTCCTTATCGAGACTCCCAAGTAGCGGGACCGATCTCGTGCACTTCCTTATCGAGACTCCCAAGTAGCGGGACCGATCTCGTGTACTTCCTTATCGAGACTTATCGAGACTCCCAAGTAGCGGGACCGATCTCGGCGACAACCAGTCGCGTGGACTTCTATCCTTTGAAATCTAGGGAACAACTACTAAGTAGTCTTCCATCTTTAACTTGAATATAACGTGTTCCTTTGTCCGTGGCATGCTTTTTCCTAAATCAACCGTGGCTCGTGCCTTAGACTGACTTGTTCTTTAGGCGACATTATCGCTCAAGTCACATACTTTATATGACGAGCCTTGTTCTCGTCGGACCATGTGACTTGACAACCGCAGACAACAGGGGACAGTGCTTGCTATGACTTCGATAGCCTAGCCAAACTCTTGTCTAACTTATTCGTGCAACGACTTGACTAGCAAAGGCTATGCCAAGCCTTGCATCGAGAGAACGTGCTATGCACGCGGTCGACTTGAACAACCAAGCTCTTTGGTGCCTAGACTTAAGCCACAAGCCGTGCAATACGACTTAAACCACGGGACAGGCGAAGGCTATGCCAAGCATTGGATGACGGGACCGTGCATGCTTTATCAAGCATTCATGCGAGCGACGCCTATGACTTAGGCTAATTCCAGCATTGTGGCAACTTAGCAACTTAGGCCAACTCCCTTCCCCCAAGCCACGGGACGGAGGACCGAATGTCATTTTGAAAGCACGCTGAGTAGACTTATAAGCCGACCGTGGGACCTATCCATATTCTAACTCAATCCGACCCATCGGAATTATTCCGTTAGCTATGTGGATGCGTCTCTTTTATTATCAAGCCTAACTTGTGCAAGTTGAAAACATGTGATTTATTATGTGAAGGCTAAGATGGGGCAAGTACACCGAAACTACCTTACCTGAGCGAGGAGTCACCTCGACCGAGCGAGTCTTCGAGCAGCCGTTGCAAGGCTAAGTTCGAATGTCATCGGTGTTTCGATTCCTTCGATTGACTGAGCGGGACGGGACACTACTTCTATCAATGTTAAGTCCATACAGTCATCACTATAACAATAACAATGAACAATATAGTAAACTACTACGAAGTCAATACCATGAATACTCATGTCAAACTTCGTATCATGAACGTGTCGGTGTCCTGTGGCCATTCGTGTCAATGGACACGACAATATGCACGCAATGCCTATATCAATACTGAATATTGGGTGCCAATATAATGACATCGGTACCCGTCTTCGAAACGGACACTAAGTATCAACAATCCTACGTCATGTTAATGCTAACAAGAGAAACAAGAAATAAAAGAAACATCTAAAACCAAGGCAAGGTACACTTGCATGTAACCGCTGTCTGAGTGTATACCTGACCAACTTCAATGTCTTCATCACTGCCTCAAAGTTCACCTATCATAATATACTATTATTAATATTCTATAACGATTTACTATATATATACTTCCCATATATGAACTACATTAATTATCCATACTCTAAAATTGGTCATAAGGTCGATACAACAAAATACAACATAGAAAGTACCAAACTTTATTATAAAAATAATTTACAACTAATATAAAATAATAATTTAATTCTGGAAAATACTTATAAATATTTTTATATCACTAATAATACTATTTTAATGGTGGAAACTCAATTACACTAGCCCCATGTTGATACTACATCGTTATTACCACATTTTGCCTACTAATTGAGTCCCGAAACAATATATATTTAAAAATATTTAATTCTGAAAAAATCATAGAAAATAGCTAAAATAATGTTTTTAACATCAAACCTTGCACAACAAATAATTTAGTAAATGTATATGAAGTATCAAAGCTTTTGGATACAAGGAACACATGATTTTTCGGAGTTACAGTGTTACGGCAAATGTCAAAAAATTTAATGAATACTAAACGAACTCAAAACTCAGCAAAAAGATATTCGTTGGAAAACTCGTGATGTCTAATTTCTTATAAAAATTATTAGGAAGATCGAATCTGACCTGAAATAGGCGAAAATTTACTCGCAACAGATCTGATCTGTTCTGGATACCTTGTCGTAGAATTGACGTCCCGGACAAACTGTTTGGAACTATGTGGGTGGCCAATTGGACATGAAAATAGACACAGAGATCTTTTCATTAGTTTTGGTTTCACGAAAAGATGAGGTAAGGAAGCACATAAAACCCTAGATGCAAAATAACGTACCTGCTGGAACGAATTCAAATATGGAATCCAACTTCGGATGACTTCTAAAATTTGCAACTCCTCGTAAAGTGTCGTGGACCTTCGGGGGCTTGCTAGAATGTTTGAGGGTTACGTTAGCTTTGCAACGAATATTCGTTGAGCGTCACGAGAGGTCGGAAAGGGGTCGAAATTGTTGGTACGCCACAAGGTGCTGTCGGAGGCGAAGGCTGGAAGAAAATTTCGGGATTGGAATTTTGGGAGGAGGTTTTGTGGGGTGTTGGCGGCAATAAGAGGAGAGGGGATGTTAGGATTTTGTTGGTATATATATTAGGAAGAGTAGAGGTTTGGTTTAGACTAAATTGGTTAGGATTTGACCCTCCAAAGGATTAATATGATAATGAGTTTCCTTATTGGGTTTGTTGTTTGACCAAGTCAAAGATATGAAAAATATTGCACATGGCTGCAACTTAATGTCCAAAAATCAATTAAATATATATCTAATCAATTTTGGCAACCTTGGATAGGCTCTAACAAGTGGGGTTGGTTAGGTAAGGTCCAAACATGTTTCTTGGTCAAATAGAACCCCGAAAAGTTAACTAATGGATCTCATGTGCCATTTGCAAATAAATAGTACATGGGAGCTTGATCGAATGGCACACCCTAGACATGTGCGTCGTAGGCTCAAATAGGTCAAAACTGTATATTTAGTCAAACGGTTTTGGTCTATGTCGAGTCCCGAACTCAAGTTGGAAGTTGGGTCTAGAATTACGGTAATGGTCAAAATGGCCTAAGTTGATCCGAAGTTGTGCGAAGTCAAAAGAATGTTAGGAAACAAATTTGGATGAGACATGATATATCAAATTGAAGGTGGACGTGTCTAGAATTCAAATATGAAATTTGATTTGAGAAATCGATATTTGTTGTATTTTAAAATCAAAGCTACAGGTAAGTACTACTATAGTCATTATTGACTTTAAAATATAATTTAGTATTAAAATATCTAAATAAATAAAAATAATTAAAATAACACTACCATGCAAAATCTATAACATAAGAATGATTAAGCTAAATCTTACAGGAATCCGCGAATAGATGGGGATATCGCTCCTGCATAGAATCTTCTCGCTCCCAAGTAGATTCTCTCATAGAATGGTGCTTTCATGCAACCCGAACTAATCTATTCGTCTGCCCTCTAAGCATCTTCTCACTAGTATCCAAGATACCAACTGGTTGTTCCTCGTATAACAAACTGGGTCCCACTGTGATTACAAACTAGTCGACCACGTGACTGGGATCAGTCATGTACGTCCTAAACTGTGAGACCTAGAATACAGGATGCACTCCCTCCAGAGATGGGGTAATGCAAGACGATATGCCATATCCCCAACACGCTCTATATGATCGATAGGTTATAGTCTATAGTAAGGCTTCTAACTTGGCTCTTAATGCTTTATCTATAGAAAATTCACAATTCCTCCGAGAACTCCGTCAATCCTTAAACTATATACTATATTCCTATAAGTTACATCACCAATATCTATAATAGTTCAACTAGCGACCCACTCCTTTCTACCTATAAGCAATCTATACAATCCGTACAAGTATGCATATCTGCGGGGTAAAGGTCGAGGCTGAACTAGATGGCTAGATAAACCTATTTGTCATCCTTCTAGTCCTATCCTTTTATAGGTCATTTCAAGACTAGTTTTACCAGGTATAGAGATGGTCGTCCATTCTACTTAGATCTTCTTACTCTATCTAGCACTCTGAGAATACTAACTATGTTGACACTATCGTTAGATAATAATTCGTCTAGTACTTCTAATCTAAGCCCTATCTTAAGCAAAAGATAGCAATATTTAGTCTATTAATACTATGATTGCTGGTTAGGATTAGGCCTTATACTGTACTATATTCTAACTTATTCTTTGGAGAAGTATCTATGAAATTCTACCCACCTTAGCTATTCACCTACTCAGTGTTCTAAATTTCGGCCTAGGCGGCCGCCGGCCGCACCGAAAACCCCCTAGGCGGGGATCCTAGGCAGGTTTCGGCCCTAGGCGGGCAAATCGGCCAATTTTGTTTTGAAAAATTTTCAAAAAATTCTGAAATGATCATATAAAAAATAATAATAATAAACTGTACTTACCTGGCCGCCACCGCTGTCGTGGTCGCCGCCGCCGTCGTCGTCGCAGTCGCCGTCGTCGTCGTCGCAACCTCCGTCGTCGTCGTCGTCGCCGCCACCGCCGCTGCTAGACAGCTACTGCTGTCCCAGGTGAAGGGAGGAGAGGAGAGGGGAGGGGAGGGGAGGGGAGGGGATGAGCAGAAGGGAGGAGAGGGAGGATGAGGGGAGGGAACGGAGGGGGAGGAGAGGGAGGATCGAGGAGAGGGAACGGAAGAGGGGAGGGGAGGTGAGGTGAGGAGAGGGCTGCAAGAAGAGTCAGAAGACACTCTCTCCCCTCTCCTCCCCTTTTATTTTATGTCAAAACAAAAAAAAAATTAAAAATCAAACCACAAACCTGGAATTCGAACCCTTAACCCCTTAAATTACAAACTTATGCAAAGCTCTGTTAGCCATAAGAGCTAACAAGCTTTTGTGTCAACATGTTACCTATATAGTATTTATACATATATACATGTGTAAAATAAAAATTTTAAAAAAAAAACAAATCGGCGCCTAGGCGACGCCCTAGGCGCTAGTCAGGCCCTCGGCGCACCGATTCCGTCTAGCGAAATCTATAACATTGCACCTAGTCTTGTAAAGCACGGATTCCTATTTTCTTCAAATGAAAATTCCTACAATAATGGTTCTACACATATTTAAGTCCAGCCTTAAGTACAAGGCTTACAAAGCCATTCTATTCTAGTTGGTATTTCTAGTATAGTTTTTCTTCCCTACTCGTACATACCTTAGATAATCACCCTCCTACGAAATATTTTACCAACCTAGCTTCTATTCTACGAAAACTATAATCAAAGCTACCCCAACTAGTATGGGCATTGATGGAACACCTTGTTCATCAAATGCATAAATATTGTAGGTGCATTTGTTAGTCCAAAAGGCATGAGCAAACTGGTAGTGGCCGTAGCGGATCTCGAGTGTTGTCCTTGGAATATCCTCTTTTCGCATCGTCCCTGATGGTATACCGATCTTAAATCAATAGAATATACCTTTGCTTCTGTCCGCCAGTCGAACCAGTCGATGGCCAACTATACTTCGAGTTACCAGAGCGATCTTGAGCTTCAAATGATCACAATCTGAATATGACGATCACCGACTCATTCTGAAGTATAAATTATCTATCAAAATTTCCTAATAATGAAGATATAAGTAGAATGGACAATTATCTCTATACCTGGTAAGACTAGTCTTGAAATGACCTATAAAAGGATAGGACTAGAAGAATGTCCAATAGGTTTATTTAGCCGTCTAGTTCAGCCTCGACCGTTACCCCGCAGATAGGCATACTTGTAAGGATTGTATAGAATGCTTATAGGTAGAAATGAGTGGATCGCTAATATAACTACTATAGAAGTTGGTGATGTAACTTATAGAAATAGTGTAGATTTTAAGGATTGACAAAGTATGGAGGGATTGTGATTTTTCTATCTCCATGGTTAATCATAGATAGACATTTAATAGCCAAGTTAAAAGACTTACCTCTAGATTAGTAACCCTTCGACATTATAGAGCGTGTTGGAGGAGTGGCGAATCGACTTACATTACCTCCATCATTAGAGGAAGTGCATGATGTATTCTATGTCTCACGATTGAGGAGATATGCGACTGATCCCAGCCATGTAGTCGACAATTTCGAGATCACAGTGGGACCCAGTCTATCATACAAGGAGCAGCCGGTTAGTATCTTGGATACTAGTGAGAAGACGCTTAGAAGGCAGACGAATAGATTAGTTCGGATTGCATGAAAGCACCATTCTCTAGGAGAATCTACTTGGGAGCGAGAAGATTCAATGTCGGAGCGATATCCACATCTATTCGCAGATTCCGGTAAGATTTAGCTTAATCATTCTTATGTTATAGATTTTGCATAGTAGTGTTATTTTAATTTCGAGGATAAAAGGTGGATAGGTTGTAACCCCCCTGATTTTTGCAATTTATTTTTAATTATTTTATATTTATTTTATATGGTTATTTTAATATTAAATCAAATATTAAGTCAATAATGACTATAGTAGTACTTTACCGTAGCTTTGATTTTTGAAGCACAACAAATATTGATTTCTCAAATCAAATTCCATATTTGAATTTTATACACGTCCACATGTCTCATCCAAATTTATTCCCTAACATTCTTTTGACTTCGCACAACTTCGGGTCAACTTAGGCCATTTTGACCATTTATCGTAATTTTAGACCTAACTTTCAACTTGAGTTCGGAACTCGACATAGATCAAAATCATTTGACCTAATATATGATTTTGACTCATTTTGAGCCTACGACGCACATGCCTAGAGTGTGCCATTCAATCAAGTTCCCATGTGTTATTGGCACATGAGACTCATTAGTTGACTTTTCGAGTTCAAATTGACTATAAAATCTATTCGGACCATAACCTAACCAACCCTACTTGTTAGAGCCTATCTAAGATTGCCAAAATCGATTAAATATATATTTAATTGATTTTTAGTGATTAAATTACAGCCGTGTGCATTAAATCCTCTATCTTTGACTTGGTCAAACAACACACCCAATAAGGAAACCCATTACCATATTCCTCCTTTGGAGGATCAAATCCTAACCAATATAGTCCAAACCAAATCTCAACTCTTTCTAATATATATACCAACAAAACTCTAACATCCCCTCTCCACTTATTGCCGCCAACACCCCACAAAACCTCCTCCCAAAAGTCCAATTCCGAAATTCCCTCCCAGCCTTAGCCGCTGACAGCACCTTGTGGTGTACTGGCAGTTTCGACCCCTTTCCGACCTCTCATGACGTTCCATGAATATTCGTTGTGAAGCTAACGTCACCCTCTACCGTCCTAGCAAGCCCCCGAAGGTCCACTGCAACTTTATGAGTAGCGAATTTTATAAGTCGTCAAAGTTGGATTCCAAGTCTAAATTCGTTCCAGCAGGTACGTTGTTTTGCATTTAAGATTTTGTATACTTTCCTATCTCATCTTTTCGTGAAACCAAAACTAATAAAAAGATCTTTGTCTATTTTTCTGTCCAATTGGCCACCCACACAGTTCCAAACGGTTTGTCCGGGACGTCAATTCTACAACAAGGTATCCAGAACAGACCAGATCTGTTGCGAGTAAATTTTTGCCTATTTCAGGTCGGATTCGATCTTCCTAATAATTTTTATAAGAAACTAGACATCAAGAGCTTTCCAACGCATATCATTTTTGCTGAGTTTGAGTTCATTTAGTATTTATTAAAATTATTGACATTTGCCATAACACCGTAACTCCGAAAAATTATGTGTTCCTTGTATCCAAAAGCTTTGATATTTCATATATCTTTACTAAAATATTTGTTGTGCAAGGTTTGATGTTAAAAATATTATTTTAGTTATTTTCTGTGATTTTTCCAGAATTAAATATTTTTAAATATCTATTGTTTTTAGACTCAATTAGTAGGCCAAATGTGATAATAACGATATAGTATCAACATGGGGCTATTGTGATTGAGTTTCCACCATTAAAATAGTATTATTAGTGATATAAAAATATTTATAAGTATTTTTCAGAAAATCAATTATTATTTTATATTAGTTATAAATTATTTTTATAATAAAATTTGGTACTTTATATGTTGTATGTTGTGGTATCGACTTTATGACCAATTTTAGAGTATGGATAATTAATGTAGTTCATATATGGAAAGTATATATATAGTAAATCGTTACAGAATATTAATAATAGTATATTATGATATGTGAACTTGGAGGGAGTGACGAAAACATTGAAGTTGGTCAGGCATACACTTAGACAGCGGTTACAGGCAAGTGTACATTGTCTTGGTTATAGATGTTTCTTTTATTTCTTGTTGTTTCTCTTGTTAGCATTAGCATAACGTAGGATTGTTGATACTTAGTGTCTGTTTCGAAGACGGGTACCGATGTCATTATATTGGCACCGAGTATTGACATAGGCATCGCGTGCTTATTATCGTGCCCATTGACACGAATGACCACAGGACACCGACACGTTTATTACACGAAGTTTGACATGACTATTCATGGTATTAACTTCGTAGTAGTGTAGTAGATTGTTCATTGTTATTGTTATAGTGATGACTGTATGGACTTTATATTGATAGATACTAGATATGGGGTGGGAAGAACTTGACTATAGTATTAGACTTACTGTATTGTGGCATATTATTATTGTGAGCCTATATCTCTGTAGCAGAGTACTGGTTATTGTTTATTGATTGATTGATTGATTGTCCTTGGTCCGACGACACAGTATTGGGGACAATAGCCTGCTAAGGTGCTTGTTAACTTCAGTGGCGAAGTCTGATATTCTAGTACATGTTCTCACATACATATAATGTAGATCGGATACATTAGATTGTCTTAGATCATATTTTTCATATCTATACCTTGACATGTATATTATGTACCTTGCTAGTCCCCTGAGGACCTGATAATCTCTCCAGATAGTTGGTCATGCAGAGATGGTCCGCTGATCATTGAGGTATTGTTGTATCTGGTTCAAGTATTTTTATCGTGCTTTTACATTCATTCATTATTTCTATTCTGCTATTTAGTCTTGTTTTGTAGACCCATATTGTTCTTGGGGTATAATCGAACATATATGTTATTGGGCTGCAGACCATGACATATAATGTTCATTCTTTATGTTACTTATGTTGTGGATTGAGATAGTTATATTTATAGTTGATTGATAGATAGAATTAGAACATCAAGACAACTTATACTTATTCGAGCCGGGTTGGAGTCCACTCAATACGTAGCTGGCATGTATACAATCCCCCAGTCCTACGTATTTTGGGACTGGGGCGTTATATATTTTTTTGATGGCACATGCAGGTCAAAGCATATTGTTTCAGTTACGTTATTCTACCGAATGAGTTAGCAATAGGATATTGTATTAGGATCTCAATCCAAAACTGCTTGAAAATTCTTTTGCTCTTATTTATCGTCCTTGGAACTCGAAAATTGAAGTCAATCCTCCTTCTTGAACTCATTACCATGAATTCTCGTTTTTTCTTATTTCGGAAGGACGAATACTCGTGCCTGAAAAACCAATTGGATTATATTCTATCATAGGATAGAAGGTAGTGATAGAGTATTTTAAAAATGAATTAGTTATCTAAGGTAGTAAGGATTTGGATAGACGTCTGAATTAGATAGACCGAGTAGATCGGACTGGCAAAATAGAATTCTTATAGAAGACTTAACCCTAACGAGAAATTCTAGCATCAATTGGCTACATCCATTCTACCATCCACCTATGATATAAAGATGTTATATAGAGATGGGCTAGAGATATAGCACGGTTTCTCAATCATAATGAATGAAGTGACTGGTAGAATATATGGTAGAATTTTAGAGTTAGATGCAGTATCCTAATTAGAATATGATCACCCCCATAAAAGATTGTAGTTGAAAGAATTCGAAAGTCTTGTTATGGATAGGTGATTCGATAAGGTACTGTAGAATTCTTATATACTTTTTATGGTAGCAATAAAATTTAGAAAATTTTCAATTGAAGGATATAGAAAACATGATGGTATGCATATGTAAAGTTACCTCGGACACTAACCTAAAGGATCTTTACTAGGGAGATTCTTATCAAAAGATTGAATCAAAATGATACGTAAGGATAGGTTGTGCCATGGTGTCGATCTAAAAATATTTATTTGAAGAATGGCAATGACGGTATTAGACTAGACATACTACTATATACATATGAGGAATAGCTTGAAAGGACCTATTAACAACCATGACTAGAAGATTAGTCGATAGATAAGTGGTTGTCAAGGTATCATATATAAGCATTGTCTAGCATTAGCATGCCCATTACCTAGTAGACAAGCATAGAAGGGTTAGGACATAGCATAGAAGCTACATTAGTTTGGGCCGAGGTATCATATATAAGCATTAGTAGGGGTGAGCATTATTCGGTTTTGGACCGAAAACCGAACCGAATAAGAGGTTCGGTTCGGTTTTAAAAAAATTTGGTTCGGTTTCGGTTTTGAAAATACTAAATTTTCTTATTCGGTTTCGGTTTTGGATTTCGGTTTCGGTCCAAAACCGAAAACCGAATAAGAAATTTTAATTAATTAATTTATATATATGTGTGTGTGTGTGTATTATATATATAAGTATTAATATATATAGGTACATACTAAATATATAGGTATATACTAAATATGTCTATGTATATTTAGTTACTATATATTAACAAAAAAAGCCCAAAAAAATCAAAAAAATATGAATAAACCGAATAAACCGAAAACCGAACCGATTTAATTCGGTTCGATTTGATTCGGTTTTGGGTCAATTCGGTTCGGTTTCGGTTTTGCTTATTCGGTTTCGGTCCAATTCGGTTTTGGATTATTCGGTTCGGTTTAAACCGAATAAACCGAATGCTCACCCCTAAGCATTCGCATGCCCATTACCTAGTAGACAAGCATAGAAGCTGTCTCGAGTGTTGGTTTCGGTTCGAGGACGAACCTTATTTTGAGTGATATATTATGTAATGTTCCGCTCCACACGGTGCATTATGCTGAGTCGTTGACTCGAAGAAGTGTGTTGCCTCGAAGAATGCATCGAGTCGAATCGATGCAAGAGTTACATTGGCCCGAAAGAGAGCATTGAGTTGGTTCGAAGATCTAATAAATCGAATCGATGCAAAGCATAAGTCTGATTCAAACAAGTATTGATTTTTAGTTGGTTTCATGTGTAGGCTAAGCTTTGCCACTGAATTATAAGAGGTTAATTTTTTGCCTTGTTTGCGACGGAGTCCACCGAAACCAAAGTATCACCTCGCAACGAACTGAGACATGGGCACGGTAGGCCGAATCAGGCGGGTAGTTCAACGGAGCACGAAGTGCTCGAATGGCTAAGTCAGAAGAGTTGGTCGTGCAACAAAATTAAAAGAATCGAGCTGCATCGGCTCGGCGAAACAACAAGGCGTATCGGCATAAGGTGGAAGGACTTTGACCCTTCTTTCCTACTCCGTAATGCCTAATTAAAATGTACATGTGTATGCTAAGTCAACGAGTCTACGAGCGTGGCTCGCATAAGAGAAATCATAGTGCATGTCGAACACTAAGATAGAACATTGAGGAGAAACATGCATCAAGTGCACAAGTCGCAAATGAACATCGAAATATTGTAACGACGAGTGCCTCGGTGCGCAAGCCATAAGAACATGGAATAACTGTATCGACGAGTGCCTCAACGCACGAGTTAGAAGACTAGAACATTAAAAGATATACTTCATGTGCGAAGTAAGCAGTTGTGGCACAAATGCCACAGAACTGTCAAATATAGTATGCTACCTTAAAATGTTTGGAACCTTCGGATCGTTCACTTGGACATTGAATCGAGACGACGAAACATCGAAAGGAAGAATGAAATCATACAAAGAAAGAATGTGAGGAAAAAAAAAGGGTGTGAGAAAAGAAAAGAAAGAATGTGAGAAATGCAAGATAATGTGAAGTCTGAGTTTTGGACTCAGACTGTGTTTGGTTGTATGAGTTGCTTATTGTATGGTCAAATGGACTTGAGTATGTAGCCCGTGCACGGGTGAGTGATTTCCCTCGAACGAGTATTGGCCGGGACACTGAGACCATTCGGTCTAGGAGGGATAGATAAGCATTTTTTTGAAGTGTCTTTTTCTTCGGCTTGGCAAATGCGAAGGAGGCAACTTCCGTGCCGGGGCTCCCGTTGCTACCACTAGGCCAAAATCCACGGACATAGATAAGCATTGTTGGTGCATATCTTTTGGGTACAAATTGTAATCGGCCACTGATGTGATAAATCACAATTGTTGGTAAGTTCGACGTCCTTCGGATACATGGCTACTAATCCGTACAGGGAGGACGCCGGATTGCCCAATTTGAGAAAGAGAATTTTAGAAAGAGAATTTTAGTCCATTCTGGCATGATGAATGCCAATGACCTTCATATAAATAAGGGCAGGTGGGCTGAATAGTACAGGCACACAGAGATCCTGCACAAAGATCACTTATAACATGACAGGGAAAGATGGTAGGCGTATTCACTTTGCGTCGGTGCAAGGGTGAGTGCGTCGATGTTGGTAAGAAGTCGCCATAAAACAACACGAGATTTATATATGTTGCATGTTTACTTACGCGAATAAATGATAACATGCTTACCATGAAATACATGCTTTACTGCTCACAAAATGCCATGAAACTGATCCTAAGACAAACTTAGAAAGATCACAAGTTAAGCTGCATGAGTCATATATTACTTAATGTCGGTTTAGTAGAGTGGATCTTATTAGTACGCGAGAGGATTAGTATTGATTCCCCACCAGATTGCTTGCGGGATGCAGGAAATGGATTGCTCGCGACGGAGCTTCGCTTGAATGCGCTGAGGCATAGAATGTCATAGCGTTTTGAGGAGTGTGACCGCATTGACGCTCGAACTTGCAACAAGATGATACGGCCGAGATATAGAAGACATGATGTATGGAACGATGAAATCCTTTGTGGGCTAGAGAGAATTTGAGTGTTGTAAGCCAATCTGGCTGATTCATTTAGGCTATTGAAAGCCTTTGTAATTCCGCTGCTTATTGAATAAAAAGAATTGTTTCGTATACTCTGTGTAACTTCAATGTGATTTTGTTTCTTCCGCTGCTAATATTCAATCAGGATAACCATTTTAAAGATTTTAAATCTTCCAGCCTTGTACGAGTGCAATCCAGACTCGTACGGTATCACGTCCCAGCGAGGACGATCGATTCGGATTAAATCGATGCAAGAACGAACGATTTCTCAGGTAGGGACGTGACACTCCTAAACTGTAGAATGCTCCAAGAGAAAGCTACTTCATCATCGATAAGTAAATATTGTTGGGAGAGGGAGAGGAGCTAACAATCTAAGAGAGATACAAAGCCAAATAATATTCCAACAAAGGTTTATCATGCCTCAGATGAAGGCGCATGCAATTACTATGCACATGATAAAGCAGCATAAATCAGGATACTTCAAAATTGTAGCCTTTCGTCCATTGAGATCATGCTAGAACACACCTGTTTCTATATTCCCCATGTAAATTGATTCAAAGTCTTCCAATACTAGCAAAAATATTGAAACACAGAGAACCATCTCTAAAATGATTGTGTTTGCGCCATAGGATATAAAACAATAGATAACTTCAGCAAGTTGCAATAGCTACCAATATAGTGCATCAATCAAGTAGTCCATTTGTCAGGACTATAGTAGTAAGGACCAACAAATACTGCAAGGAAATGCAACTATAATTAAGATCTCCAAATCAGGACCGAAGTGATCTCAGACACATGGAAGAAAAAGAAATGGCTCTAATTAATACATATATTATTACAATTAGTATAAAATGTTAAATATCACCCAAAACCAACATAACAAGTATCAGAACGAAAGACCAAGTTACCTCATATTCTTCAGTAACCAATGTAAAACGTAAGTACCTTTAGAATGGAAATTTTATGCAACTTATGTTCCATTGAATGGCGAGTCATGGCCATAATCCTCGAACGACAAGAAAACAAAAATCAAAACAGACCCTTGATCAGGGAAAGCATGCAAGAATAGAAGTACCTTAAAACTGTACTCATCCAAGTGCAACTTGCATTAGCCTTCCCCACAGTTATATCTTCCATTGAAAAACTTCAAATGCAACAAAAATAAGTCATATTTCTTTTATTGGATATATTTGTTATAAAGAAAATGTAAGTATACATTTATATAAAGCATAAACATGAATATCAAATGCATTTCAGTATATATTGTTAGGTTCATAATGAGCACACATATACCATCCTAATCTGAAGATTATAGAGTAATGCATGAGCAAAAATACTTATCAATTTCTCCAAAGGGTGTGTGGTAGATTAGGAAGCTCGATACTCCAAAATTGATGCCCATATTGTACCATGTCCATGTCAGATATGTATTAGACACGACATGGAGACTCCAAAAAATGGAATACACGAGCACATGCCAAAATCAGTGCCCTGTTTATGTCACCCTGCACGTATCAGGTCAACTTGTATTCGTATCCATGCAACAGGTAACACATAAAAGAAACACATTATCATGACAGATAAGATAATAAGGAACAAAGGACAGAGAAAAGTTACGGCATTATAACACTGACATAGTTCAGTACGTTATCCTATAACACTAACAGCGTCTCCAGTAGCCACATAACATGTTCAGAACAATAACATCAAAAATAAAAGTAACTCTTAGAAGTCACTGGCAAGGCAAAACATGGATACCTTAAAGTGTGTGATGGCATCTTCACACCAATGATAGTGTTAATTGAAACCTATTGCGATGACTATGCTCTCAATGAGCAAAGACGGTATCATTCCTCCTAGGTGGTCTGTCAGGGATCGACCCCGGCTTAAACTTGGAAGCCTCATGCCTCGCCAGCTCAGGCGGCACCGGACTGTTACTCTGTATAAGCATCTGCTTAAGATCATAGAACACATCAGTATCGTACAGGGTCAAAAATGTCGTAGCCACCCCCGTCTTCCCAGCCCTTCCTGTTCGTCCAATCCTATGAGTGTACATGTCGATGGTCCCCGGCATCTCGTAGTTTACCACGTGAGCGACATCAGGGATATCAATACCACGTCCAGCCACATCCGTCGCCACGAGAACGTTGAATCTCCTGCTCCTAAACCCTTCGAGACTGATCTCCCTCTGCTCCTGCGACTTACCTCCATGAAGGGTTGTCACCCTATACCCCAACCTATCCAGATCCTTGGATCGAGCATCGGCAGACTTCTTGGTGTTACAGAACACGATGGCCGTCTTATCCCCTAGGTCATTCAGCAGCTTCTGAAGTCTCGACAGCTTTTCAGAGTCCTTAACCATGATCACATGCTGCGTAATGAGATCAGTAGCCTTTCCTGCCGTACCAATGGTAACAACAACAGGATTTCTTAGATACTTTCTTGCCAGACGCTCCACTGCAGTTGGCATGGTGGCACTAAACATGTACGTTGTTCTGTAAATCCTCTTCTCATCAAGCTCTTCATCCTCATTCTCCGGTTTCAAGTTGCTTGAAGGCATCGCATCCAGAACACCAACAACCTGTGGCTCGAAACCCATATCGATCATCCGATCGGCCTCATCAAGAACAACATAGTTGCACTGATTCAGAACAGCGTAGCGCCTCTCCAAGCAGTCGATTAGCCGACCGGGCGTCGCAATAACCACCTCGCAACCCTGCCTAAGTTTAAACCCTTGCTCCTCAATGGACTGGCCACCGACGATAGAAACCACCTTGATCCCCAAATAGTGAGCGAACTTGACGGTTTCATCCTCAATCTGCTGCGCCAGCTCTCTTGTGGGAGCCATGACGACAGCGTATGGGCCCTCGGCCTCGTTCTCTTCCGTCATCGGCGGGAGCCGCGTGATGTAGGTAAGCATGGGGAGGACGAAGGCTGCGGTCTTGCCGGAACCGGTCTCGGCTATCCCGATCACGTCCCGCTGTTGGAGCCCGAGGGGGATCGCCGCCATCTGGATCGGCGAGGGCGTCTTGTACCCGACCTTCTCCACGGCCTTCAAAAGTTCCCCGCCGAGCCGGCTCTCGGCCCAGTTCCTCATTGGCCGCGGGAGCTTCGAACCCTTGAAGGAGATGTTGAAGTCCTCCCTGAAGATCCTCCAGTCCCGCTCCGTCATCTCCTCGAGCTTCTTCTCCGACCAGTGGCGGTCGACGCGCATGTCGAAGGCGTCGTACACCTCCGCCGCGGCCTCCTTCTGCTTCTGCGCGGCAGTCTCCTCGGGGAGCTCCTCGAGCCGCCCCTCCTTCTTGCGGATCTCGTCGCGCGTCTCCTTCTCGTGGCGCGCGGCCTGCTTCTTCTGCTCGCGGCGGTCGATGCCAGCGAGGAAGCCGCGGCCGAAGAGGAGGCGGGCCTCGTGGGGGTTCTGGTAGAGGGAGTTCATGTCGCGGGAGGTGTCCTCCGTGTTCTCCCAGTCGAAAGAAAACCTAAACTTCTCGCTAGGCTTTATAACCCTCTTTTTGGGTTTCTTGGAACCTAAGTACTGCTCCTTGATCGCGTCGAGCTCCTTCTCGCGTTCGCGCTCGGCTTGCTTCTCGTTGCGGGAGTGCTCGCGGGAGCGGCGGTCGCGGTCGCGGTCTCGTTCGCGTTCACGGTCTCGGTCTCGGTCTCTTTCGCGGTCGCGGTCAGGATCGCGGCGGTCGGAGGAGGGGTTGGTGGGGCGGGAGAGGGATTGGAGGTGGTCGATGGCTCGGCGCTTGTGGTCGTTGGCGGCTTCCTCGCGACGCTGGAGAGCGAGCTTCTGGCGGTCGGCTTTGGAGAGGAAGACCGGCTTGGACGGGTCGCTGACGGCGGCGTTGGTGGGAGGATTCATGGTTGGGGAGCACGACT